>CM066167.1:21440000-22040000 GCA_033629205.1 Lithocarpus polystachyus | reverse complement strand
GACAGCGAGGAAGCGGAGGTTTTGGCGTGTCGTAGAGCAATAAAGCTGGCTGTTGACTTGGGTTTCTAAGAACTGATTATTGAAGGTGATAATGCCTCTGTCATGAAGAATAAAGCTGGTCCGTGGCCAAGATTCTCTTGCCTAGGCCATTTGTATGCGGATATTCAATGCCTAGTATCTGGTCTGCAGTCTAAGTTTATTTCATGTGTACACCGTGAGGCAAATGGGGTGGCACACTCCTTAGCCCGTCATGCTAGGAATATAGATGATGATATAGTCTGGATGGAGGACTCCCCTCCTCCTACGCTTGATGCATTGTACTTGGATTCTTGTTAAATCTCTCAATATATGAGTAGTTCAGTTTCAAAAAAAAAAAAAAAAAAAAAATTGTTATTGGAACGGTTTCCTTAGTTAATGCAAGTATGCAACCAAGTGTTTGAATTTAAATTGGGGAACATGCGCTAAGAATTAAACCTAAGTTTTGTACAAAACCACAAAATGGCTTATTGGTGTGTAAACAAACACCTTATAGGTAAGTACAATATAACAAATTTGTTATTTTTGTATTAAATATATCGCTTAGACTTCACATGAACAGATTTTTATTATTTAAATAGTCTCAAGAACTTGCATGCACATGTTTGTATGTGTGCATCACTTATAAATCCCCCCCCCCCCTAAACTCAAATTCTGGCTCTGTGATTGTCTCTTGATGTCGAACAAGAGATTTGAAGTTCAAACTCCGCCTATCCTAAAAGACTAATTGGTGTCTTAACTTGTTAATAAATAATAATCATCATGAAACAGATGTTATAAATTAAAATTCTATTATGTCTCATTAAAAAAAAAAACGCTTTTCACTTCTTTCTTTTTCTATTCATTTCTTGGTAAGCCTCTCAAAATTAATCCTTGCCTAGTGGGAAGAACCATCAATGCATTGGTGTTTTTAGCATATATGTAATTCAATAATTACAGCAATAAAGTGGACAATTTCAACCTTACTTCTCCTTATAAATGAGAGCAGATTGTACTACTAAGTTACAAAACTTTTAGCTCATATCGTTTTCTTGAAACATTACCATTTACAAGTTAGGCTTTAGCAAAGAAATGTGGCTACCAGAGGATGAGTTTGACTCATCAATAAAATTTCTTATCTTCTTATTTGTTATTGAGTAATCCCACTGAGTTTAAATCCCACTTAGAATTTTTTTTTTCTTTAAAAAAATATACTACTTATATATGCCTTTGATCCGATCTCGTGATTGGCACATGGCTCACTGAAACTTCCGAGATAGATGGGACATTTTTAAAGTGTTGCTGATAAGTCACCCCATGTAAGATAAGTCTTGTGAGATCTTTTGTAGTGCTAACTGCTAAGTGCTGACAGGTCACTTGTTTCACGGCTGCATCTTTAGAAAGCACTAAAAAAGTAAATCAAGTTTCATGTGATCAGAGAGTCTTCACATTTCTTAAAATGGAATCACAAGAATCTTGCTACATGGACTTCCACAACTTTCTTTTTCTATACAAAATACAACCCAGTAAAGCGTAGACATGAAGTATGTATACATTTTTTCTATAGTAATGTTAGAGATACATAAAATCTTACAATTTGTCAAATAGTGAGTTGTGAATGATAGAAGTGTGGATCTACCATTTACACTTTATCATTTATAATTAGTCACGTAGTAAGTTGTAGCAAAAATTGTGAGACTTTTTGTGTCTTTAGTATTATACTCAAGAGTAACTAAACTTTAAAAATCTCATCCCACACTTAGGCCCTGTTTGGTTTGTGTTTTTAAACAACAATTTTCAGTTTTTAAACAGTATTTTACGTATTCCCACACACTTTTTCACCCACACGTATTTCAAAAAACAAAAAACAATAATTTTCAAATTATTTCACCAAACACCCCCTTATCTTTTTAGAATCCCAAACCATTTCAAAATAACCCGTTTATTTTATTGCAACTAAATGAGTCAACCTAACATGTACTAATTAACTACAATCAAGTAGTATTATTAATCATTAATCACTCAAATTATAGTGAATAGGAGTTTGATGTTATTATATTTATTTTTCATTAAAAATTGTTTTTTTTTTTTTTTGTTCTGTTCTATTTTATACATTTTAAATGGATATTTTAAGCTCTTCTTATTCACAGCTCAGAAAGCAATTGTACCTTGCAATGCAATCTTAAGCAAGCAAATTACTAAAAGCTTCAATAAAATGCTACTAACAAGAAGCTCTTCAACCCCACATATTGGAACCCATCGGTTACCTTTCTCAGACAGTCCTACCAGAGACTTAGATACTACAAACAAAAAATGCAACAAACACCCACCACTACTGTTTGATCACCATTCCAAAAAGCTTTCTTTCTCCCAAGTTTCATGCAGCTCATCTCCAGTCTCTAACAGTGCTTCCCAGTCCCACTTCTCTGAATCCTCTGGCTTTCGACGAACTTGGTCTGATGGTAACTTGGAAGGCTTAAGTTATAGTGGTTCTTATTGTGACATAGAAGACTTTGGCAATTCAAGTAAACCAAGAGAGTTTTTTCATAAACATAGCAAATTAACTGGGACCAACATGTTGCACACATCACCATCTTTCTCGATATTTACTTCAACTGATGAGTTTCAAGATGGAGAGAATAATAATAGGCTGCAAGATCCTAGCAAAGAAGAACAGGAGAGAACTGTTACAATAGGAGAGAGCATAGAAGCTATGGGTAGTGGTGAATTCAGTTTTGGTAATAAGAAGAGTATGGGGTTGATTGAGGAGGAGGAGGAGGAGGAAGAAGAAGGTTTAAAGGGGATTCAGAATCTGAGTGTTGAAGTAGGAAATGAACCTGTTAGTCCTTCCATGTATCTTGCTGCTGGGCTTGGTATTGACAGTTTTAGTATTGGTGGTGGTGAACTTGATGGGGACTTTTTATCTCCTGCGAACTTTGATGATAGCAGTGATGTTGAAGAGTATTATAGGAAGATGGTTGATCAGTATCCTTGCCACCCTTTGTTTCTGAGAAACTATGCTCAGGTTTTGCAGGTTAGTCTTCTTTTTCTCGTCTTTTCTCTGCTTTCTCAATATATAAACTTATTAGAGCTTCACAAAATTAGGAGGAACTATGAACTACTAACACATGTATATTCTACCCTTGATTGTGCACCCATAGATTGATTGATTGATCAAATACCTATTTTTCAACTCCTGTTGTTGCCCTGTTTTATCAGATCTGCTTGATAATAGGGATTATGAGCAGAAGGTCCAAGCTTTTTAAAAATCTTGTTCTAATTATCCGAGTGTGGGGAAAATCAAAGGCTATGCTACACACTAAATAGACCTTACCTTAGAGGGTACTATTATGCAGTTTGCTTCTGTACTAGTATTGTTGTTGGTGGCGGCAGTGGCAGTGGCAGTGCTGCTACTGCTGCAGTTGCTACTTTTTCTATAGTCCTATTGCTAGGCGTAACCATAAACTATGTGCGTCCAATGACCCTTTTCCAAAATGTATCACCACTATACCTGAGCAAAAGTGCCTCAAGGGGAAGAAACCTTGACACGAGGGGGGCTGCTCTGATGCCCTTAGGTTTTAAGGTCAATTGTGTGTTCATGACATGAGGAGGAGGTCTCGAACAGCATAATTTATGCATGAGCGTAGACATATTACTGGTCTGGATTTGGGTGAAGAGTCCAGATCTGTGGTGCAACCGAAACTTTCAATGAATTACCTTCATTTTGGAGGACCAAATCTCAATCCAAAGCAGGATTTTTAGTTAAATCATTAGAGATGTGAACATTGACTGAAATATCGGATTGATGAGCAGACCAAAATTGCAGGTCTATGATGTGTTTCCATTGCTAACATGTGCCCCACTAACCAATTAAACCATCATTTGAGACATGATATGCTTCCTTCCTAATATCGTAGTCTCTCACAAATCTTCTCTTGCCAACCAATAGTTTATTGGTAAAGCTGAAATTAGTGTATGTGGAAACTTAGTTTAACTTTGTTGATTTAGAAGATCTACTACTCAATTGCAGAAGCATTATATTTATGTCAATTATGGATGATCAGGAGATTAATAGGAATAACAAAAATATTGAAAAATAACCAGAATGCCCAAATCATGTTCAATGAAGGGATGCAGTGCATTTGCAATTAGATGTTGATTTCTCACCTTATGTATGAAGTGAACTTCTTTTTACTTAATCTTTTTTATATGACAGTCTAAGGGAGATCTTCAAGGAGCGGTGGAATACTATTCTCGTGCTACACTAGCAGATCCTGAAGATGGTGAAATTTTGGTTCAGTATGCTAAATTTGTGTGGGAAAACCTTAATGACCAAGATCGAGCCTTGAGTTACTTTGAACGTGCTGCTCAAGCTGCTCCTCAAGATAGGTGAGTACTTCCTTTCTCCATCTGGCTTCTAAAAGAAATACAAACCTAAGTTTGTACTTCAAACAGCCGGAGATTCTACTAAATTGATTTGGATTAAATTCTAGCCTCAGTTGTTTGCAAAACTTGTCACTGACCTGCAGAAACCAGATGACCTAGTTTGAACTTGGCAATCTGATTGTTTATCATGTCTTAAAACTAACCTTTTAGTCTCATTTCCAGCCATGTTCTCGCAGCATATGCTAGTTTCCTTTGGGAAATAGGGGGCAACGGGGAAGAGAATGAAGCACGTCAAGATCACATTCAGGTGTTACTTTCGTCAGAGGAATTGATGACTCTGGAAAGTGTTTCACATAGTTGGATTGATCTAATGCCTTGCAGATTATGTGCAGATTGAAGAGGAAGAACGTAAGAAAGAAATTGAAATCTCAACATCCAAAGAAGAAATTGAAGTAGTTAGTCCATCCCTACACCTTGCAGCAGCACTTGGGATTGATGTGGCTGATTCTACTGCAGATGAATCCAGCAACATTGGCAATGTTGAGGAGTATTATAAAAAGATGATTGATGAGAGCCCTAACAACCCCTTGTTTCTAAGAAATTATGCTCAATTCCTGTGTCGGGTAAGATAAGAACATTCTGTTCCCCATTTTGTTTCAACTCTTCATAGTCATCTCATTATACTGAGCAACTATTGACAAGAATGTGAGGCCAATACAGATAACATATTATTTAATTATTACCGGTAAGTTGGGCACACAACTAATGAGTTTTGAACCCACAACCTCCCTCCACTCATTCTAGTGGGAAGAGCAAGTGTCATTTGAGCTAGAGCTCATTGATTCCAATACAGGTAACAGATTTTAAGATCACCATCTGTATGGAACCCAGTTCTATAGCATATCCCATAGGTGGCCTACTCATTATCCAGCTTTGTGGAAGACTAACACTGATCTGACACTTTTAGTAATACAAAAAGCATACGCTTTTGCTCTTGATTTTACTAAAGTTTCTGAATAATCTGATTTCTCCCCACCTACTAGACTGAGATACCATTTCTCAGTTAGCCTTTTCATTAAGTTCTTATGATTAATGTCAGCTAAGAGTCCTTTTGCTCTTACTTCAGATTAAAATATACTGTGAGTTGTAACAGATGGATACAACTGCTTGTGTTTGTGTGTGTGTGTGTTGTGTGTTTCCTTTTTCCTTCTAGGGCGTGGGGGGGTTGGGGGTCTAATAAGGAGCCTTTTAGCAAATTTTCTACACGGGCTAACACCCTTCCCACAAGCTACACATATTTCAAATACAATTATGCACCAACAGAATTGTAATGTTGTAAATACATCTTGGCATAAAGAAACATGTCGCTTGCTACTAATTTTTCAGCAAAATGAGCACCTAATGCCCATGGCTGAAATTTTGATTTCAACATGCAGTTAAATTCATTAAAATAGATTCAAACATGTTATATGAACTTCTGTGACTAACTCCAACTGAAAGGTAATGTCTATAAAATAAATCCTACCAATTTTGCTCCTGATGTTATTGATTAAGTAGTCTGGTTATCGATGGCAACCATTCCATGGTTTTCAGTGATTAAGCCAAGACAAATTTGCCCAAGTCAAGAAATCATGAGACTACATCAGAAACTTCATATGCCCCTTTATATTTGTAGCTATTTTGGCATTTTAAGCTTTCAAAAATTATAGCCCCTCTCAGTTGCCCCAAAGAGAGAACACTAAAAGCCACTAACTGTCCCAATGCTATATTATAATTTTCACAAAATTTCATATCCATCATCAATAGTTAGTCCACAAGATAACCAAGGTTCCTTCAAGTGATAGTCCAGTGGTAATTGCATCCTTTGTGTTGCCTTGTGTCTGGAGTTCAAACCCCACCTCCCCCTCCCCCACTATCTACCTACCTCAAAAAGGTCAACAATATGACACATGAAGTTAGCTGGATTTTGCTGAAAAATACTGAGAAGAAGATGAAAATTTAAGTAAATGGACTCAAAAAGAATATTTAAATGCTCCTTTTAATAACCACTTACGAATCATTTTTCAGAATGAATTCATTGTCTCAAGTTTTAGATCAAGGTAATCCATGAACACAAAATAATTCGAGAGAGAATTGTGCCCCACAGGGTTGATGATAGGAGCTGCATTTTTTCGGTTACAATATATCCATCCAAGTCACTATGGGCACCTTTGCCCAAATGACATGTTTGAATATATATATATATATATATATATATATATATATTAGTTGTTGCAGGTCTGTAGCCAATTTTATGAAATCAAGATAAATTTTTGACTAAGAGTGCAAATTAAAGGCAGCACAGAAATACCTATCTTAACCTTTTCTAAAAACATATATCACTTACCATAAAGCACATGAACCTTGATTGGGATAAGAAAAACAGGTGTAGAGAAGATGATGCATGGCTCCCCTTAATTTCACTAGCTTGTTCTATGATTGACCTATTTGTGGTATATTAAATCAGTGTCTCTGCATTAAGTTGATCCAATATCAATTATGTAATTATTACGTTCAACCTACAGTCCAAGGAAGACCTCCCAGCAGCAGAGGAATTTTACATGCGTGCTATACTAGCTGATCCTAGGGATGGTGAAATCCTTTCTCAGTATGCTAAATTGGTGTGGGAACTTCATCATGATAGAAATAAAGCATTGTGCTACTTTGAGAGAGCAGTTGAGGTTACTCCTGGAGATAGGTACAATTTTCCTGCAGTATTCCTTGCTTCTCTATTTAAACTTTAGAAGCTTTCCCATATTCTCATCATGTTAGATGCTCATGCTCCTTCACACTTAATGCACACACTTTGCATTCCGCACTTGTATCATGACCATGCCGGAGATAACTCTCAATTAGTCCCATCTAGAAGGTTATTTATGATTGGATAATCCTGGGTGCCACTTCAAAGGCTCCTAAAGGAATTGAAAAATAGGGATCTAGAATACTTAAAGTTTGGACAGTTACCAATAAATGTCGCAAACTCACTTCTCTTGTGCAAATCCTATTCTCCAGGCATTGGTGGATAGGCTGCCTTTACACGATAAAAGTCTCCATAGAGTAGGAAATTTATAAGTTCTTGTATTAACTCCAAAAGCAAAAGGAACTTCTCAACAAGGTACTTAGGCTAAGAGCATTGTAACTCAATGGTATTATTTGCTCTCCTTAGAAGGAGAACCAGGGTTCAAATCTCCCCTCCCCCACTTGTTGTTACAAATAAAATATTAAAAGAATAAGGTATATATGACATTACGTGTTTTGCTCTTTTGTTTTTCAGTCATGTTCTTGCAGCATATGCTAGTTTCCTGTGGGAGACGGAAGATGAGGAAGAAGGTAACCCAATGCAAGACTGCATACAGATACCTCTTCTCCATGATCAAGCAATGAATGCTGCAAATGCTTAAATGTTTCGCAGATTTAGACCAGTTGTCAGAATTAAGGCTTAATAGGTGCAAAAGCATAAAGCAGAAGCCCTGTCTGTCTTTAACGATATAAAATTATCCAATAATGTTGGGGTTGTTTACTTAGCCATGGTTCAATAGTAATCATAGGGCTGTAATTGAAACTTGGGGTCCACTCCACGCATATAATAACAACAAAAGGCTTAGTCCCCAAATTTTGGGATCCCGACTTAGGTAAAATAAAACAAAATTTTCAACCAAATTGTAATATGATGTTGCATTATGCACCCAAAAAAGTAAATAAATAAAGAAATGAAAGGTGTTTCTTTTTTTCTTCCTTTTTCATGTTTTCCTTTTTGATTAGTACATGAAAGGAAGGTGTTTCAGCTATATCTTCTATATAAAAGCGCCAATGCGCGTACAGTATACAGTGCTTTTGCAAAGTACATTTGGTTTATTCAACCTCCCTTTCTTTTTCTTTTCTTTTTTTCGGTTTGTTTTGTGATTTTTGTTTTTTGTCTTTTTGTTTTTCCGGTTTGTTTTGAGAATTTTGTTTTTTGTCGTTTCTTTTAAATATATAAATATATTTATTATTTATATGTACTTATTCAATTACATTAATTTAACAAATTTTTACAATACTTTCATAATTATTTGACAATCATGAGCCTCTCTTTTTTTTCTTTTTTCTTTTTTTCACCTTATGCCGGTTTTGCTTATACTCTTTTTGTCTTTTCTTTTAAAGCGCAAATGCACAAATATTATTTTTGCACAATGCATTTGGTTTGTTCAACCTGTCTTTTCTTTTAAATATTTATTATTTATATGTACATATTCAATTACATCAACTTAACAAATTTTTACAATATTTTCACAATTATTTGACAATTCGCACCATTCATGGCCTCTTTTTTTTTTCCACCGTATGCCGATTTTGCTTGTGCTTTTTGCACCAATGCGCATACAATGCTTTTGCACTGTACATTTGGTTTATTCAACCTCTCTTTCTTTTTCTTTTCTTTTGTCTTTTTTTTTTCGGTTTGTTTTGTGCTTTTTGTTTTTTGTCTTTTCTTTTTAATATACAAATATATTTATTATTTATATGTACTTATTCAATTACATCGGTTTAACAAATTTTTACAATATTTTCACAATTATTTGACAATCTGCACCGTTCATGGGCCTCTTTTTTTTCTTTTTTCTTTTTTTCACCGTATGCTGGTTTTGCTTGTGCTTTTTTCGTCTTTTCTTTTAAAGCGCGAATGCACAAACAGTGTTTTTGCACAACCCGTCTTTTTTTTTTAAATATTTATTATTTATATGTACATATTTAATTACATCGTCTTAACAAAATTTTACAATATTTTCACAATTATTTGACAATCTGTACCATTCATGGGCCTCTTTTTTTCTTTTTTCTTTTTTCTTTTTTCCACCATATGCCGGTTTTGCTTGTGCTCTTTTTGTCTTTTCTTTTAAATATTTATATATACACATTCTTACAATATTTTCACAATTATTGAGGTGTCAATTTTTTAAAGGTCAAAATAAAATAATAAAATAAGAGACTGAGAATTGCTACAATCTAAAACTCAAAATACGTGAAGAAAATTTTGGGGATGTTAAAATTCAGTGGGAGCATTTTAGACATTACACAATAAATATTTTAAGAATCATAAGCTTTTTTTTAATGCATTATTTTAAAACCAGTAATAATTTTTCACTTGAAATTTGTTGTGAAAATGCTGTGGACATAAAAAATAAAATAATAATATCAAACTAAAACCTATCACAATTGGGAATAAAAAAAATTGCAAAAATGTTGTAACATTTTGTTGTGTTCCTAGGATTCTTTTTTGTGTGACATTTTGTTGTCTTCCTAGGCTTCTTTTTTTGTTTAGTCAAATTTGGTAAACCAAAATTCATTGTTTTAGGCACAATTTTCTTCAATTGGCTTTTTATTTGTTTTTTATTTTTTTTAATGCATGGTCAAAAGTGGTTAGCCCAATTTAAAACTAGTAACAATTTACCACCTATGATTTATTATGAATATATTGAAAATGTAGCATTACTCTAAAATAACATAATAAAATATCAGACCAGAACCCACTGTAACTAGAAATAAAGGTATTGTAAAAATGTCGTAACATTTTGTTGTATTCCTAGACTTCGTTTTTTGTTTAGTCAATTTGTTGAACCAAAGTTCATTGTTTTATGTGTAATTTTTTTAGGTTGATTTTTTAACACATTGTTTCAAGTTAAAAAAAAAAAAAAACACACACACACACACACACACACAAATGGATGAAGTAGCACTTTTCTCCTTTATGTTTGGGTTAGTTTCATTCCCCCCTAAATTAAAGTTGAATAATTTCATCTTTTATATTTTGTAAATGAGCATATACTTCTACTGTTACTCTCTTAGTTAAACCTTAATGAAATCTTATAATTCCTAAAATATTCCATTATGCAATGTCTAAAATACTCCTACTAAATTTTAATGTCCCAAAAAATTTCTTCTTGTATTTTGAATGTGGTAGACTAGTAGTCATACTTGAAAAGTTAGAACGATGATATATGATGTTCAATTTGTTACTTAGAGAACACTAATTTTTTAGGTTTAAATCTTCTTGACTTATAATTTTATCTAATAGAAGCTTTGATGACAAATGTCGTTTATTATTTTGTTCTTTTTTTAATTTCTTTTCCTACTTGAAAGGGTGTTTATTAAAAATAGGTTGAATATCGTAGTTAGACTCATAAAATAAGATGATAAAGAATGGAGTATGAATAATAAAATCTTCATTGTAGATGGTTGCAAGTATTTAATTTGATGAACATCTTCAAAATAAATTGTAACATATATCATCATTCATTGCGAAAATTTAAATATTGTGGAAACATGATGACATTCATTATCATTCTTTGTAGCATTTTTTGATGAGTAGATATTACATTTAGTAAATATGTTCTAAGAAATTGTCATAGTAAATACTAAATAAATTTTCAAATAACTATTTTAAATTTAAATACATGATTTCATACTTATATGTACTTATTATTATTATTTTATAAGTGCTACATAGATAGATAATAATAACCTATGTTTCGACCTTGAGTGTGATGCAGTATGAATTCGAAACACCAAATACCATCTTCTTATCCGGGGGGATTATTTGATGTATGTGCATTGATGAGCCCTCAAAAATGAAAAATTCTTAGGTATTCCCGGAGTACGAAGAAATGGTACTCCCTCCTCTCACATTCAATAATAATAACCTATGTTTTAACTTTGAGTGTGATGCAGTACTAATTCGAAACACCAAAAACCATCTTCTTATCCGGGGGGATTATTTTGATGTATGTGCAATTGATGAGCCCTCCAAAACAGAAAATTCTTAGGTATTTTCGAAGTATGGAGAAGTAGTACTCCCTCCTCTTTACATTTATGAAGGATTCCAACATGAATTTAATGTATGGACCCCACCATGAATGTGAGAGGAGGGAGTACCATTCTCCGTACTCCACGAATACCTAAGAATTACTCCTCCAAAACAAACCTTTTAGATTCTAGGAAATCTATATTAGGAATATTTGTGCCATAACTTTTGCCACAATTTTGACATGGTGTATCAATTTTATATGAACTCATCACTTTTTCTTTACCACTTTGTGCTATCAAATGTGATTCCAAAATAGGAGCAAGTATTAAGTTCTTGAATTCATATTGTTTCATACTTCAATACTTGAGGTAGAGTTGTCTCAAACCAAGGGAGGATTAGGGGCGGCAATATTTAATATAAGTTAGCTATGAGAGTAATTTTATCATTTAGCTAACTATGATGGTATTTGCATAAATTTAATTTTTGAAAGCCAAGAACAAGGTTTTTTTTTTTTAAATAATAAATAAATCAATAGTTACCATAGAGAAGGGAGGATTTGAATTTCTGACGTTTAAGTTGTAAACATGCCAAGAAATGTCAACTGAGCTAAAAAAATCTTGACCCCAATTACTAGTTACTTGAGTATTAATTTTAACTTTCATTTGAAGAGCAGAATACCATTTACTAAATTATGGATTAATCAAAGTGTTGATTACATGTTTTCAAACTTTAGGATGTAAAATGCAAATGCCTCCATACTTTATGATAGTTATCTATAATTAATCTTGGATTTATAAAAAATTATATTAAATATTTCTAAAGTTTTATATTTTAAGGCAATAAGACAATGCATATCACTTTTATTTTGCACGTTTTCATTATAAATTTTACGAGTTCTTTTTATACTATTCCCAATTTAAAAGAGATACATAATTGTTATTTTATTCAAAACTGCCATCATCGCTCTCTTTAATTGAAAATTTATAAGAGCAAGGTTTTTAGATCCGGACCGTTCATTGAACCGTAAAAGGGAGAGGTTCAAGGTTTTGGAAGTCGAACCGGGATCGAACCGGAATAACTTGATAATTAATTTAATAATTAATTAAAGCCTAAATATAGATATTAAATTTATAAAACTAGCAAAATTGACTAATATATCTGTATATGTGAGGAAAATTTAATGATTTTCAAGCATATATTTAATAAATTGTGTTAAGTTGTTTTTATAAATAAATAAAAAAAAAGGCTAAGGGGTTGGACCGCACGGTTCTTGCCACCGGTTCGTGCGGTCTAACTCCGGTTTTAGGGGTTCATGGAATTAACAAAAAATCCGGTTCTTTATGCTTAAAAAACCAATTTTCATCCCGATTCCCAGCTTTCACGGTCCGACCTCCCAATCCGGTCCGGTTCTGAAAATCTTGTATAAAAGATTGAAATGGAATATGCCAAAAAAAAAAAAAAATGAATGGAATAGAAAGTAATTTAGTGTATTTTATTTAGAGTGTTTGGGAGTATATAAAACAAATAGAGGAAAATGAATTAAATATAAATTTACTATTACTTACTTCATATCTATTTTTTTTCTCAAAATAGGGAGAAAATTAATACAGTGATTTATTTCAATTAATGAGTGTTCTTTTTTTTACTGTGAAGATAGAAGTATATTTTGATAATGAAGAAAACAATAAAGGATAAAAACTGGGCGGATACGTCAAGGGCGACCACAAGGCCCAGCTAACCCAGTTTAACAAACTAAAAAAAATGATAAAGTCAAAAAAAAAAAAAAAAACTATAACAAATGTATCGAGGAATCAAGCAAACACACCTAGGAGCACACTTGGGTGCTCATTCTTGAGGACTTGAGGGGCAGTAGCGGCTCTAGGATTTTTTTTTTTAGGGGTGGTCATTGGATCAATAAGAAATATAAACTATATAAAATCTAGAACAAAAGAGAAGTTGAATATAACAACATCACCGAAAAAAAAAAAAAAAAAAAAGGTATCAAATACATGAAGTTTTACAATTGCCTTTTATATTTTGATTTTTTTTTTCTTCATATTTTGAAATTGTTGCGTGATAACTTTATTATCAATCCCATTTATTATTACAAATTTGTCAATAGTACTAACAATAAAAAAAATAAAAGATAAACTATAAAGTTTATTTGACATTTTTTTTCCTAATACAATGAACACACCAATTATTGTTACTAAATTAAATCTTGAAAATCATCTAGTGTTTCTATATAAATAAACCGTATTAATTATTATTATTTAGAATATTTTAATTTATTAATTTATATCTTTTACTCTTTGCAATTCTTTTTTTGGATTCACAAGACATTTTTGAGTATTTTTTTTTTACAATTCTTTAATTTAATTTTTTAGTTTATGTCCCATGGCCCCACAGAGTAAGTGACTAAATTGTTTAATTGTTTCATAATTTCATTGTTTTTTTAGTTTTAATGCTCTCACTGTCTGATCCACTCAAAAACTTTATATCAAAACACTTTAAACAATCAAACAGTAAACACACACATAGAAACTGACAGTCACATTCTAAAAAGTGAAAAAGATAAAAACTCAAAACTCAAAAGCTTCTTATAAAAACACTTTTTAAAAAACCAGCTAACTACACAAAGTAAACTACACAGTCACACATGGTAAAAGAGAGTTTATCAAAACACTAGAATAGTATAAACTAATAAACACACCCAGTGAAAGAGTGAGAGATGAAATTAAAATACCAAATTATTTGAGAATTAGAGATCGCTTGAGAGAGATCAAGTGACACGGCAGCAGATCGTGGGTGATACAATGACAAGGTAACAAATTTTTTGTTTAGAAAGCTAAAGTGTAAAAGCTTTGATCTCATTCACCCTTTCCAAGCCACTTTCATCCCCGACCGAAAAGCTAGTGATAACATCATCCTGGCCTAAGAAGTTATCCATAACATGTCCATATCCAATAGAAAAAAAGGCCTCATGGCACTAAAAATAGACTTGGAAAAGGCCTTCGATTGATTGGAATAGGGCTTTGTCAAACACATCCTAGGCTTCTTCAACTTCCCTAGCAACTAGATCGATCTCATAATGTCCTGCATTACCACTTCTAGCCTCTTGATTTTGGTGAATGGGGAAAGATTGAACTACTTCCTGCCTTCCAGGGGAATACAGCAAGGAGATCCCTTATCGCCCTACATCTTTATCATGTGCATGGAGTACCTCGTCCATCTCATCCAAAACGAAGTTGATTTAAAAAACTGGAAGGGAATCAAAACCTTCAGGGACGGCCCAACCTTTTCTCATCTCTTCTTTGCAGAGGACCTCATTCTTTTCGCTAAAGCCACCAAAAGAAATTGGCTTACCATCAAGAGCACCCTTGAAAAATTTTTCTTTGCCTAGGGCCAAAAAATCAACCACTGCAAATCAAAAATGTACTTCTCCCCTCACACCTTGCCAGCCATCATAGACTCAGTGGAAAGCGAGCTTGGCATTAGAGCATGCACAAACTTTGGAAAGTATCTTGGTGTCCCCATTATCACAGATAAGAGGAATACTAGAGCTTTCAACTTTATCATAGACAAGCTTCGCTTTAAACTTTCTAACTGGAAAGCTTGATCCCTCTCCCTAGCTAGCTGCCTTACCCTCATCAACGCTGTCACCACTGCTACACCCACTCATGTCATGCAGTGCACTATGCTCCTCACAAAATTTTGCAAAGAAATAGATAAAATCAATAGAAATTTCTTGTGGGGCAAGACCGCTTAAAAGAGGAAAATACACCTTTGAATTAGCAGACTGTTATGAAACCAAAATGATTAGGAGGGCTCGGCATTAAAAGAAGTTTATACAGGAACAAAGTCTTCCTTACAAAATGGCTCTAGGACATCCGCACCAACCCAAACGAGCTTCATGCGCATATGCTAAATAATAAATACGCTGTGGATGCTAGCCCTCTTAGAAGAAAATCCCCCATTTAGGCCAGCCTATGCAAGTTGAAGAACATATGTGACAGTGGTACAAGATGGCTCATCCACAATGGAGCCACCATTAACTTCTAGCATGACAATTGGACAAGAAGCGGTCCCCTCTATAATCTCGTCCATGGACCCCTAAACAGAAATGAAGACACATTAAAGGTCTGCGACACTTAGGACATGCAGAAAAATTGGTCCTTTGACGTCGTCTCCTTTGCCCTCCCCAAAAAAATTCTCGACACAATCCATGCCACTCCTAGGCCCTTCCCCTTTGACCAAAATGACCTCCCAACACAGAAATACTCATTGAAAGACCTTTTCAACACAAGCTCGACTTAAAATATATCCCTAGAGCTCCCCGACACCCCTACCCCTTACCCCGCTGCATCATGGAAATGGCTTTGGAAAATTCCTACCATACCCCGAATCCTATTCTTTCTTTGGCTAGCTAGCCACGATCGTCTCCCCACCAAAGCTCTTCTCCATGATAGACATATTCTCTAAGAAAACCTCTGCCCCCTCTGCCATGCAAGCACGAAATCCACCCTTCACATCCTTAGAGATTGCTCTCTAGTATCACCCATATGGACCAACCTCACCTATTCCACCTTTCCTCCCAATTTCTTTTGCAACCCTATTCACGCATGGCTAGAAAAAATGACTACCTCCCACCAAAACCCTACCTTCAACAACATCCCCAAGACTGTCATCTTCCCGGTTGCAGTTTGGTCCATATGGTCAGCAAGAAGCAAGTTAGTTATGGAAGTAACTAGCACTGATTGTCGTGCCATCATTAACAAGATCAAATCCATAGCCATATACCTCCTCTATTCCCTCCCTTCCACTTCTCATACCCCCCAGAAAATCTCCAAACTTATTGGTTGGAAACCTCTTCCATCGGGTTTCTTCAAGTTAAATTTAGACGGATCAACTCGTGGTAACCTGGGGAGTGCAAGTGCCGCTACCATCATCAAAGACTCCAATGGCTCCTAGATCAGCAGTTGCACCAGGAAAATTGGACACACTCACTTTATGGCAGTGGAGCTATAGGGTCTCTGGGATGGATTAATGTTAGCAAAGAACCTAAATATCAGAAATTTCATTGTCGAAGTGGACGTGATGACCATTGCCAAAATCCTTTCCTCAAATAATAGAAATATTGACTCCACACATCCTTACAGTGCCATTATCATTGATTGCAGGTCTCTCCCCCAGCATTTTGAGGACATTCAAGTTAGTCATATCTATCGCAAAGGGAAACACTATGCGGACATTTTGGCCAATGAAGGAGCTTTATTAACCCTTAATTTTGCTGTTCATTCCCACCCCCCTTCCTCTATTTTTTTACCAGCTTATAGTTGACTCATGGGGTGTTGTCTACCCTAGACTGTGTAATTCTTTTTAGTTTAATGTTAATTCTAGTTTACCAAAAAAAAAAAAAAAAAGCTTTGAGCCACTGTCCCACACTTTTGCAGCTTACCCATAGCCTAGTTCTTAGCTATTAATTGAATTTTTTTTTCCAATTAACCTTAAATTCCTAACAATTTCGTTAGTTGTCACGTTTCAAAACTTTTTAGGAAACTAGCATCTCAAGTTTTTAAAACTCAAGATCAATGCAGAACTTGAGCTACTGATACTCGTGTTCAGGATGTTTTCATTTAGTGACGTGGACAAATTTTCCACGTCGATGGAGCCATTTTACCACTTAGAAATCAAGTATATAATACTCGATTTCTGAAACTCGAGTTATAGAAACTGAATTTCTAACCGATTAAATCATCACCTCCCTCGTCACTCTCAAAATTTTAAACTCACTCTCAAACTTTCAAACTCGCTCGACCCTCTCAAAGTCACTCTTAAACTTTCAAACTCACTCATCACTCTCAAAATCACTCACTCTGAAACTTTCAAAACCACTCACTCTCACACCCAAATTAGTCACTCAAACACTCTCCTCCTTCAGACACTGAAACTCACCCAAATCACTCACTCTCACACTGAAACACTCTCACCCTCAAACATTCTCATCCTTTAGCAGCGAAACCCTCACCGGTGGCCACACATTCAAACAGCCAAACACCGGAGACGCTCACCGAAACCCTCTTCAGGTATGTTTTTTCCTTTCTATGTTCATTTATAGTTGGACCCGATTTCTTTGTTCTTCTGATGGAATTTATTTGGTTTGTACCCATTTTTTGTTTGGCTGTTGTTAATTGGTGTGTGTGATTGATGAAAAAAATGCTGGAAAGAAATGATTTGAGTTAGGTATTAGAGTTTTTGAGGGTATAGTATTGAGTTAGCTTTTTAATTTTCATATTCTTTATATTTTTTTAATTAAATTAAGGTTTTGGTAGATGAAATATTGTAGGAAACAAAAAGACAATTATTCAGATATTAGGTTCTTAGGGAGTGCTATGTATGAAGTGCTATGTATTCTCTACTCAAAAGAAAGCTGGGATTTTTTAAGTAGGTTATGCTGAGGCAACGGGTTGCATGAATAGGGGTTTATGTGTGGTGGTCTGTATTGGGTTGGTGTTGATTTCACTGCCACATTTTGTGTTGGACTCACTGACCCAATTGATGGTAAAGACCAAAATCACTCTCATGTGTTATTTGGACTCTATCTAGTAACATTGGAATCAAATTATGATTGAATTTACTTAGTTTTTTTTTTAATTCTTGTATGATTTATTTTATTTTTCATATGATATAATTAAATCTACTTTTATTATATACTAGCAGCATACTCGTATTAACTCTGCTTTTCAGACATTGTCCTTACTTCATAAAATCATCGATCATAAAATGTTACGTTGGGTTTAAATGATCTCACAGTAGCACTCTTTGCAGTATGGACCCTCAAATTGGTGAGGACCAGAGATCGTGCGCCCTGGTGCCATTGATAATTCCATACTGACGCAACAACCAAATCATCGATCAACCGATATTTGGAATGGTAAGGTGAAATATTTTGTCCTAACAACCGCTTTAATTTTTACCTTCTATTTGACTTTTAGCAAGTTCTTTAAAAGTTGTATATCTAGTTCTAACAACCGTTATAATTTTTATCTATTTTGCAGGACTCGGGCCCACTTGATTGTCGTGGTCGCTCTAAAAAGATGGCAAAGATATCGATGCTGGACAATCAGGTGATAGATATCATCAAGTTGGTGGGGCTAGAAAGATTGTAAAGGGCCCCGTCCAGAGAGATAGATCATGGCCTAATATCGGCCCTAGTTGAGCGATGGTAGCCAGAGACCCATACGTTCCATCTTCCATATGGTGAGATGTCGATCACCCACAAGATGTGGAGGTCATTTTGGGACTTCCTATAGATGATGGGGTCTTGGTTAGGCCAACTAGTGGGGAAGGGGGGGGGGGTTGGAGGACTACGTGGGTGGAGTTGCTTGGTTTTCAAGTTTCGAAGAATGACAACAAAACTTTGGTGAGGCAAAGAATTCTCATCAGCGCCTTGTTGAGTGCATTACAGAGCCACTGCCTCATGATACAACGGAAATTCAAATACATCAGTATGCCTAGTGCTATATTTTAGCGCTACTAGGGGATACGATTGTCATGGACAAGTCGGGAGATAGGGTGCATCTAATGTTCTTGGAGTTCCTGCAGCACCTTTGTAATCCGCCACAGTATAGTTCAGGTAGTGCTTGCTTGGCATGGTTGTATAGAGAGTTGTGCTGGGCAAGCCATAAAGATTATTCACAGATTGGTGAAGCGATGCAATTGATCCAATATTGGGCATGGGCAAGGTTCTCATTCTTGTGCTCAAAGATAGAGTTCCCACCTAGATGTGATTATGGCCCAGCACCAAAAACTCCACTTGTATTTAAGTAAGTATTTTCATGATACTATGTTATACAATATACTCTTCTTAGTAACTAAGTGGTATTATCTTATCTTATTTTATTCGCTCGTAATTGTAGGTGGGTGCAGGTGCCAAGCCCGAAGAATAGGCTATCCGACATGGCATTGGTCCACTATCACGAGTAATTAGTTAGAACTCGAGTTCTGGAACATCGGGTTTTCAGGCAGAGAGCATGCCCTGTTTTTTGCCAAAAATACTCAGTGAAACTCGAGTCTTTGAAACTTGAGTTCCATTAGGGTTTTTTTTTTTTTTTTTTTTTTTTTTTTTTTGACCTACAGGTAAACCAAAAACAAAAATGTATGCATGCACCTGCTGAGAAGCTGAGAAACAGAGGCAGAGAAGTTGAGAATGTAAACCACAAACACTCATTGAGAAGCAGAGAAGCTGAGAATATAAATGCAATTAAATTACATCAAAAGGTGTTCTTAATAGGCACTAAACCATAGAAACTATTTTTTGCCTGCATAAACATAGCTTTACAATGTAAATGCACTTAAATTACAGCAAAAGACATTCTCAATATATCAACATTGTAAACATGTCCAACCAAGCTTAATTCGCACTTCTAATCATACTACTCAAATCACAAACTTCAAACAGGTACATTAGATAGAGAATAGTTAGATTACAAGTACATTCTAGAAAAACCAAAAAGTTAATTGTGCCGATACAACGTAGTCAATTTTCCTAAGATCGGTGTCAGCATAACAAAAACGTCGTCCATGGAAGCATGCCTAAAAAACGTAGAATAATAAAGTTAGGAGACAAGATAGTAAATATTAGGTAATCATAGAATCAACCACAATTATTTAACCAATTTAGAATTTTTTTCCATCTTTCACCTACCTAGTTTGGAATATGACCACTTGTGGAAGCACCACAGGACTGCGGACATTTTCTACGATTATGCCTGAAAGCATGACACAGTTCACATGTCTGGTTGGGTTGACTCTCTATCAAATCTGCATCCTCCCTACGCCTTCCAGGTTCTCAATCCTTATTCTTCACTCTATCCATCTCATTCCTTATTCTAGACTTCACTGGTCAACCTTTGGCCCGCAATAATTCTGGATTAGGCAACCACTTTGGCCCTATGGCATCCCTCCACAATGACTCTGACTTAGGAATCGCAAAAGCATGTGAATAAGTGTTAATGGCATACTCCAAACTATAACATGGGGGAATATATATGGTGGAATCAATGCTTAGCACATCACATACTCTAATTGCATGTGAACAAGGGATCTTAATGTTTTGTCATTTCCCACAATTGCATGTTCTTTCCAGTAACCGAACTTCATAACTGTGGTTTCCCCCTCCAGTACTATAGATGTTGTATGAAGTAATTACTTGATATATTGTATGTTCATTGCTAAATGACCTGACATAGCGTTTCTCAGATTTACGCCTATTTTCCAAATATGTGGACATGGCATATGCACTCCATCTCTTACCGTTCAACAAGTCATGAGTAATTTCTTTGTGCTGGTCATGGAAATATGCAACAAGTTTGGACCAAGTGAACTCAACCATTGCGGCAATAAGAAGGCCTCGTGCACCTTTCAGTATACCATTGAAACACTCTGATATGTTGGTTGTCATTGCCCTAAAACGTCTCCCACCATCATGTGAATGGGTCCACATATCCACAGACTCACTCATTAGGTATGGAAGATAATCTTATTCCCTACCATTCTTCCCCGTCACCTTTGTCTTCTTCCTAATGGCCTCAATTTTCACCTACTTAATGGACTCCATTATGTTATCAAATTTAACTGCTTGAGTAGCATATCCCGCTCTCAGCACCAATGACTTTAGAGTCGAGTCTTAAAAATGTGTGTTGAAGTTGCTAACGACATGTTGAAGGCAATATCTGTGAAATACCCATGTTCTTCCATCTCTATCTCTAAGCCAGGCTACAATGGCATTTTTGATACCAAGATGTCGGTCAGAAATTATGCAAATGTCTTCGTCAGGTATTACCTCCCCTATCTTATCTCTGAGGCATTGTAAAAACCACCTCTAACTAAACCTTAACTCACAATCCACAATAATAAAGGCGAGAGGGAATACTTTGTTGTTAGCATCAGTTGCCATTGCGACCAACAACTTTCCTTGATATTTACCATACAGATGGGTCCCATCAATACTGATAACGGGCTTGCAATATTTAAATCCATCAATGCATGAACTGAAAGACCAAAACACATAATACAAAAATGCGGTGTCATCTACATTGGTGGGTATGGTACGATAGAACACTCGAGTATCCAAATCTTGATCAACATATGCTAATAGCAACTTTTGCAACTTTTGGTAAGACTTTCCAATTCCCAAATATCTTCCCAATCGCCTTTTATTTCGCATCCCATACCTTATAGTAAGAAGGCTTATGGCTATAATATTTTGACTTTATCATAGATCTAAGATGCTTAATTGGGGTAGTGTGATCATCGCCTAACTTCTTAAAGATGTTTGATGCAATAAAATTACAATCTATCATTCTACCATCATTTCGCAACTCAATCGGTATACACGTGTGAGGACCTACATACACGGTGACCATCCATAGTTTGTGGAAATTGGGCTTCATGACTGCCGCGACATACCACTTGCATGATTTATCCACGCATTTTGCACAAAGTTTAACCTTCGTCGACCTAATAATCACAAAATGTTTGTTTTTCTTGAAGGCATAAATTGTTAATGCGTGATTCACCTCCACTTTGTTGGCAAAAGTAAATCCTTTGCACAAATTCATCCCCTCTTTCCAAGTAGACATAAATGGATCTCAATATTTGAAAGATCAACCATATTTGCTCAAATATTTGCAGAAAATGACAAGGTAGGAGGTGCGTAGGCAGGGATTGTGTTCGTAATGTTTTGGACACTAAAACATTGTTTGCATCAGGTTCACTATAGTCAAGTATCTCATCATCATCAATGTCTCTCTCAATGTCCCTCTCAAAGTCCCCTCATTCAATCCTCTCTTCATACTCATCTCTATTGACAAAATTTTCACCATTAATGGCAATCTCATCAACATAGTCGTCGTCATCATCATCATCATCATCATCATCATCATCATGATCGTCCTCTCCATGTGTAAAATACTCATATTGAGCATTCGGAATTGTAACCTGTAACTTGTGGTTGTTTATTGGATTTCCTCGATACCAACTTTTGCACACCGCTCCAGCTTTATGTACAACCTAATACCACTTACTTCGGGTATTCTCTCCTCCTTGTCAAACATGATCTCTACATGTTTGTCTGTTTCTATCACCATATACTTATAATTAATCCGGTGCTTCAGAACTTCATGTGGAGAACAATAAGTAATTTGTATGTTATGCACAACAGGATTCACACACAATTCTTCCATAACTATCATCTCCAATTCATCAAGGGTCTTCAACCTATGATCAATTTAAGTATAATAGCACTTTATACCCGGCCCTTCAAATGGCAATTCCTTGTCCGCATTGACATTCTTAAGTGGTCCACCGTGGTATAAGATTATATCAATTACAGTTATTGTGAACCTGTTAGAGTCAAGTGTATTATGTTAGTTAGAAAACATTTTATCTAGTCAAACTACACAAAGCACAAATTACAATTTATTCAAAGGGCATGAATTTTATTACACATTTTATACCTAAATCTTTTTTCGGTCATGCTAAGGCTACCTATTTCATACCCAATACAATAAAATAAAATAAAAAGGCCAAAAATCCTTGTAAAAGTATACAACATTTGATCTAGTTACATACCCATAACATTTACATACCTATTTCATACCAATACAAAATACAGTCATTTCATTACGCATTTAAAGGGCATGAATTACATAACCATTTCATTACAATTTATTCGAAGGGCATAAATTTCCCTACCCATTTCATACCCAATACAAAATAAATAAATAAATAAATAAACACATTCTTGATAACAGCCTAGAAATGATGAATAAATTTTGCTAACAAAAACCATGCAAATAAATACTCAAAAATTTTACAAAGTTGTATAATTCACAATATCATGGTATCTTTACTAAGTTATGTTAAATATCTACCAAATAAATAGTCAAACTCTTTAACCCACACCCAACAACAAATAATACCCAACTGCAATGACAATAAAATACAAACCCTTACCCGAGATGTAAATTTGTTGAGAGGGAGAAGCAGTGACAAAGAAAGGCAATGTGGTGTGAGATCAAAGACAATATAGTGTGAGAAGTGTGAGTGTTATAGGTGAGTGAGGCAGTGAGTTACTGAGGAGCGTGAGGAGTGTGAGGAGTGTTAGAGGTTAGGAGTGTTATGGATGAGAAAATGTGCAGTGAGTTACTGAGGCTCATATCTATGTTTATAAAATTTTGCCCCAACAAAAATCAAGTCTATAAGACTCAAGATACATGTATATTTTAATTGAATTTTGAGTCTATAAGACTCGAGATCCATGTGACATAATTGAATTTTCCAAAGAAAATCGAGTCTTAAAGACTCGATTTTGTTTCGTAGAACTTGAGTCTACAAGACTCGAGATCTAGTTTGTAAAAATCTTTCAAACGCATGTTAACTTATTATCATGAAAAAGTTTTCCCTTTTTTCTCAATTCTTCCCATGAATTTTTTCTCTCCTCACGTAGGAGACTACTCTCTCGTTTTCTAAACGAGAATCTCCCTCCCTTAGGGCAACCTGAGGGTCTGATTTTTATTTTTTCAGTTGTTTAACGTCTGTTCACTCTGGTATTATGGCGGAGGAGGTGATTGAGAGTTTGGGGAATATGAAGCTTACAGCAGAGGAGGAAAAGGTCATTATGATATCTGAGGAGGCTAGGTTACTTGAGATTGAGAGTTGCAATCTGAGTTTAATCGGTAAATTTTTGACTTGCAAGGCGTTTAATAAAAGGGCGGCTTTATCAATGATGAGAAGGGTATGGGGGATGCAGTCCGGCTTGCAGATTGTTGAAGTGGGAACGAACCTGTTTCAGTTTAAGTTTTAGAGTGATTTTGATCTAAACCGTGTGTTGAAAGGAGGACCTTGGTGTTTTGATAATCAACTATTAATGCTCAAGAGATGGCATAAGGGGATGACAGCAAGTAATGTGAAATTGGAGTGTGCCTCTCTATGGGTTCAGATTTGGGGAGCTCCTTTTGATACGCTTTCTGCTAAAGTAGCAACTGAAGTAAGGAGTAGATTGGGTACTGTGGAAGATGTTGAAAGGTGTCGAAGACAAGATATGCAGAGATTCTTCATGAGGGTTCGGGTTGCTTTGCCTATTTCAAAACCTTTGAGGTGTGGTGGTTTTATTTCTGATTCTGATGGTGTACGCATATGGGTAACGTTTAAGTATGAAAGATTACCTATTTTCTGTCATTATTGTGGACTTCTTGGACATGATTTACGCCATTGTGCTAGTCACTATGCTGTGGAGAAAAATGGTAGGGAGATAAAGTACCAATATGGAGATTGGTTGAAGGTTGCAGGTAGTCGACAACGATCAGCACCACGTAAGGAAGAGACGGAGGAGGAGGCTGGTGCATGGAGGCCCGAAAATCTGGGAAAGGATTTCTCTCAACATGCTGACCAGGCCGAGAATCAAGGGATTGAGGTGAGCAATCAGATGGTGTGTCGCGAGAAACAAGGAGTAGAAGAGGTTGATGATGACACGGTACCTCTGGATGTTGTGGATAAATGCCAATTTGGTCCTACTGATGCTGATACAAAAGTGGGAAACTTGAATGAAAATTATGTGGAAAAAGAAGTAGTGGACAGGCTGATGTCAGATGATGTGGGCTCAGATGTGGGTAACTTAGAATCAAATTTGGAGATGCCATAAGCAGATATGGTTGCTAGGCTAAATGAGCATCATGGGTCTAAACAAAAATCTACCTGGACTAAATGAGCATCATTGAATGATGAAATTGGTTTTATATATTTATAATTCAATTAATATAATAATATCTCATAGATGGATCAAATACATTCCATACGTTGGAGTCTTTAAAGCTATCAATTGTTTCCTTATTGGCTGAAGTTATTAGGGATGGCAATTTTGCCCGGCCCGGTCCGACCCTAATGGGCCGGGTTTTACCCGATCCGATTAGAAATAGGGTCGGGTTTGGGTTTTTAAAAAAAACCCGAACCGGGTCTGGGTCGGGTCCGGGTTTTTGTAAAAATCCGGCCCGGACCCAACCCGACCTGACCCGACCCGGTTATATAATATAATTATCCTAAAATACCCTCCTATATATATATTGTTATAAGCCCTAACATTTCCTCATCTTCATTTCATTACATTTCAGCTCTCACAGCCGCCTCTCTCCTCTCTATTCTCTTCAGTCTCACTCACCAATCTCACTCTCTCACACACATCACAATCTCTCACTCACAAATCACAATCTCTCTCACTCACTCTCAATCTCACCTTCGGCCAGCTACCCAAACCTTCGTCGCCGTCCCAAGCTGTCAGTTCACCGATCACTGCCGCCGTCCAAAGCTTTGTCAGTGTCACCAGGAGTGATTTCTGTTTTGGGAATCACTCCTGGTGATTCACCGCCGCCGTCCCAAGCTTTCTCTCATCTCTATTCTTCAATTTGTTTTTTTTTTTTTTGAGAATCTGTTTTGGGTTTGTGATATCTGTGTTAACAGTTACAGGAGTGTTTGTGTTTGTGATTTTGAAAGGAAAAATAAAAAATTTGAAATTTTTGTGTTTGTTTTTGGGTTTTTAGTTGCTACTCTGTTCCAATTGAAGAATATGATCTGGGGTTTTTGTTTTTGGTTTTTGGGTTTCTCATGATCTTGGGGTTTTTTTTTTTTTTTTTTTTTTTTTTTTTTGGGATTTCTGATCTAGGTTTGTGGAGGATTAGGGCTTCAAGCATTTTTTTTTTTTTTGGCCACGGATTGGGCCCTGAAGTTGCATGGGCTGGGCGGGGCCCACGGGACCCGTGGGGCCCGACGGGGCGGGTCTGGGGCGCAGGAAAAAAACCCGTTTATTAAACGGGTCGGGTTCGGGTATTAAAAAACCCGGCCCGAACCCGACCCGTTGCCATTCCTAGAAGTTATTGCTTTAAAACGTTTTGACCACTAAAAGCAAGTTATGATATTTCCGTTTATATAAGTCAACGTTTCTTTAGCCTATAGGAAGATGCAGCCATGTCCAGTTTTGGGATGAGAAAATGTAACAACCCCACCCCAAATGCGTAGATATTGTCCGCTTTGGGGCCCAAAGCGGACAATATCTACACATTTGAAGCGGGGTCGTTACAGATGGTATCAGAGCCATGCCCTAGCCGGAAGTGTGGGCCCCACACGCGCCCACACGCGAGGATGCGTGTGCCCATAAGGGGGGTGGATTGTAGTGACCCAAAAGGGGGGGTCTTGCATTCCATGGAATCCCACATCGCCTAGGGAAGCACATGAAAATGTGTTTATAAGGAATGACTTCCCTTTAATGTGTAGAGCCCTTTTCCCCAGCACAACCTGGGGAAGAACAAAACCGTGAGGGGCATGGGCCCCAAAGCGGACAATATCTATGCATTTGGGCAAGGCTAATGTGGTGGCTGATGCACTTAGTCGGAAATCTTCTGGTTTCTCAGCTACCTTGTTAACTACTCAAAAGGAGATTATTGAGGACTTGGAGAGGATGGGAATTGAAATTGTCATGGGTGATTCCCAAGCCTTTATGGCCAGTTTGACAATACAGCCCACTTTGGTTGAGAAGATAAAGAGTTCACAAGCTGATGATGCACAAATTGTAAAGATCATGGGAGAAGTACAAGAAGGAAAAAGGCCAGAATTTAATGTGGCTAATGATGGTGTTTTGAGGTTTGGAAATAGACTTTGTGTGCCAAATGATTTTGCATTAAAGAAGGAGATTATGGAAGAAGCCCATTGTACCCCATACTCAGTGCACCCTGGTAGCACTAAAATGTATCGTGACATTTGAGAGATTTATTGGTGGAATAACATGAAGAGAAAGATAGCTCAGTTTGTGGAGCAATGCTTAACCTGTCAACAAATTAAGGCACTACACCAGAAACCTTCAGGATTGTTGCAACCACTCCCCATCCCCGAATGGAAGTGGGAGCATATATGTATGGATTTTGTAACTGGTTTGCCAAGATCTCCTAAGGGACACACAGCCATTTGGGTAATTGTGGATAGGATGACAAAAACAGCACATTTTATTCCGGTTAAGATGACTTACTCACTTGATCAGTTAGCACAGATATATATTGATGAGATTGTGAGTCTTCATGGAGTTCCAGCATCAATTGTGTCTGATCGAGACCCAAGATTCACCTCAAAGTTTTGGGGAAGCCTACATAAAGCTTTGGGTACTAATCTTAACTTTAGTACAGCTTTCCACCCGCAAACAGATGGACTATCAGAAAGGACTATTCGTACCTTGGAGGATATGTTAAGGGCTTGTGTATTGGATTTCAAAGGAAGTTGGGAAAAATATTTGTCTCTAGTGGAATTTTCCTATAATAATAGCTACCACTCTAGTATTGAGATGGCTCCCTATGAGGCTTTGTATGGTAGAAAATGCAGATCCCCATTGTGTTGGGAAGAGATTGGTGAGAGGAAATTGTTGGGACCAGAAATCATTCAGATGACATCTGAGAAGATTAATTTAATTTGTAAAAGATTGCAAACAGCTCAAAGTCGACAGAAGAGTTATTATGACAACTCGAGAAGGAAAGTTGAATTTGAAGTTGGAGATATGGTATTTTTGAAAGTTGTCCCAATGAAGGGTGTGATGAGATTTGGGAAAAAGGGGAAGTTGAGTCCTATATTTGTTGGTCCATTTGAGGTCCTAAAACGCATTGGTAAAGTTGCCTACAAGTTGGCCTTAACATCTACACTTGCAGGAGTGCATAATGTGTTTCATGTTTCCATGCTAAGGAAGTACATCCCTGACCCTTCACAAGTCTTGAACTATGAGCCACTTAAGATCAAAGACAACTTGACTTATGAAGAAGTTCCAATTCAAATTCTTGACCGTAAGGATCAAGTGCTACGCACCAAGACTACATCATTGGTTAAGGTCCTTTGGAAGAATCACACAGTGGAGGAGGCATCTTGGGAGCGAGAAGATGAGATGAAATCAAATTATCCAGAGTTGTTCATTAACGAAGGTATGTATAATTTCGAGGACGAAATTTTTTTAAGGGGGGAAGGATGTAACACCCCATAATTTTATTACTTAATTAATTTTTAAATGTAAAATTAAAAAGGAGGCCCACAATTAAATAGATTTAATTTATTTGGGCCTAAAATATTAAAAATATTTTGAGCCCAAGTGAGGTGGCATAAGTAAAAATTTATGGGCCTTGAAAACCCTAATATTTTTCCTCTTATGTTACACGTGTATTTACTGATGGAACATCCTTTTGCTTCAGCCGACTACTGAAACTTGCTCTTCACTGTGGCTGTGAGTTGGAGTCTACAGGTATGGCTATCTTGGATCTAAATTCTATAATTATTTTAATGGGGAAAGGGGTACTCTACGGCTATTTTATAATTGTACATAACCTTACTAACTTCTCCACCATCTGCGTTGCACCTGTGCCCTTAGCTTTGTCCAAATAAGTGTCCAACAATGTCCTTACGTCTTGCTGCATCAAGAGAGTTATGGGTCATTGGGTGGATGTACTAATATAAATATATATATATATATATATATATATATATAATATATGGCTAGAAAAGTGTCCCACGTTTTTAGGAAGGAATAGGAATAGTGCTTGAAATTGCTTTAGTAGTTAATAGGACAATAGGCATGACTTCATAAAATTTAACCTATCAATACTTCAAGACATACTTTCTGATCTCAACAAGCCTCACATATCCTTATATCATGGGAAAGGGTGTCCTACGGTGATTGCTTTATTAGACTAGGAGTGATGGATATAGCTACATGACAAGACAGGATGTAAATTGTAGACTGATGAGATTTCCCTTATTCGGCCATTTTGAAGTCTTGAATATCCATGATTATAACAATGGAAAAAAAAAAATTTAGATTAGGTAGCAGTATTTTTAAGTCCAAAAATCTGATCAAAGCTGAAAGTGTATTGGATAGTTAAGTGAATAAATGGAGAATTTTGGATATATCAATATTGACTAGGATAAAACCTTTTGAACGTGAGAATAGATTTTTAAGTGGGAAATTGTGTATTGATGAACCTATTTTTTCGGTGTTGTTAGGTTCTAATTCTGCTGAATTGTTGTGATTCAAGGGAGGTTGATTTCTTTTATTTTTTGCAACTAAGAGGTAAGTGGTGTTTACTAGTTTTGGGGGTTTTCCCAAAACAACGTTGATTATTAAACTATTTTATATTAAAGAATTATGTTGATATTCTATAGATAAATTGATATTTTATAAATGTTTGATGTGCACATTGACTATTCGTTTTATGGAAAAAAAAAAAACTTATGGGACAACCTAAATTTATTTAAACATGTATGTGTAAATATATCCGTATATTTTTGAGATTCATGAATGAATTATTTTTGTGAGCATATTGAATATGTGTTGAAAACCTATGGCAAGTCGTGATTTGAAGCTCAGTATTGTATTTAGTCCTTAGCAAAGGACAATCATACGGCAGCTAGTCCTTAGCAAGGGACGGTCCCAGAAAAGGGGACAGTGCACATTTGATAACTCCTTAGCAAGGGAGTATACTTTGAGGATCCAAAAAGAAAGCCCCTTAGCAAGGGAGTGCACCTTTAAGTTCCAAAAGAGCCATCCTTAAGAAAGGGGATGAAAAGGAGGTTCCAGTCCCAAAAAGGGTACAGCACAACCCTGTCAACGGGGCGTAAACGTTGACCACGAGAAAAGCCTAGGAAATTATTTATATGAAGGTATTGAGATGGTTCACAATATAAAGATATTTTCTTTTATATGAAATATTTGCTGATAAAATATTGATGAATTGCAAGTTATGAAACTGTTGTAAGAATTTATTTATTTGAAAGGTTGTTCCCATACCCCAATGTTAGTGAATTCCACTTATTGAGTTATCTCACCCCCCTTTATTTTTCCCTTACAGATACATTAGAGGAATTATTGGAATAGAGATTCTTGGGAGACAGCAGTTACGAACTATTTTGTGGAACTGAGGATTTTATTATTACTATTTTTATTATGGTATTAAACTTTGTATTGGAGAATTATTTTGAGGATATTTTGTTTTTAGTGGATTAGAGCTCTGACATTTGTGATAAGAATTAAGGTTGCTGGTTCCTTTATTTAATATTTTTATAGATTATTCTGATTGAATAGACTTTTATTACTTATGATTTTGGGGCGTTACAATTGTGGTGGGATTGTAGTGACCCAAAAGGGGGGGGTCTTGCATTCCATGGAATCCCACATCGCCTAGGGAAGCACATGAAAATGTGTTTATAAAGAATGACTTCCCTTTAATGTGTAGAGGCCTTTTCCCCAGCGCAACCTGGGGAAGAACAAAACAGTGAGGGGCATGGGCCCCAAAGCAGACAATATCTACGCATTTGGGGCGGGGTTATTACAGATGGTATCAGAGCCATGCCCTAGCCGAAAGTGTGGGCCCCACACGCGCCCACACGCGAGGACGCGTGTGCCCGTAAGGGGGGTGGATTGTAGTGACCCAAAAGGGGGGTTCTTGCATTCCATGGAATCCCACATCGCCTAGGGAAGCACATGAAAATGTGTTTATAAGGAATGACTTCTCTTTAATGTGTAGAGGCCTTTTCTCCCACTGCTGTGTGCTTTGGAGGAGAACAAAACCGTGAGGGGTATGGGCCCCAAAGCGGACAATATCTACACATTTGAAGCGGGGTCGTTACAGATAGTATCAGAGTCATGCCCTAGCCGGAAGTGTGGGCCCCACACGCGCCCACATGCGAGGACGCGTGTGCCCATAAGGGGGGTGGATTGTAGTGACCCAAAAGGGGGGGTCTTGCATTCCATGGAATCCCACATCGCCTAGGGAAGCACATGAAAATGTGTTTATAAGGAATGACTTCCCTTTAATATGTAGAGGCCTTTTTCCCAGCGCAACCTGGGGAAGAACAAAACCGTGAGGGGCATGGGCCCCAAAGCGGACAATATCTACGCATTTGGGGCGGGGTTGTTACAGAAAATCAATTTTCTTATGTGCACCATTTTCATGTAAAAAGAAAACTCCCTACATTTTTGCTGAGTTAAAAATTCTAGTTTCATGAAAATAATATGTCTACGTATATACTATATTTCTGGGTAGAAGAAAAATACTATTGAGAGCTTCTTATCCTACAAGCTGTGTAGGCTTGTAAAGATAATTAGCAAGGTGACTGGGTTGTTGTATCCTGGAGGCAGCACGCACAGTATTAGTCTACTACACCGGTAATCCTGTAGACCCGTAGACGCGTGCATCGTCTCAAGACAATGACATGGTCCACACCTCAATCCTGCCATCTAAAAACATTTATGAATTGACTATAATTTGCTTCTGATGCTATGAGATTAATTTAAAGCATCATCGAGGTAATATCTCTCAATTGTTCTCTAATTTTATCGTATATTCTAATTTATGTGAATTTTAATCATTTATATGATATGTTGAATGTTATGAAATTCAATTTATTTATTAATTATTGTTCTTAGGAACAACAGAATGTTCATGGTTTTGCTGTGTACCTGTTATCTGAGGCTTCAGGTGCTTTTTTTTTTTCCTTCTCCCCTGCATGCTTTTGGAACAGATGTATCTGTTTTAAGATTTTCAGATTATACGGATGCTGGTAAATAGGAGGATGCCAAAGCTGTCAGCAGCAATTATTTGGTTCTTGATTGAACATGTGTTGATGATGGTACTCACCTTTCTTGTAACTTGGTTCCACTTTGAGACATTTTAGTCATCAAATCATTTTATGCATAAAATTGCTAAAACATCAGACAATGTAACCTATTTTATCCAAGATTTCTAGGTTAAGTATATATTTGGAAGTTCCCTTGATACTTGATTATTATTTTTTTGAGAATCAAGTGCAGTGTTTGTAAATTTTTATTAAGTCTTTGCCATGCATCCATTGTATGGAAAAGTTTGGTATGTTGATTACCTTCAGTTTCTTAAATGCTAATAGCCTAATATCATATTGATAGGTGTAAGGTGCACGTTTTTTCTTCTTTTCCCCAAAATTCTTTTGGAATCAAGAGCATCCCCTTTTATTTTCCTCACATGCAAGCCAGCTTATATCCTTTATTTGATATGGCTAAATATAAGAAGTTGTTCTTGCATTGGAATATTTTTTAGCCATGTGGAATAATCTCATGCTGCTTACATTCTTGCATGGGCTGTTTAACCCTTAAGAAAGGCAATTGGAAGAGCTTAGAGGTCAGGTTTATTGACTAATTTTCCCATTCTAGGCTTTATAATTGACATCATATTACGATATTAGAGACAGGAATTTTCAATATCTTCGGGGGTTTGATTTCTTTAGAGTAATAATCAAGATGCTTTTTTGTACAGGGCATGTTGGTTCATGGTTCGTGGAGACAGCATTCCTTGGTTTTACTTCCAGTCAAGAAAGAATTTTGTTCCATCAATACTTTGATTTGGCAGTAGGTTGCACACTTCTTTACCATGGCAGCATATCAGCAGATTTTTGTTATCTTCTTTCTTTAAGCATAAGGTTGAGGCAATTTTGAGTTTGAGAAACGCTTTAAAGTATAATTTTTCCTAAGCGTCTTGAACGTGACTTCATATTAAATTTTTTGCTTTGTTTTTTTGACTTTTTCTCTTAATATTGTAATGTGTATGAGTTCACAGATGAATTTGGCTTAATTGCTGTTTGTTAGATACTCCAAGACCCAATTCAAATTATGTTTTCATCTATTACCGTTTTGAAACAATTCTCTGATTCAGTCAAATTCTTTGCTTGGTTGTTTCTCTTAATCTTGTAAATATGTATGAGTTCGCAGATGAATTTTGCTTAATTGCTGTTTGTTTGATACTCCGAGACCCAAATCAAATTATGTTTTCATTCATTAGTATTTTGTAACAGTTCTCTGATTCAGTTACGGTAGCACCTGAAGTGTCCTACCTTGCAATGAATGGAAGATTGTACAAGATTTCTTCAGGTTAAAAAAGCCATATCTTGGATTTCTTTAAGAAAGAAGAGGGTCCAGAGTAAGGTAATACATAAAATCAACAATGAAATGGTCCGCTATACATGAGCAAGATTTATGACAACTATTATGCTATCATTCAGATACTACACCGTGCCTGCCTATATGAATATAGAATTGTGAACTTTTTCAGTATTTTTTAACCTTTTGTAATGTTATCGCATACTCTCTTTTAAAAGTTTGCATTTTTCACATAATCATTCTAAATTTTTCATTGTTTAGGGGTCAATACTGGCATGCATGTTTGTGCCTTAATTGGTGTCAATCTAACATTACATGGGGATCATATAATGGGGTAGTGTGTTATTTGTGTGTGTATGTATATGTACGTAATGCTTCTTTGGTTTTGTAAGGAGACGAGAATGTGACGCCTAGCAAGAAAATAACGTGAATGGCCAAATGTGACCATTCAGTTGCTGAAATGTTACTTGAAGTTTGATTACTAGTGGGACAAAGCCATGGAAATTCAGAATTGGTATGAATATGTTGGAAGTTGATATTTAGGACGTATAGCTCAAAAAAAATAAAAAAAGCTCAAATTATTGGATGTCGCATTTCTCACAAGGAAAACGCATAACATTGGCAATGCTCTCGTTGCATGTGTCAGTTCGTTTAGACCCCTTAAACCCAACAGATTAACCTAGTGAATTAGCCAAGTGATTAACTTAGGTAATTTAATTAAAACTAGGTTAACACATATAAGCAAAAACAACAAAGCAGCGGAAAATAAATAACACAAAGATCTGATGATCCAAGAAACCACACCGGTAAAAACCTGGGGAGGATTTGACCTAGCTATCCTCAAGGTAAACTGAATCCACTATGAAAAAATTGAAGTTTACACGACAAGACTTAGACCACTAACATCTTGTTGCTACCCAAGTGTAGGAAACTTACTACCACGACCACGTGACAGCTCCGAGATCCACGGACTCCTTCTTTCCGGAATTCTTCAGCAAATCCACAAGCGCACCTGCTTGTATATCTTTGTGTTCTATTGATTCTGCAACTGTATTGATCTACACAACTCTTGACATAAATCTCAAGTTTGTAAACCCTAAGTGTATGTGAAGGTAAATACATCTAGATCTCACAATAAGATTCACAAACACATCAAAACAAAACTCTAAAAACGTGGCTAGGGTTTTCCCTTATATACTTAGGGCAAAACATAAAACCCTATACATTAAAACGGGCTTGGGCTGAATTGGAATTTTCTGCAGAAAAACGTTCTGTACGATTTTCGATCGATCGAGTCTAATTTTCGATTGATCGAGTCATACAAAAAGTTAAAGGTAATTCTGCATAAAAACTCGATTCCAACTTTACATTAAGACCCATACTTTGAGCAAGTCTAATACACGACTAAACATTGTTTTGATCATGGTTTGCCAACATACAAAATGAAGTTCTAAATACATTAGACATAATCTTTAGAACCTAACAAACTCCCCCTTTGGCAATCCGTGACAAAACACAGACTTAACAAAAAACTCAAAGTTACAAATTGAAATAGCCCATTACAATAAATAGCCACTTAACAATTCAACCTAAACTACTATCTAACAGTTGCAAGGTAGACAGCAGCTCGACTGAAAGCAACCTGTATATTCCTGTAACACTTAACAAACACATAAACGCATGTGTGGAAAAAAAACAGGAAATACATAAATAGAAATTTCTTGATTTCACATGACACAAAATAAAGACATATATCATGAATAATATCATCAATATAAATCAATAAGCAGAGTAGTAGCATAGTGAAATAAGAAACATATACATACAAATGTATCTCAACAAAATAAATCTCCTAAACAAGAGCTAAAAATGAAAATACACAGTGAAACATCTAGATACAATCTAATAACTCCACAAGCTTCACAGTATCACTACCAAGTAAACAAAAACTCCCCCTAAAATGTAAATCTCCACAAAAAAACTCCTAGATACAATGAACTATACTCCTAGATACAATGAACTATGTACTCCTCCTTTTTGTGACGAATTGCCAAAGGGCACTCACTCATCATCAAAAGGAGGCGGAGGAGAATGACGAGAGCTCGCCAAATCCGCTCGCAACGCACGTAGCTCATCAAGGATGTCCACCAAAAGCTGACCATGAGCCGCCTGAACGGTCACGACAGTATCAAGAGTCCGACGAAGGTCAGAAACCTCATCAAACGGTGGAGGAACATCAGCAGCAGCAGCAACAGCAAGATCAGACGAAGTCCCAGCTGCATGAGTATCTGTAGAAGAAGAAGGGGGTGGAGTGACACCGGAAGGCTCTACCCTAAGACGCTTAGAGCTAGCTCGAAGTTGAGCAGCCCTTTGCCTTAAAAAGGTAGCACCGATGGGAGCGATAACATGGACAGGCTCAGAAGCAGGAAACTCATCAAAACTAAGAAAAAGGAGAATCCTATGAATAAAAATAGGGAAAAACAAAGCATGAGCCGTAGAACTAGATCGATGAACCTCGTTCAAAGAACGAAGGAACAAATGCGGAAAACTGATAGGAGCATCAGTGACCAAGGCATACAAAAAGACACACCTCTCAAGAGGAATGGTGTGGACATGCGAAATAGGCCACAAAGAATGACACGCTATCCTAAAGAAAAGATAGTGCAGCTCAGACAGCTCAGCAGAAGTGATTCGAGGATCAGAACCCCACTAGATAGAAGACCCAGTGATGTATGACAGGACGTCATCAAGGGGAGGAGACTCCTCGTAAGGAAAAACGGGATGGTCCACAATGGGCACCCCAAGAGCATCAGACACTACCGAAGGGGTAATGCGATACTCCACACCACGTAACCACACCTTTACTAAGGTGTCGTTATCGTAGACATAAATAGAGAGGTTCGAATAGAACTCTCTAATCAAGGTGGCAGGAGGAGGAGAATGCTCATACTCGAGCAAAGGTAACCAATCCCGACGTGAAAAGTTACGACGCACCTCAGGATCCTACTCATCTAAGATAACCCTACGCTCAGCCCAAATTTGACGCCTAAGGTTCAGAGTCTCATAGGTGACTTGGTTTGACTCACTAGGGAACCGCTCAGTGTCAAAAGAAGGAGAAGGATCAGAAGTCCTATGGGCTCCAGTTTTCCTAGGCATAGTGCTAAGGAAAAGATAGACACAGAAAGAAAAGAGCAAAAACAATACCAAGGGTAGACTACAAATTAGCACAGCAAAAAAAATAGAATAAATCAATTCTATATGATGCATGAGCATGAACATAACATGATGCATGTACTAATGCAGTGACATGTGCAATTATGATCCAAATTAACAAAATTGGCTTAAGCAAACAATATTTATCAAAAAATACCCAATTTGAAAAACCTAATTTTTCAAAACACAACAAATTGATAAATTGATCAATACAATAGTTAATTAACACAATATAATGATCAAATTTACCAAACCAACAAGCCAATTTCATCAAGATCAATCAAATTGAACAAAACCCCCAATTATCTAAATTTAAAGCCCTAGAATTTCAAATTTCCTTCAAAACACCAAAATAATCAAATTAAACCACATGTAGAGCTTAGGTAAGGTGTCCCCACAAAAACCCATGAAGAATTTGAGAAAGAAACACTCAAAAACATTTCCTAATTTGCCACAATATTAATTCCGAAAATAACAAAAAAAAAGCATGAAAAATGCATGAATTTTGAAAATAAATGCAAAGGGAAGGGGCATAAAGGTCTTACCAGCCTTGGGAGAGAGAGATTGTGCAAAAGAATCGGAGGAAAACGACAAAATCTCCAAGAAAGCTTTGACCGGTTGGTAGCGAGAAAAAGAAGTTTTTGAAAAAGTTTGAAAAGTGAAAAGCAACGTGAAAAAGCTCCTTTTAAAAACAGTAATCCCGAGTTTCGATTGATCGAAAGTTACATTCGATCGATCGAAACTACCTTCGATTGATCCAAAACAAGCTTGGATCGATCGAGCCAACCAGAGAGTTTCCGAGCATTTTAAAACATTTTCGATCGGTCGAAAATCAGTTTCGATTGATCGAAAATCTGGAAAAATCACAGTTTTGAAAAACTAAGCATTTTAGATCAAAAACTCCTCAAAGCATTAGATTTTATAAATAATATGCATGAGTATGAGATGAGATGTTTTTCAAAAACACATGTATTCAACCCAGATTTCTTAAAGCAAAGTTTTCTCTCAGTACACCCAAAAAAAACAAGCAAACATGTTTTGCATCAAATTCCCAAAATTCTCAAACGTGGTTGGTCAGGCCAAAAACACACACAATATCATGTACACAATTCTAGCAAAGAATAGCTTGTGTAGTGTGTGCAACTAGCATAAGCTTGAGAAACATGTGAGGTGATATACACATAGAGATCAATCACAATTTCTACAAAATCCATCACATGAATTTGAAAGAGACTATTACTTAAAGAGTTACATCCTATAACTCCCACATCTCCTAGAATAAAAGCTTGCAATCATGTAAGTTTCTTGATTTGCCTCAATATTCAAATTTATTGATTAGAAACTTAATAAAAACCGGGATAATGTACACACCAATTTTATTTGAATTTGTGAGATTATTATAGCCCAATAATGTACACACCAATTTTATTTAGAGGCTACACCTTATGTTCTTTTTGTGCATGTGCTACACTTTCTCGAGCACAAAATCTTACTATATGCACTAAGGTGTTCATGATTGGCTAATAAACAGTGGTGAGATGGTTATTTATGCCTTTCTCAATAAGACCAAGTCCGACAATCAAAGACATAAGACTTCAAGATCAAGATCATGTGATCAACAATTATAGCATCTTCCCACACAACATGCACAACAAGACTTTAGCTAGTAAAGTGCAATAGAAATAAGTGCATCAAAGCTAAACAAGGTACATACTTATGACATGTAATTTTGATTGACCAACCTTGTTTTCAAATTCAAAAAAATAGCAAAACACAATTTGCAAAAAAAAAAAAAATTTATTTTATTTATTTATTAAACAAAGAAACAAACATCCTAGAATGAAATGCACGAATGTAATGCAATGCAAATCCTAGAAACAAAGGTCACAAAAGATTGAGTAATGAAGCACAAGGACCATGAAGTCAAAAATGACTAGGGACAAAGAATCACACCAATGACTTGACGAAGAGTTTCAAACTTTCCTCTATCAAGCGGTTTGGTGAAAATATCAGCATTCTGACGTTCAGTTGGAATATATTCAAGAGCAACAATTTTCCTTTCAACAAGATCCCTAATGAAGTGATATCTAATCTCAATGTGTTTGGTCTTAGAGTGTTGAACAGGATTCTTAGATATATCTATGGCACTAGAGTTATCACAATAAACAACCATGGTGTCCTGAGATATTCCATAATCACTCAAAAGTTTCTTCATCCATAGAAGCTGAGAACAACAACTTTCAGCAGCAATATATTCTGCCTCAGCAGTAGACAAAGAAACAGAATTTTGCTTCTTACTCATCCAAGCAACCAAATTAGCACCAACATAAAAACAACCACCAGTTGTACTTTTTCTATCATCAGCATTACCAGCCCAATCAGAATCGGAAAAACCAGCAAGAGAAAGATTTGACTCTTTACTGTAAAATAGACCATAATCACAAGTTCCAGCAACATATTTTATAATCCTCTTAACAGCATTTAAGTGAGAGACCTTATGACTAGATTGAAATCTAGAGCAAACACCCACACTAAACGCAATATCAGGTTTGCTAGCAGTTAAGTACAAAAGACAACCAATCATGCTTCTATATAAGGTAACATCAACAGACTCACCTGATGGATCATTTGTTAGTTTCGCATTAGCAGCCATTGGTGTCCTAGCATGTGCAGCCTTATCAAGACCAAAACGCTTGACCAAATTTCGCGCATACTTAGCTTGGTTGATGTAGATTCCATCATCCGTTTGTTTTACCTGCAATCCCAAGAAATAAGTTAGTTCCCCAACCATACTCATCTCAAACATGGCCTTCATTTCATCTGCAAAAGATTGAGCAAGAGAATCATTAGTAGCACCAAAAACAATATCATCAACATAAATTTGAGCAACTACAAAATGATTCTTATCCTTTCGTATAAACAGAGTGGTGTCAGCAAAACCTCTCTTGAAGCCATGATCCGTGAGATATGCAGTTAATCTATCATACCAAGCCCGTGGAGCTTGTTTCAATCCATAGAGAGCTCTCTTCAACTTGTAGACATCATTTGGCCTGTGAGGATCAATGAAACCTTTCGGTTGTTCAACATATACCTCTTCTTGTATCATGCCATTTAAGAATGCACTCTTGACATCCATTTGATACAACCTGAAGTTCATGTGACATGCAATAGCCAAAAGAATGCGAATGGATTCCAATCTTGCTACGGGTGCAAAAGTCTCATCAAAATCAATTCCTTCTACTTGTGTGTATCCTTGAGCAACAAGCCTAGATTTATTTCTGATAACAGTTCCATGTTCATCTGACTTGTTCTTGAAAATCCACTTAGTTCCAATAACATTGACTCCCTCAGGTCTAGGAACTAATTCTCACACATCATTTCGAACGAACTGATGAAGTTCTTCATGCATAGAATTGACCCAATTAGCATGTTGGAGAGCTTCATCCACCTTCTTCGGTTCGAATTGGGATAGGTAGCACGAGTGAGTAATCACATTTAAAGCTTTGGATCTCAATCTCATGTTATCATTCAAACTTCCCAAAATATTAGTAGCAGGATGATTCAACCTGACTCTTGATGATGGACCTTTGACCAATGAAGTAGTGGTACCTTTCTGATCTGATGGACTTTGATCTTCTCTCTGTTCTTGTGGAACTCCATGAACTGGTGTTGAAGGTTCTGAACTTGATGGCACAGATGCTGTATCATTCAAGACCATTAACTCTGTAGGCTTTCCCACATAGTTTTCAGGTAGAGAATCATCAACTTCCATCATCTTTTCTTGAACTTGAGGTGCATGTTCTGAATGACCTTCTGAGTTTGATTCATCATTGATCACTACATTTGAGGATTCCATGACTGTTTTGGTTCTCAGATTGTATACTCTGTATGCTCTACTGGTAGAAGAGTATCCCAGAAAATAACCTTTATCACTCTTAGCATCGAACTTTTCCAGGTTCTCTCTATCACGCAGAATGTAACAGTCACTGCCAAATACTCTGAAGTATTTCACTACAGGCTTCTTTCCTCTCCAGAGTTCATAAGGAGTTTGCTTGGAATTTGGTCTGAAATACACCCGATTGAGAGTGTGACATGCAGTATTAACAGCTTCTCCCCAAAAAGATTTAGGCATCTTCTTATTATGGAGCATGACACGAGCCATTTCTTGTACAACTCTGTTTTTCCTTTCCACAATTCCATTTTGTTGTGGTGTTTTGGGTGAAGAGAATTCCTGACGGGTGCCTTGATTATCACAAAACGTAGCCAGTTTGGTGTTCTCAAATTCTTTTCCATGGTCACTTCTAATTCTGGCTATCACAGTTCCTTTTTCTACTTGCAATTTCTTGCACAGATGAATCATTTTTTCAGGAGCCTCAGCTTTATCTTTCAAAAGTACAACCCATGTGAATCTTGTAAAGTCATCCATAACAACTAGAATGTACTTCTTTCCACCTAAACTCTGAACTCTGGCAGGACCCATGAGATCAATGTGCAGCAACTCCAAAGGTCTCGTAGTTTGAACATCAGCTACAGACGGATGTTTGGACTTCACTTGTTTACCCATCTGACATGGTCCACAGATGCATTTTTCAATCTTCTCAAACTTGGGCAACCCAATTACCGCATCATATTTTGAAATCTTCTCTAATTGCTTAAGGCTGGCATGTCCCAACCTTTAATGCCATAAGTCAACTTGATTGATCTTAGCACTGAAGCATTTGTTGCTTATACTTGGGGTAATACCATAACAGTTGTCAGCAGTTCTCACACCAACACACATACAATCACCTCCTTCATCAAGTATTTCACATTCTTGTTTGGTGAAGAACACATTCAGTCCATTGTCACAAATTTGACTTATGCTGAGTAAGTTTGCCTTCAACCCATCAACATACCACCCGTCTTCAAAGACTGGTAGTCCTGGAATATCCACTGTGCCAATGCCTCTGATCACAGATTTACTTCCATCTCCAAAGGTAACTGTTCCAATTTTTCCTTCGAAGAGTGTCTTGAACAAGGCTTTATTTCCTGTCATGTGCCTGGAACAACCACTATCCAAATACCAAAGACAAGAATCACGTGCCTTTAAGGCGGTTAAAGCAGTATAACACATGTAATTATTGTTATATGTGAACACAGCAAGACACTCAAGAAAGATTTTAACACACATGGTAAAGAACAAGCACACTAAGTACACAATGCGGCAAAATAAAGAGAAGATTTTAAAGAAATCTATAACAACAGGGGTCAAGGATCAGCTTAAAGATCAAAGGATCAAAAACAAAAGCTACTCGCTCTGATACCACTTGTCAGTTCGTTTAGACCCCTTAAACCCAACAGATTAACTTAGTGAATTAGCCAAGTGATTAACTTAGGTAATTTAATTAAAACTAGGTTAACACATATAAGCAAAAACAACAAAGCAGCGGAAAATAAATAACACAAAGATTTGATGACCCAGGAAACCACACCGGTAAAAACCTGGGGAGGATTTGACCTAGCTATCCTCAAGGTAAACTGAATCCACTATGAAAGAATTGAAGTTTACATGACAAGACTTAGACCACTAACATCTTGTTGCTACCCAAGTGTAGGAAACTTACTACCACGACCACGTGACAGCTCCGAGATCCACGGACTCCTTCTTTCCGGAATTCTTCAGCAAATCCACAAGCGCACCTGCTTGTATATCTTTGTGTTCTATTGATTCTGCAACTGTATTGATCTACACAACTCTTGACATAAATCTCAAGTTTGTAAACCCTAAGTGTATGTGAAGGTAAACACCTCTAGATCTCACAATGAGATTCACAAACACAACAAAACAGAACTCTAAAAACGTGGCTAGGGTTTTCCCTTATATACTTAGGGCAAAACATAAAACCCTATACATTAAAACGGGCTTGGGCTGAATTGGAATTTTCTGCAGAAAAACGTTCTGCACGATTTTCGATCGATCGAGTCTAATTTTCGATCGATCGAGTCATACAGAAAGTTAAAGGTAATTCTGCATAAAAACTCGATTCCAACTTTATATTAAGACCCATACTTTGAGCAAGTCTAACACACGACTAAACATTGTTTTGATCATGGTTTGCCAACATACAAAATGAAGTTCTAAATACATTAGATCCTAATCTTTAGAACCTAACAGCATGATAGGTGCTTTTGTGTCTTGAGAATGTTGAATGGAGACCCTAATTGCCTTGGTTTGGCCATATCCAATTAATGCTTTTAGCCAAACATCTAGCACTAAATAAGAGTATCTCCAGCAACTTATCTAAATTTTTGGTACTGTTTGAACAGTAAACATTGATATTTAACTTTTATCTACTAACTTTATCAAATACACTTTCCAATGAATTCTCTATCATTTTCTCCATCTCATTTAAATATTATTTTTTCATTCATTCTTTTTTTTTTTTTTAACAACTACACATCTTTTAACATTTTTTTATTCAATAGCTGATTACTATAATAGAAAAAAACATTTGAAGTGTGAATAGTAAAGAAGCTGTTGGAGTGGATTTTTGGAGTGTTTTCTCTCTAAAATTGGCTTTAAAGAAGCCATTAGAGATACTCTAATTTAGTTTTGTTTTGCCCTCCCAAATGCCATCTTATCTAGTCTATAAATGCCTTTAAATGTTGATAGTGCGCTTGGTTAGTATGTTTGTTTATGTATTAAACTCTCCTTTTTTTTTTTTTTTTTAATAAAGTTACAATTATATTTTTGCCAATTTTTGCAAGCAAACATATAAGCAAAAAGTTAATAGAATCAACTTTAACCCAATACCACTATTTGACCTTGAGGGATGTCCATTTTAGATAAACAAACACAACATTCTCGGTTTATAGGCTAATTAATAAACAAACAGAACATTCAGTGTGTATACACACTATAGTCTGACAGTTGTCACTGTATCCTTGCAGCTCTCAATCTAACTTATCCTTTAGTATTAGCATGTGAAAGTAAAAATTAAGGTGAACTAGATGCATTTCTTTTACGTCTTTCACAAATAATCTTAGCTACTTGAATTCTATGTTTAGTAGACATAAGAAAGGTTATGTGACTTTGCGCTAATAATCTATATACATGTGTTGCTCATCTGATGAGACACTTGCACCTGAGTCACCTTGCATCTATCAAAGAACAATTTTGGTGTGACGTGGGGGGCCAACATTGTCAGCATCTTTACCAATCATTTAGCCCACTAATGGTTATTTGGTCCCATATGGCACATGGGTCTGTGATATTTTGAACTGTGGAACTATGCTTCATGCTCATGGAGCTTCTGTCTCTAAGAACTAATTAGTTTCAGTACTGATGGTATGTTGAGTAGTCTACTACCAAGAGTAAGTTTTTAATGCAGAGGTACTAACAGGTAGTTTCTTTGTGAGGGTTGTCAGTCAATATTGGCATATACCTTTTTATTGGAGAAGTTGCTATCAATATTTGGTTCTTAAAGAGTGTCAGATTATAAAGCTTTAATGACAATAATTAGCTGTCATCACTGGCTTTAAGCATCGGAGGATCAGTAGTTCACACTGCACTTGTGTCCTTCCTATCACCCATTTTGTATGTGTTGATTCATCAGTCAATTCTATCTTGGAGTATTATATTTGGATGTTGCATAAATGGTGTAGAAACTTCAGTCAATTATCTTGTTTGTGATTTGTGAGGGCAATAAATGAAAGCTGAATGTGCTTGGTCTCAAGTTTTTGCATGCAGAAGATTAAGGAGAGGTGTCTTCAATCTTCTGACCTTTGTAGATCTTAAAGTTTTTGCATTGTGAAGATGTTTGTTAGGTGAGCTAAAAGATAGTGATGCTTGGTTCCCCACAGTGCAACATGTATTTTCTATTTTGTGGACTTCATCTAGTCAACAATTTTTGATTGTGTTTTCTAACATAAGGAATATATAGTATATGCCATAAATTCTGTGAAGTGTTCGGATTTAGGCTTCCGGGTTAAGCGATTCAATTAGACTCTTGAAAAACTGAGTTTAGCTTTTGTTAGATAACATTTTTTTAAATTTAAGCTTTTGCTTTCTAATATTTTACTGACCTCAAAAGTCAATTGAAATGCTTTGAGCTGCAATTTGCTTCTGTACAACTAGCATTTCGTGACCGTTTTAATGCCACGTAGAACATTCATATGTCAATTCCTTTGTTATCTTATGGTCCATGTGTATTCAGTTTTCACTGGTTAAAATTTAAAACACTTATGTGCCACTTTAGAAGGAGTTCCTTTTTCAACTTCTTTCCAAGTGATTTAAATTTGGACACTGGAACTTAGCTAGTTTTAGAAATTTTCCTTACCTTGACCTGTCTTTCAACATTAATTTACTAAAGCCAAATCCTTCCCAATCTGTCAAATGTTCATTGATCACACTTTATGTGTGCTATCATGCATGTTGGTCCTGACTACAGATAATTCCATGGTATTTGAGGTACCTCTATCTTTATTCATCTATCCATCTATTTACAGCAAAAGCAAATATATCAAATAGTTTTGAATGCAATAATCTTCTAAACATTGTCAAGTCCAAAAAGAATCCTACATTTTTAATCAAAGTAGAGGCAATACATAGAATACATTCAAGACTGAAAATTTTGATAATGTAAAAAGAAATTTTGGTTATGATCAAGCTGCTTTGGGGGTAAGATCTAAGTTTTCTGCATATTCCTGTTTGGAGAGGCAAGCCAATTATACATGAAACGAAAGATAGGATTGGAAGAGAGAGAGAGAGAGACAGTTTTCTTGGGGACTCATAATGCTTAGGTCCTACAAAAGAAAAGCTGAAACAATCAATAGGTCCCTTTCTTTTCATGCTACTTCTTTCGTAACTGTTGTTAATGCTGCAAAAACATATTTATCTGCCGCTTCTTACGCTCGTATGTTCTTCTCACATTGAAAAGGTGATACTCTCTACCTCAAAATAAAAATTTATGGGGGGAAATAATTTCCCTTCATAGCTAAAATCCCTGCCTTTTCAACAATGTTTCTATTGCGGCTGCTTTTAATTGAGTGATGTATTCTAATGGAATCTTTCTAGTACGTATGGCCCTCCCCTGCATTAGAAGATAGACTGGCTTGATGATGTAATTGCTCATTCCTTGACTATGTCTGAAATGGAAGGTCATTCTTTTTAATTAGTCCAGTCTTATCAACCTAAAGCCATGTTTGCATATCACCAAGGCAATTAATATGTAGAGGAACAAGAGCGAAGTTTCTTAATTTGTCTTGACAATTGTAAAGAGAGAGCATGGAAAAAATTGGAAGCTTTTGAATGCTTGTAATGATTTCCTGTACTCGTTAGTCTCCATTAGTATTTTTATTATTTATCAACTTCATATGTATTTTTGGGGTTGTGATTCTTTTGTGAATAAAAAGGCATTTGGAGGCAAGTTTAAGCAAGTTTGGTCTTGTCTACTTTGATAATATATGATGATGTATTTTTAAGTCTGCTCAAGTATTCTGTTTAATTGCCGACATTGTTCAGTACTACTCATTGTATCTTTGTTTTCTTTAGCATAGCTTGCTTTCACTGTGATTAATCATGAGACTAATTTGAAGTCGGCACAATGACGTGCTACTAACGACATAATTGTGAACGCTGATATTTTTTTCTCCATTTAATCCCAAACAAATCTTACGTTGCCACATATAATGATTCAATAAGTACGAGATTTTATTATTGACTCTCTTTGGTCCTCCCTCTTTTACCCACTTGAGATGAGTTGTTTACATTTTTTGGTCCCCATGGGGACTCTTACAGTTTATCACATCAATTACTCGTTTACTTTTATACTCATGCCCTCAAACTTCTAGACTTCCTTTCAACTTTTTTGTTTTCTTTTTGGCATCAACAGAGTAGCTGCTAAAGAAATTGCAGTGAGACAGAAACATAGGAAGAATATAATGTAGAAGCATATATATATATATATATATATGTATGTGTGTGTGTGTGTGTGTCATGGCAATATATATATATATATATATATCTGTTTGGTGTGGCCAATCTTCACTTGTTTTAGGGTCTATTTCTCTGGAAAAGATTTTATGTGATTTGTTAGTTGTGTATGTTTCTCAGTTTAGAAGATTCCCATGTAATTGACAACCAATTATGGACCCCCGGGTGTGGTGGCTCTTGTTTGTTCTTTTGCCAGTAATTAATTTTGAGAAGTTTTTAGACTCTCATATTACCACTTGAACTTTGAACGGAGGTCTGTTTGGCACATGGAAAGCAATTCGCAGCCATGGATTAGGTATTTTTACATTCTAGAAGATTAATTATGTCCCCACTGTTTTTGGATTTTCATATTTCAGTACTGTATTGGAGAGAGAGAGAGAGAGAGAGAGAGAGAGCATGTCGATGGGAAAAAAATGAAAAAATGCACAGAAATTTTTGCATAGTTATAAATCACCTAGGTATAAAGTTTTTGTGTAGTCAAAAGAAGAACATGATGATGCTGTGCAACTTTCACTGAAAACTCTATGTTTGCAAATAACAAGGTATCTGAGAAAGTTCCAAATCTCTTCTTTTGCTGCCTCTCAAGTGAAAATTTTTTATAGGCATTTTTTCCTATATTATGGAGAGTAACCACTAAATACTTTTCCTCAATTTCTCTATGTAACTTTAAAGGGAGCGTCTTAGCCAAACAATGAGTAGAACAATACCATTATTGACATATAGTTTATTGTGATTGATCATAAATAAAAATGGTAAGTGATGGATTTAGATTAAAGTAAAAAATTTTTAATTATATTTGAGAAATGTTAACAAGCACCATATAATATCATTTAAGGATGAATTATTGTGAAATCCAATTAATAAAAAATTAGCATGAATGCTGAAATAATAAGTGGAATTTAAAAAGTTAATTCCATTGACTCCATAACCTATAAAACTAGTAACAAATTTGACATAAAGTAATTTTTTCAGTTAACATGACATTATAATTTGCCAATTTAGCATTGTAAAAAATGTGGTGAAAAAGAGTTGTGTTACTAATATTTAGGCTCGGCTAAATTCTAAACCGTTTGATTTGGACGGACTGATCGTGCCCCACGTGCATCATCATCATCATTTAATTTTTACTATTTTATTTTTTACCTTCAGATACACGTGTGGAGGAGAGAAAGACACGCAGAGAGAGAGAGAGAGAGAGAGAGAGAGATTATGTGAAGTGGAAGCAAATACATTGGCTTGGTTATAAAACAAACTTTGATATATTTTTCTTCATGCTCTTTATGATTTATATTTGATGATTACCTTGTGAGTGAAGAGATATATGTAATAGAAAAAGACAAGGGTTATGGAGTCATGGAGTCAAAGACAAGACGACCTCTCTCTCCCTCTCTCTCTCTCTCTCTTCAGGTCCCCCTCCAAACCGTTTTCTACTCAGACCCATCAACCAACACTTCTCTCTCTTTCTCTCTCTATTCCCTATATTCTAAGCAAACCCCACAACCATCAGTATAATCATGATCATTTTTCCCACTTCATGAAGCCTCCTCTCTCAGTCTCTCTCTCTCTCTCCTTCTTTCTCTCTCTCAAGCTAGCTCTTTATCTATAAAGTGTTCACCAATCTACATCAACTCATTTGGGAGAGAAATCAAAATACTCATATACCAATAAGCTAGCTAGCAAATATTGGATCCAAAGCTAGCTAGTCTCTCAAAAATAATGAGGAAGCCTGAGCTCTCATCAGTTGGGAAAAACAACCAGGTTAACAACAATAAGCTTAGAAAGGGTTTGTGGTCACCAGAAGAGGATGACAAACTCATGAACTATATGATGAACAATGGACAAGGCTGCTGGAGTGATGTAGCAAGAAATGCTGGCTTGCAGAGGTGTGGAAAGAGCTGTCGCCTTCGTTGGATTAATTACTTGAGGCCTGACCTTAAGCGCGGCGCCTTCTCGCCTCAAGAAGAAGCTCTCATCATCCATTTGCACTCCCTTCTTGGCAACAGGTTCATCCATTCATATCTGTCATAATCATTTGCATCGTGCTTAAGTGTTTTCTGTACTGTCATAATGTATTTTGATGTTTTTTTTTTAGAACTTCTGATATATATATATATATATATATATGTGTGTGTGTGTGTGCGCGCGCGCGCACTAACTGGTTTTTTTTTTTAGGAACTGTAATTGGGGTTTTTGTATGGAAATAAATGGTCTAGTGTTTCCTTGAGTTTGTTAATGCCTTCCTTTGATGTACCCAACTTTATTTCGGTTTAATTTTTCTTGTGTTTGACAAAATATTTTCCTTTAGGAAAAAAAAAAAGAAGATATATTTTCTTTTCTATACTTTGTTTATTTAAGATTTAAATCAATTTTATAAGAATTTTCTTTTATGTGAATGACGCAAAATAAGGAGGATAGAAATTCATAATGTGATTATGGCATTATGAACTTTTGCTAACGGTTTTTTCTTTTAGTAATTTAGTTTTATATATATATATATATATATATACAAATTTTAACTTCACCTTTTCAGGTACAATTATATTGTAATCAAATTTTAACAAATAAATTTCAACAAAAAGGTGCACCTAAAGGAACATAAGATTTTCGTTGAAAGTTAATAAATTGTATCTTAAAAAATTAAAAATTTTGTACATAAGTAAATAAATTTAAAAAGGATACATGGTATAAATAGCAGTAATTATGTTTTCTAATGTACTTACTGTGGAAACTCCTGGAACCCAAAAAGTAAATAAATAATAATAATAAATCAATATATATATATATTTATTGGAAAGAAAAGCACTAAGTGTGTGCAAAGAGTCAAACAAGCACATAATCAGCCCATGTTTTACGTATCTCATCCAAATCTCCTAACCAATATAATATGTTAGACTTAGCCATCGAATATGACCTGTAATTTTTAAATTCTTCTGATGAACCTTAAAATTTATACATATAATATAGATTTACACACACATAATAAACAATTATGTGTTTGTATTTATTCATTTGTGTAGTATATATCTGGACTTATGTTCACGAGGGTTGGTTATATTATATATTTGAAACACTTTTTGGAGGATTAGAGCTGTAAGGGACATTGGTCTCCTGATGTGGACAACTGCTCTTTGAGTTGAAGACACTCCATACCCTATTTTTATTTAATGAATTAAGTTTTCCTGGGGGAAAAAAACAATTAAAAAGCATAAAATATTACATAATTTAGAGTCTACATATAATTTTGGTTTTCAAATACTTCTTTTGAAAGACAAAGTTGACCCAAAAGAAAACAGGTAACGTGGTGTCGATGTCTGCACTTTAAGTTAAAGACACTCCTTACCTTTTCTTGAGTTCTAGTTTTAGCATGCAAATCATGCATTCAGAAAATAAATAATACATAGTACACTTTAGTTGAAACTGACACTTTTGTTATGTTTCTCATTTCAAGGTGGTCTCAAATTGCAGCACGCTTGCCTGGACGAACTGACAATGAAATCAAGAATTTTTGGAATTCAACAATAAAGAAAAGGCTTAAGAACTTTTCATCTACACCCTCACCAAATACAAGCGATTCATCATCACCTAAAGATGTCATGGGAGGGCTAATTTCCATGCAAGAACAAGGCATCATGCCCTTGTACTTGGATTCATCATCGTCAACAACAAATTCCATGCAGGCTATGACCTTAAACCACATGATTGATCCATTGCCTATGATCCATCATGGCCTAAACATGTCCAATAATGCAAGTGGATACTTCAATGCAGCACCACAATACATGACTCAAATTGGTGTCAATGGAGATAGTTTTTATGGTGGAAATGGAATCTTTGGGGGTACTGATATGGGCTTAGATGGTGAACTATTTGTTCCTCCTTTAGAGAGTATTAGCATTGAAGAAAATGTTAAAACTGAAAATATGTATAATAAGAGGACAATGAATAATAACACCTCAAATAACCTGAACAACATCAGCAACTGCAGTAACAACAATAATAGAGCAGAAAACTTAGCTCGAGTTGGAAATTATAATTGGGAAGGAGAAGAGTTTAGAATGGGGGAATGGGACTTTGAGGAGTTGATGAAGGATGTTCCCTCTTTTCCTTTACTTGATTTTCAAGTTGAGTAATTGATCTGTGACCTTATAATATTTTCCTTTTTTTTCTCTTTCAATATACTTTTCTTAGAATTTTTTTTCCATAGAGCTACCAATATCCTAGTCATAATAGGCTAGATAAAAAGTAAAAACTCATTGTTTATAACAAACTGCCCTCTGGCTTTTGGTTAGCCTCAAGACTGAGTTTCTTGTGCTTTACTGTATGGGAAGAGACTGAAATAAAGGTCACATTTGAAGGTGGTATATATTGGTGACATTATGATATTCTTGAATGTACGTACATTTACCTTATTGTGCAGCTAGAGAGAGAGAGAGCAAGTTGGTCAATTGTTTGAGCATCCGGGTAGGTATAGCTATCTTCATGCATGTTAAACAGTTAAAAGGCCACAAAAAAGTAGAGAGGGACATCTAGTTTTAGTTGGTGTATGTAAGTTCTTTTTTCCTTTCTCCCTTTTTGGGCCAAGGTTGGTAAATATAAGTTGTAGTATAATATGAGATGTACAGAATGATGTAAGGATGAAAGTTAATGTTGTTAGTGGGACTAAAAGTAGACTGTACTACATATGTGTATTGATGAATTTATGAAAATTTTCTCTCTCTCTCTCTCTCTCTCTCTCTCTCTCTCACATGTACTTTTTGTTGAAAGTTAGAAAATTTGAGATTAAAAAGTAAAAACTGTTATCAAACAGACACACAAGGACATGCACACAACTTAGGCTATACTCCAATCTGAACGAATCATTTTTCTTCTAAGTGGATCATTTTTCTTCTGATGGGGTTTAATCACTTAGTTGGGATGTCCACTTGGAAATCAAGTCCACAATAAAGAGTACATAGTCAGCTTGCTCTCATTGTAAAACTTATCCCCCGTTATTTTATTGGTTAGTTAGCCCAATTGGGTGGGTTTTGGGACTAATTATAACTCTTTCATCTTTCATTGCTATGCCCAAAGAAAGCAAAATATATAGGGTTACCTGTCATTATTTATATGAAGATAATCAGTGCAAAGAGAAATTTGTCATGTTAATGAACCACTTATTGAAGAAGTGAATAGAAAGCAATCTTGGAAAATGACCTCGAATAATATAGTTTTGCAAGAGGACAAGGTGGCCATTTTCACTTTGAATGACGGATGAAGAAAGTGGTCATTCAAATCATTTCCCTTTAGAATTTGATTCCACGAGGACCATAACTAACACATATAAGCATCAATTATTTTAATTTTGGAAATTGGAAGGTTGTTTTCTTCGAAAACGATGTACTGGCTGATCATTAATTAAATACTAAGATCTTTCATGCAAATGGCATTGACAATTCTTTAACTGTATTTGATTGGACATTTCAATTGCTTGTGTTTTCAAGCTTTACTGGACTTTGGACCAAAGCATGTAATTTTATGGTTCAAGATTCAATTTTTTTAGTTATTATTGTTTTAACTCAATTAAAATTTTTTGATATTTTCAACAAAAATATCTAGAGTTTAAATTTTTCTTACCCATTATTATAGCTATCCAATTATAAATAATAATAAAAAATGATCCAACATTTTTGATTCGTTGTTTTTCATTTGTCTCTTTGTTTTTTTTGGTACCCTTAAGTAGTTTTGGGCCTAAATGCCCATGAAGCACCGATGCGGCTACAAAGTCGCTGCACTAGAGTCCGACGCAGCGTGTAGCGAGAGACGCCATTGCCTGCACATCGGTGCCGCATCGCTTTTTTTTTTTTTTTTTTTTTTTTTTTGGTTTCCCGATACGCGCCGATTCGTGCTGAATCGGGTTGTATCAGCCGAAACCGTTGAAATAGGCCAATTCAGGCTGTACTAACGCTAATATGGCTGATTCATGTCGAAATTCAAGTTAAACTTTAAAAAAAAAAAAAAAAAAAAAAAAAAAAAGGGTGCAAAACACATTGTTTCAACCCAAGCTCTAAACAGAAAACTCTAAACTCTCTACCCTTTTGTTTTTCAATCTTTGCTCTCCTCTCCCTCTCAGCTCTGTGCTCTTTGCCTCCCCTCTCTGCTCTCCGTCTCCCCTCTCTCTCCCAGGCCCATACTCAGAGCCCAAGACAATTTCAAAGTCTCACTCACACACTCACTCACAGCCTCTCTGCTCTCCATCTCCACCATCTCCATCACTCGGTTTCAAGTTTCAACTCTCAAGCTCACCGACCCAACTCTCAACTCGAGTATCAAAGCTTTCATTCTCAGTTTCTTACCCTCCATTATACCCTCACATGCTTTATTACTCATTGTGATTTGATTTTTTTAATTTTTTTTATATAAGCTGCCTGTAACGTTGTGAGTTGTGACTTGGGTTTAAATTTATGAACATCATGTTTTAGTTATTATCTACTATTGCTTTAAAATTTGGTATATGTTTATATAATGTGAAAAGGTATGCTTAGAAATATATAGAAAATAAAAATAAAAATATTTTTAATAATTTTTTAATCACCGCACCCCATCGCGCCACACCCGCACCCTACTTTTTCAAAAATTGCCGAGTCCCGCACCCGCACCCAAATCCAGAAATACACCCGTGCTTCATAGCTAAATGCTCTATTTCAACATCTTCTAGGGCCAATGCAGTAAGCCTAAAGCCAACCCAACTCTATTTGAAAAAGTTTTAGAATCAAAATTTGAGCCCGGTGCACTAGTCTTGGTCCCTTAGTAAAGCATGCCAAACTAAAGGCTCAAGTTCTAGCCCAAAAACAACAGTGCTCAGAGCATGCCTTGCAAGGAGCAGTAGTGATCTTTGTTGCTTCTTCAATTGGGTTCTTAGATGTTCTAACAAGGCAGCTCACTACTTGGCCAAGTGGGGCGAATCATAACCATAGTCACTTTTTGGCAGAGGTAGCAAAATTTGACATGACTCGCAAACTCGACACGATTAACTTATTTATAAACAGATCATGGGTTGAGGCCAAATGAGTTCGAGTCATATTCGAATCAACACGACTAACCCATTTAATAAATGCTCTATTTGGACATCTTCCAGGGCCAATGCAGTAAGCCTGAAGCCAACCCAACTCTATTTGAAAAAGTTTTAGAATCAAAATTTGAGCCCGGTGCACTAGTCTTGGTCCCTTAGTAAAGCATGCCAAACTAAAGGCTCAAGTTCTAGCCCAAAAACAACAATGCTCAGAGCATGCCTGGCAAGTAGCAGTAGTGATCTTTGTTGCTTCTTCAATTGGGTTCTTAGATGTTCTAACAAGGCAGCTCACTGCTTGGCCAAGTGGGGCGAATCATAACCATAGTCACTTTTTGGCAGAGGTAGCAAAATTTGATATGACTCGCAAACTCGACACGATTAACTTATTTATAAACAGATCATGGGTTGAGGCCAAATGAGTTCGAGTCATATTCGAATCAACACGGCTAACCCATTTAATAAATGAGTCATGTCCATGTTCAACATGCGAACCCGTCTAACTTGTTTGACCCGTTTATCTTTTAAGGGTATTAGCTTTTGTTATTATTATTTTGTTATCATTACTTAATTTTTTGTTGTAATTATATGTTTATTACTATATTTATAGTTGTAATTGTATTTTAATTTTAAATATATGGGATTTGATAACAGGTTATTTAGGTCAAGTATTACATATTAATCAAACAGGTTATTAAACAGGTAATTTGTATTGACCTTTACATGATATGTTAATTAAATAGGTTAAATGTGTTGTGTCGGGTTGACCTATTTAATAAACATGTCATGTTAGGGTTGAGGATTCTTGACATGTTTACTAAACAGGTCAAGTTCGGGTCAATCCATATAATCAAATACTCATGGCTCCACACAACACAAACCCGACCCACGAACATGAATTGCCACCCTCACTTTTTGGAGATCCTACCTCCATCATATTTTCCTGACCTTTGTCAATGCTTGCAGCCCTGATGTTTCCTAGTGTATACTTTGCTTTCAGTGTGGATGTATTTTGGGTGCTCTGTTTTAGTGCCTTTCATGCAATGAATTTAATCATTCAATAAAACAAAAGGAAAAAAAAATCATGAAAGATAAAATTAACATCAGTAGGAACCTCTGATAGTTAAAGTTAGTGACATGTGATGCATTCTCAAAAAAAAAGTTATTCATGGGATAACTTTAAGTACATTACACAATTTAATTTTTTTTTTTTTAATTGGATGCAATTTTGACAAATTTACCATTAGATTACATATTCACTATGTTATTAACATATATGTCAAATTTCGTGAAAGTCAACTGTTATTTACTATGAATATAAATTTTAAAATATAAAACTTGAAATTTAAATATTTTATAGATGGGATGGTTATTCATTTTTGATCATCTTCAAATTTTTAAGCATGGATGGTATAAGAAAAAAATGTAATCTAATAAGTAATGACAAATTTGTTAAAATTTATATCTAATAAAAAAAATTGTAAGTGATGTAACATTGCTTTATATATATACGTGTGTGTGTGTGTGTGCGCGCGCGCACGCGCACACACATTCATTTATAAGGAAATAAATTCTCTTTATCAAGTATTCTTTCATGTCATCAAATTAAACTTTGCATTTATAGCAATGTATTACTCCTTCCATCCCAATTTTTTTGTCTTCTATTCTATTTTGAGATGTCCCAAAATATTGTTCTGTTTCTAAAAATAAAAGTCATTAATTTACTAATGTTCCTATTATACCCCTATTAATTTACTAATTCAATTTTTTGATAAATTTTTTTAAGGGTAGTTTTGAAAACTTATACATTTTTAAAATGTAAACAAGATAATAAATAATATTCCCTTAAAAAGTTTGACTTTTTAAACAGGACAAAAAAAGTGGGACGGAGGTAGTACTATTTATTTGTCATGTGTTAATAGGGTAAATTTTTTTATTTTGGAATTTATCATAAATAATTTAAGTATTTGGATGTGAGAGTCAATTGATTTAAATGGATTACCATAGCTTTTGAGTGGAGTTGTGGTGTGCCTTTGTGTTAGAACCCATTTTCCTTCTCTCTTGTGTGTGTGTGTTTTTTTTTTTTTTTTTCTCAAAAAAAAAATTATTATTATTATGTTTGGATTTTGAAAAGGAATCATGGAAGTTTTTTTTTTTTTTTTTTTTTGAATCATGAAATTTTTAAATAAATGCTTTAGAGTCCCTAATGATTAATGATTAAACAAACCAATATTTTACCATGATTTACAATGTCAGAGATACGCAAAAACGAAGGCCTATGGAGCCACTATTGTAATTGGATAACCACTAATAACCTGTATCAAAATCGTCTTTACCTTTAACTTTGAAACTTAAAAGCATCGACAGATGCTACCATGAAACTGATGTTTTGAATCACTTAATGAAATTATTTTTTCAAAAACGACATAGCCATTAATATTTGAAATATAATCTAATTAGATTAGAATCTTACTCATTTAATATAATTCTAAGATAGATTCTAATTTGAAATAATTATAAATAATTAGATCAATTATTAAATAATAATTGATTAATTAAATAAATTTGAATTTTTACTCAGAAAATAATTACTTATTACTTAAATAAAGAATAAGATCAATTCGGATGTATTTAATCACAGGTGAAGCCAGGGGAGCCATCCCCCCCCCCCCCCCCCCCTGAGTTTTGAAAATTTCCCTTAATACTAGTACTTCAAGAAAAAATTATCTTAAAAATTGAAAATAATTTAATCACCGGCCCCCCTAAGATTTTTGACAAATATATATATATATATATATATATATATATATTCCTATTCCAATCCTAAAAAACACGACCCATTCTTTGGCCCATTAACAAATTTACAATAACTAAAAATATATATATATATATATATATATATATATATCCCTTCTTAATTAGAATACCCATCTAAATTAAACTAGTCGCTAACCCGTGCAATGCACGGTATTATTTAACATAAATGTGTAAAATTCATATTGATTTTGATGTCAAAGTAAAAAATAAAATTATTATTCTCTCAATAACTCAAATGATATTTCATTCCTAAATAACATCAATTTACCTCGATAGAGAGGCAGAAACTCTAGAAGTTGAAGCCCACCAAGCTCTCTTGTAGTCTTGTGCTGTTTTTGTACCTCCCTACAATGTTTTTCTCATTCTTTGTCGATTAGCCACTAATTAGGTGAAACTTTGAAACTAACAAAGAATTGGTTGGAGTTTGTTATGGCCATTGGCTAAATCAAACATTTCAATTAGATGTTAGGACCAACAAAAATAGAGATTGAAAGGAAATAAAGAGATCCAAATTTCAAAACAAAAGACAATCAAGATAATTCAGTCATTCTAAAAATATACAATTTAATATAATGTCTAGTAGAAATAATTAGTATTAGTTTAAAACAGCCAATATAGTATGAATAATAACTGATTCAATGATTATTCATAAAAGCAAACCCCAATAAGTTGATTATAAATAAGGTGACAATATTGGAATTTAGTATCACTTCCTTGATTTGTCAAAACATGATTAGAATTTGAATTTGATATAAGGAGAGGATAATGAAAAGATATTGAAAACTTAATTAAGATTAATTCAATCTTTCAAACACACCTATTGAATTCTACAAAATGGAATAAAATATTTTAAATTCAAATACTAAATGTGTTCACTTTTAATCATGATTTCCTATAGCATAATGAACACAAAAGATTGATTTCATAAACAGAAGTAATGACTCACCACCAAATTTAGGAAGTTCATCTTCTTGCTTCATGCTTCTTGTTTTTAAATTTTAAATTATAAAGTTCTACAATAAAAAGATTAGGTGTGAAATTTGCATTGGATAAAATAAAATAAATCAACGTACTAAACCTGATGTTTAGGCTCTGCTAGATAAAACGTTCTCAACTGTATGAGTAGTCACAATACTGCTCTTTAACATAGTTTGCTTGCTCTCTCTCTCTCTTTGCTGATTGTCACCAATCTAAAAACCACAAAAAAAAAATCCTAATTGGAACACTCCTACATATGCAATTCTCATCAAAAAAGAAAAGAAAAGAAAAGCAATCTATATATCCATTTCAAGAAATACTAAACAAATAATTCCAAGAAACAAAGAGGGTGTGGAAAATCAACCTTCACCAAGGAGTGGGATGCAAAGATACTAATGAGGTTTAATATTTGTGTTGGTTCTGTAAAGGGAGGTTTGTATGCGAGAAAGGAAAAAAATAAAAAAATCTGGGTTTATGTTTGTGTTGGTGCCATAGAGGGTTCTTATGCAAGAAAGGAAGAAACCCTAAAGGTTTTTTAAAAATAAAACTTAAAAAAAAATATTAATGAGGTGTAAATTTATTGAAATTTTTGTTATACAATTTTAGTTGAAGTAGAATTTTTAAGCTCTTGAAATATATATCTAATAAAGTTTTACTTAAACTAAAATATTGTAACACTTGATAAGATAATCACACGTTAAAGAGAAATAATAAATATATAAGATATAAAACTTAAAATAAAAAGAAAAAGAAAGATGATGTGAAAAATTGTGAGAGTTTCAGAGGTTTTGTGAAAAATTCTAAATAAATACACACAAATCACAGCATCAACTTCACAAGTCACAACCATTTACTCCCAAAATAAAATATGAATTTATTAAAAAAAAAAAATTCCATACGCTGCGTATGCAACGGTTCAAGAGGGATTCCGATCAGGGATCCCTTTGAGTCTTTGACACCATCTAAGTCCTGAGTCTCCTAACCAAACGAGTTTGTGTGGTGACTGGCGAGCCATTCGCCTCTCTCTCTCTCTCTCTCTTTCTCTATGCTCTGCAACTTTAAGCGTTTTTTTTTTTTTTTTTTTTTTTTTTTTAAGGTTCTACAACTTTAAGTTTTAGACACTTTCCAGTTTTTGGGATAGAAGAGTAAGTAGTGTTGACGTTTCACTGAAGTAGAGTACAAGTGCAGTTGATAAATTGTGTGAAATTAAAGTTATCACTAAATAAAACTAGACTACGTTTTATTTATTTTATTGTTTTGTTGAGTTTGTGCTTTCCAACTAAGCAACTATTAGTAGACTCTCTAGTCAATATTATAGCAATTTATTATAATTTGATAATGGTGATTTTTGTCAATTGTTTGGTAAATTGATATTAGTGGTGTAAGGAGAGTCCTAGCCCAAATAAGAGATGGACTTAGGCCCAAAGAATCCAAAACAATAAAATTTGTAGAGAATGAGTTGGAATACTAGGCTTTAATGAATTAACACAACAAGTAATTTTTGATGACAAAGAAATGAAGATAACAAATTTACACTAAGAAAATACGTCCTCGGCAATGTCCGAGGAGACTGGTTCTTGTGTATTGCTTTCGAAACTGGATTACAAGTTTAGTTCCTGGTTGCTATAGTGTTTCTCTTCTTAATTTTTTCCCTCCCTTTCCTCCAGGGGTCTCTTACATTATATATTTCCCTCCTAATAATCTTGGCCTTCCATTTGTTGATCATTTAGGCCACTACTCGAGTACCTATCCTATCAGACACCCTCTTTGGCCTCCTGCGACTGGCGATAGTCAAGGCAGCATTGTTCAGGAATTTTTTCCACATAAATACGGCTAGAAAGTTAGTTGCAAGGCATTCAATGCAGTGGCAGTAGCTTTTCCTTAGGTCTTTCCTAGCTTCCACTCTCTGGTACATTCGAGACGCATGTCCCTGTCATTGGAGCTTCCTGGAAGGTTACCTTGAATCTTGGGATACACATTTAAGCCGTGCTTGACCTATCCGAGGAGAATTCCTCCTCAAATCAACCTCCCATTCGTATCTTACTCATTAGATTCTGAGCTTGACCCATCCAAGATCATTCATTTGTTCTCGGATTACTATGCTCTCAGCCAAGGCCCAAGGCCCAATATACGATTTGGGCCCTTGTCCCTACAAGTGGCTTGACCAATTAAATTAAATTAAATTAAATTATTTTTATAAACTTGTTTATTCTATCAATTCAAGAAATTGAAGATTATAAAATTCAATGTTCAAATTTTCAATCTTTAAAAGAAAAAGTGTTACAAACTTAGAGGTTAATACTCAATCCTTTGTATCAAATGTTGAAACTTTAAGTGCCAAAACACCTTGAATAGCTCAAAGATTTGAACCTAAATAAATAAATTCTATTCATGTAAAGAGATTGCTAAGTAATTTAGTTTAGAATCAATTAAAAATGATTTTAATGCCATGAAGGAGTGCAGGACACAACTTTTGAGTCAAAGTTAATTTCTGAACTTTTTTTTTTTCACTTAAGAACTCTATTATATATTTACCTTGGCCCCCCTTGAAAAAAAATTACTGGCTCCGCCACTATATTTAATTATTTATTATATAACAAAAAGGGTATTGATTATTTATTTATATAAAAGAAATTTATATGGTCATTTTAATAAAATTTATATAAGAAACATTTGGAATACTTTTTTTGATGAACGAAACATTTGGAATACTTATTTGAAATATGACATTCTTTCTTATGTTTAGTTATTTTGGCAACAATTAAAACAAAAACCATATATAAGCAAAAAGAAATTAAATAACACATGCAATAATAAAATAAAAAAGAAATTCTATGTTTAAATTAGTTTAAATATTTAAATCTTTGTAAACCCATTAAAGTAATATGATCGTATTTTTAATTATATTAATCTTAACAATTTGTATTTGTTGACTCATTTTAATGACATATAATAATATGTGTGTGTATTGTAGCCTAAATTTGTGTTATGTTATTTAACAAAGTATTAATAGAGTAAGTGCATTTATTTTCGTTTGTTAATTATTTATAGATGGTGTGCTAATTCATTATGTTAAATTGATTTTTATGATCACTTTTCTAAGATTTATATAAGTGCAACTAATTTGGAATATGACATTCTTGCTTAAATTGAGTTGTTTTAGCAAAAATTGAAACAATGTCCAAAAATAGATAAAAGAAATTGCAATAACACGCAATCAAAAATATACAAAAATAGCTTTATGCTTAAATTTGTTGAATTATTAAACATTTGTCAATTCATTCTATAGGTTTATAGTCTTAATTATATATATATATATATATATATATATATATATTGAGAGGAAACAATAGTAGATTTTGTTAATTGAGAATCATGATATACAATGGGGAAGAGAAAGAGGGACATTCTATTAACTAAATAGTGACTCCCTCATTCTCTTTTGCAACACTAGCATACGTTAGAGTAGTATGATTACAGCGTAAAGAAAAGAAAGAAAAGAAAAAAAATGAACAAAGAAAAAAATCTTCAAAATCCAAACTACAGTAAGAAAAGCGAAACTTCACTTCAAACTCTCCGGATGCCCAGAAAACCAGAAAAAAATTTCAAATGACACATTCTTGATTTACAAGGACATCAAAATGACGAGTTTTTTTTTTTTTTTTTTGTTCTTTTTGTTTTTGTTTTTGTTTTTTTTTTGGTTCCTAACTTAGGAGTGTCATTATGCCCAGCAAGGTTGCCCTACAACCTCCGTGGATCCCATAGTTGATACAACACCTTGCTCATTCTCCACAGTTCTCTATTTCTTTTCTCCCTTAACAACCGTAGCCTACTTTTTCACATTTTCTGCTTGCTTCCTTTTTTGCCCAGATTCCACGTCAACAATTGAAGAATTAATAAGAGTCTGAGGTTTTGTGGTAAGCCTCTTCCAACTTATCATTGCTTTCGAGCTTTCAATTGTAGACTTCTCCACGGACTCAACTACTTTTGGGCTATGCATGGATTGACTCACACCCTTATCTTTATTACCACTTCTTTTGGGCCGACCCTTGCTACCTTGCCCGTTACCCAGCCAACCTTAAAAAGCATATCTTTGATTCCTCAAAACCCGATGGAGATATTTGCTCACCTTGTTTCGGAGATATTTGCTCATCTAGTTTCCCCATTAAGTCATGATTCACGCAATCAAGCCCCGAATTGATACTCCTTGATTACATGAACTTTCCACTAGCATAATCCACTGGGACACTCACCCAATTTTTGGCTTCCTCAAGGGCAGCAATTATCATTGCCTCAGAGTCCTTAGCTTTGTCGGCCTCATCTTCAACAGGAATGCTATCAACGTGGGATAGAGTTGTTGAGAAGTGGGTAAGTTTTAAATTCAAATTTTGAGAACCTACTATTTTAGTTCCTTGTAACTGAATATCCGAGTTTGATCCTTCCACTCCGCTTGGACTTCGGGCTCCATCCTGTTCATCAATTACGGCATTCACCATCGTATTGTATGATTATGTTTGCAACTTAGACCCATTTGCCTCACCCCGTGGTGGTTCACGTTGAGAAGGGCTTTTCTTTCTTCCATCCAATCCGACCTCTAACTTCCTTAAGCCTGCTTTCAGCCACTCACCGTATGGAAATTCACTTTGAGTTGAACATCTAGGGGTTGAACAATCTCTCACCTCATGACCCAAGTAGCCACACTGGAAGCACAACCCAACAAGCCTTTCATACCTAAAGCCAATACATACCTTATCACTTTCAAGATTAACAACGAAACCGCCTCAACGCAATGGCTTATCAATGGAAATATTAACTCTGATCTTGATGAACCAGGCTTGTTCCAACGTAAAAGCCTTATGATCAATCTCCACCACTTGTCCCAGGCCCCTACCTATGTCCCTGGCTGCCTCTTTGGATATCAAGTCGAAAGGTAAACCTCATACATGTACCCAAATAGGAAGCATGGTAAAGGTAATTGATTTCGCTGTCATTCCCCTCTCCCAAGCATCAGTGGATGATTATCGAAACTCCAAGGGCCATTGTTCAGCACCTACTTCAATTGGCTTTCCAATGTAAACTTAAATTGGAACAAGCCATCTCCAACGTCTACTGTCCTCAAGTCTGTACCAAACTTCCATACAGACCGAAGAAGCTCTTTGGCAGCTCTCTAATTATATGGCCTTTTTGTAAGAAAGCACCCAAAGAGACTAAGTGAGCATTCTTCAAGAATTTTCTCCCTTTGAGTAGCCCCCACTGTGATAACTTCACCTTCTTCCTCAATCAACGTGATGCTCTATAACTTTCCTATGAACTTAGAGTCCATAGTTTAGGTGAAAAGAAAGTAATATCTAGGAAACACTACCTAGTGTTGGATTGCGTATGCGTAAGAAAATAAAGGAAAAAGGAAAACGAAAGCGAAATGTTGAAAAGAAAACTAGCAACTCACATAGAGTGAGATGAAGCACTTTACCTAGAATGAGAAGAAAGACTCACACTAAGTGAGAAGAAATTGTAGGATAGAAAATTTAATTAATTTAACATTTCCACTCTTTCTAATCACATCCTATATAATTGAAGTTAATTATTCCCAAAATACTAACACATAATAAGTATTATACATAGGTCATAGGAGATAATTTCTTTCAAAATGTACCAAACATTGCGTGGCACGTCGTTAACTTAATATCAAGTGAATGACCATTCAAAATAACTTTGACATGATAAGAGTGTAGGGACCTGGGGCCCAGGAGCTCAGTATCTGTGTGTATATTGGGCCTGGGGCCCTATCCGAGGATATAAAGTCGTCTGAGGAGAAGTAAACATCGTCAGAAGTGTCCATGTTAGTAAATGGAAAATTTAGTTGTGGTCATAAGGGCTCAGGAAGGTGAGCCGAGGACAAATGGCTCCTCGGTCAACCAAATCCGAGGTCCAATGAGGTAGCCTACCGTCCAGGGGAATGTATGTTCCAGGAAATTCCGTTAATGTGGATAAGCATTACAAAAACATAAGACAGGAAGAAATCCTAAAAGCGTATTGAATGCTCTGCAGCTAACTCTCTGGCCGCATTAATGTGGAGGTGATATCTGAATAGTGGTTTTTAGCCTTACAGCTACTACACAAAGACTTCAGAAAGGTGCTGATGGGACAATTATCAACACCAACCATCTAGCCTGCACGTGGAGGGCAAGGATGAGAGGGGAATAGAGTATAAAATGGAGGAGATACCCAAAGGGAGGGGGATCGAGTGAAAAAAGAAAAACATTGTAGCCATCAAGAACAGACTTTGTAATCAAACTTGAAAGAAATATATAAGACCTGATCTCCTCGAACTGTGCCGAGGACGATTTTATCTAGCTTATATCCATTTATTTTCCTTCTCTTGTCACATGAATCTATCATTCTTGTTGCTCAACTCGTTAAAGTCCATTTTTCCAACCCGCTCTCTACAAATTCATTGTATTGGACTTTTTGAGCCTAAGTTCATTCATCAGCTTGGGTTGGGGACCCAAACTGTGTCCTTACAATTGGCGTTGTCTGTGGGAATTACTGGTGTTATAGTGAGTCTGACGTTCAACGATGGTAGGTTCAGGTCCAAACCAGGTAGAATCTATGGGGTCTCAACGTCAAGATCACTTCTGTGATCTTGAACGAAGAAGGGACCATGAAGGGAGTGTACATACTACCCATACTAGTAAGAGCCATTCTCAGGGTGGTAGCCACCTCTCTTATGAGAAAAATGCCAAAGTCATGCAGCTAGAGATTGATCAGTTGAAGAGAAGCTTACGCCACGAACGGCGAAAGGAAGTTCCTTCCAATTCTGACTTCTCTTCTAAAGATGAAAAGGATGGTAGCTATAGGCGTAGGTCAAGGACCCCTCCTAGCAAGACTTTTTCGTATGATGAGCATTACCATCATGAGCGCAGAAATAGAAATTCATCTTCAAAAGGCCTGGGGAATGAAGCTATGAGTAGAATACTCAACCAAATTTTCAGATCACCTTTCACGCGCAAAATTGAGGGAGGGAGACTTCCTTGGCGGTTCACCACTTAACCCACATTCACCATGTATAATGACCAAACAAACCCTGTGGAGCATGTTAGCCACTTCAATCAAAGAATGACTGTACACTCCAAGAACGAGGCCTTGATGTTCAAGGTATTCCCATCTAGCTTAGGGCCTGTGGCAATAAGGTGGTTTGATAGTCTAGGAGCAGGTTCCATTGATTCCTTTAAGGAACCCACTCAGGCGTTTGGATCTCGCTTTATTACGTGTAGCAGGGTTCCTCGGCCGTTGGATTCCTTGTTATCCCTGTCCATGAGAGAAGGAGAAATTCTGAAAACGTATTTGAATAGATACAGGGAGATGTTTAATGAGATAGATGGTGACTTTGACGACGTAGCCATCAGGACTTTCATGGTCGGCCTACTTGCCAAGCATGGCTTAAGAAAAATTTTGACTGGAAACCTGTTACTAGTGTACGCCAACTCATGGAACGGATTGATAAGTATAAGAGGGTTGAGGAGGACCAACAGCAAGGTAAGGGAAAGGGAAAGGGAAAGGTTATCCCTTAGGAGATGAGGGATTTCAGGTCGGACCACCATAACAATAGTAGATCACGAAGGGATTTTAACGGACAATCTGGTTCTACGGCTCCTCAAGTGGTTAATATTGTGTTCCAAGAAGCAGTGGATCAAGTCTTGGAGAAGATTAAAAACGAGCCATACTTTAAATAACCAAACAAAATGAGCGGGGACCCCTTGAGGCGCAATCAGAGCCTTCATTGCCAATACCACCAGAAGCGAGGGCATACCACTGAGGACTGTAGAACTCTATGGAAACATCTAGAGCAACTGGTCAGAGAGGGAAGGTTACAGCAATTTTTGTATCATCTCAATGGGCCAGGAGACCAAACAAGGCCAGGGGCTCAGGCGAGCACTTCTTCAAGGCCCCCGTTAGGCACAATTAACGTCATCTTTGCTGCACTTAGGAGAACTGGTTCTTGTCCTTTTAGGGTAATGTTTGTAGTTTGACCACCAGCCGAGGACTCTAATTTTGAACCGATGAGGGCTAGAATGGAGATCCGACCAGCATTAAGTTTTTCAGACGAGGACAAGATGGGAACCATACAACCGCATGATGATGCTTTAGTGATCACCTTCAGACTAGGAGGGTATGATGTGAAGGGGTGAAGGTAGACCAAGGCAGTGGTGCAGAGATTATGTACCCTAACTTATACAGAGGATTGAACCTAAAGCCCAAGGATCTGACAGCCTATGATTCACCTTTGGTGAGTTTCGATGGGAAGGTTGTCGTACAAAGGGGTCAAATTAGGTTGTCCGTGCAGGTAGGTTCAAAGGTGGTTGAAGTAGACTTCATCGTGGTGGATGCATATTCTCCCTACACGGCAATTATGGCCAGACCCTGGCTTCATGCCCTAGGGGTCGTTTCTTCTACTCTGCATTTGAAAGTGAAGTATCCATCAGGGGACCGAATTGAGTAGCTCGTAAGGAGTCAGTCCATGGCTAGGCAGTGTCTCGTGGCAACAATTATGCATCAGCCTGCAGCTGAGTCCTCGGCCTCTGCTGAGGGGGGCTTATAGCAATCAAAGTCTCCGGTGTTACCTGTCAATGGGCCAGCCGAGGAGGCAAAATGTGAGGATTTAGAGAAATTTGCTATAAGTGATGACACGAAGAGGGTTTTTATAGTTGGGGCTCAGGTACCGCCCTAGGAGAAGAAAGAGCTGGTAGAGTTTCTCAAGAGGAACATTGATATGTTCGCTTGGAGTGCTTACGAAGCTCCGGGGGTGGATCCGAGCTTCATCTGCTATCATTTGAACGTCAATCCATCCATTACCCCCAGGAAGCAACCACCACAGTGCTCATCTAAGGATCATTCTGACGCTGTCAAAGACGAGACGATGAAGCTTAAGCAGACTGGGGCTATTAAAGAGGTGTTCTACCCTGAATGGTTGGCCAATACTGTGGTTGTGAAGAAGAAGAATGGAAAGTGGTGGGTATGTATGGACTTCACAGATCTGAACAAGGCATGCCCAAAAGACCCTTTCCTCATGCCACGAATTGATCAGCTAGTGGATAACACTATAGGTCATCCTCGGATGAGCTTTGTGAACACTTTTCAAGGCTACCACCAAATACCTTTGGCCTTGGACGATCAAGAGAAGACAACTTTTGTTACTCCTATTGGGAATTATCATTACAAGGTGATGCATTTTGGTCTAAAGAATGCAGAGGCTACCTACCAGAGGATGATGACCAGGATGTTTGAATCATAGTTAGGAAAAAAACGTCGAGATTTATATAGATGATATGGTGATGAAGAGTAAGGCAGATTCCTATCATGTTAATGACCTTGAGAATATCTTTGGGATATTAAGGAAACATAAGCTATGCCTTAACGCTTCTAAGTGTTCTCTTAATGTTGGATCAGGAAAGTTCTTGGGGTACATGGTTACACACCACGGGATTGAAGTTAACCCTGACCAGATTAGAGCAATTAACAATTTAGAGCCACCTCGGAATCCCAAAAAGGTCCAAAAGCTAACAGGGATGACCGCTGCTCTAAACCAATTCATCTCTCGGTCAGCAAACAGGTGTACACCTTTCTTTCAATTGTTGAATAAATGGAAGGGATTTGAATGGACCGAAGAGTGTGCCCTGGCTTTCCAGCAGATAAAAGAGTATCTTTCTCGACCACCCATTATGTCCAGACCCGAGGTTGACGAGGTTTTATTTGCTTACATTGCAGTGCCCTCCCACATGGTAAGCTTGGTGTTAGTACGGGTTGATAGTGGTGTACAGCAGCCAATTTATTATGTAAGTAAGTCACTACATGAGGCTGAGGTTCGCTACCTACCACAAGAGAAGGCCATTCTAGCAGTGGTGCATGCTACGCGCAAGCTCCCCCACTATTTTCAATCACACACAGTTGTTGTCTTAACCCAACTCCCGCTCTCTCTACTTCGGAGCGCTGATTACACAGGGAGGATTGCAAAGTGGGGTACGATCCTAGGGGCTTTTGATATCAAGTACATGCCTGGCACCTCTGTCAAGGGTCAGGTCCTCACAGATCTAGTGGCTGAGTTTGCTAAAACCCTATTAGAAGAAAGAGTAGAGAAGCAAAACATGGATGAAAAATCAGTTGGTGCAATCTCCTTACAAGAACCTTTGTCCTGGAAGGTATACGTTGATGGTGCAGCAAACCACAGAGGAACTGGAGTGGGGCTAGTTCTGACATCTCCCAAGAGGATTACAATTGAGAAATCCATGAGATTGGGCTTCTCGGACACAAACAATGAAGCTAAGTACGAAGTTCTACTGGTAGGGATGACCATGGTTCAAAAAATGGGTGGAAAAGCAATGGAAATATTCTCTGATTCAAGGCTGGTTGTGGGCCAAGTTCAAGAAGAGTTGGAAACCAGGGATCTCAAAATGTACGAATACCTGAACCAGGTTAGACACTTACAGTCTGGATTTGAATCTTTTAATTTGTCCTAAATCCCTAGAAGTAGAAATACACATGCTAACTCCCTTGCCACGTTGGCAACATCCTTGGCACAAAGTTTACCTCGGGTGATCCTAGTAGAAGACTTGTGTAAACCAACTAAAGTAAGGGGAGATGGGGTTCATGTTCATCAAATAAGGGTGGGACCTAGCTGGATGGACTCATTGTACCATTCCTTAAGGAAGATGTCTTGCCCAAGAATAAGTTTGAGGCCGACAAGGTACAGAGGAAAGCTCCTCGGTTTTGGCTGTCCAAGAACCAAAAGTTGTATAAACGCTATTTTTCTGGACCATATTTGTTGTGTATACACCCTAAAGCAGTTGAGCTACCCTTGGAGGAATTACATGAAGGGATTTATGGAAGCCATACGGGGGGCAAATCTTTGTCTCACAGGGACCTCACTCAAGGGTATTGGTGGCCAAACATGCATGAGAAAGCACAAGAGTACGTGAAGAAGTGAGATCAATGCCAGAGATATGCACCAAACATTCATCAACCGGGAGGAGTCCTTAATCCTCTGTTTAGCCCTTGGCCTTTTGCTCAATAGGGCTTAGACATTATAAGTCCTTTCCCCAAAACGGCAGAGAATAAGAGATATTTATTGGTTGACACGGATTACTTCACCAAGTAGGTTGAAGCTGAACTGTTGGCAAATATCAGGGATGTGGATGCCAAGAAATTTGTTTGGAAGAATATTGTCACTCGGTTTAGAATCCCTCATACACTCATCTCGAAAAATGGATTTCAATTTGACAGTAAAGCGTTTAGAAGGTATTGCTGTGACTTAGGCATAACAAATAGATATTCCACCCCGACTCCACAAGGGAATGGACAGGCTGAAGCAGTTAATAAGGTCATAGTGAGTGGACTCAAGAAAAGACTAGATGATGTGAAAGGAAAATAGGTGGAAGAGTTGTCACACATCTTGTGAACATATCGGACTACACCTCAATGGTCCACTGGGAAGACGCCCTTTTCAATGACCTATGGGGCTGTGGCTATTATTCCTCTAGAGACTGGATTCCCCACACTCAGAACAAGATCTTTTACTCCGAGTAGCAATGATGGACTATTGGAAAAGAGCTTAAACTTAATTGAAGAATGAAGAGAAAATTTCATGGTTCAATTGGCTTACTATCAACACAAGGCTCAAGTAAGGGTATGATGCCAACGTAAAGCTAAGGCCACTGACGCCAAGAGACTTGGTCTTAAGAAAGGTTTTAGAAGCTGTGAAGAACCTAGCATGGGGAAAATTGGGACCCAACTGGAAAGGGCCATATCGTATTACATTAGTGGCTGGAATAAGTGCACATTATCTTAAAGATCTAGAGGAAAAGGCCATGCCACGCTCCTAGAATGTAAATAACCTGAGAATGTATTATTATTAATGAAAGCTTTCTTTGCCATATTTGGATTTATTATATTGCGTGCCATACTTCTAGACATCTATTTAAGTATCAAACAGAACATTGGTCATGCCTGACTCCTCGGACCACATACCTTGGGTAAATTGATACCTTTCAATCATTTTTCTAAGTGTTAAACAGAATCTTAGCTATACCTGGCTCCTCGGACCACATGCTTTGGGTAAATTAATACTTCCAGACATCTATGTAAGTATCAAAAAGAACCTTGGTCATGCCTGGCTCCTCAGACCACATACCTTGGGTAAATTGATATCTTTCAATCATTTTTCTAAGTGTTAAACGGAACCTTAGCTATGCCTAGCTCCTCGGACCACATGTTTTGGGTAAATTAATACTTCCAGACATCTATCTAAGTATCAAACAGAATATTGGTCATGTTTGGCTCCTCGGGCCACATACCTTGGGTAAATTGATATCTTTCAATTATTTTTCTAAGTGTTAAACAAAACCTTAGCTATGTCTAGCTCCTCAGACCACATGTTTTAGGTAAATTAATACTTCCAGACATTTATCTAAGTATCAAACAGAACTTTGGTCATGCCTGGCTCCTCAGACCACATACCTTGGGTAAATTGATATCTTTCAATCATTTTTTTAAGTGTTAAACAGAACCTTAACTATGTCTGGCTCCTCGAACCACATATTTTGAGTAAATTAATACTTCCTAACATCTATCTAAGTATTAAACAGAACCTTAGCTATGTCTAGCTCCTCGGATCACACACTTTTGGTAAATTAATACTTCCTATCACTTTTATCAGGTATCAAGGCAAAGCTTTAGCTATTTCAGATTTTTTAGATCACATACTTAAGGCTCAAATGGATGCACATGAGCATCACTTAAAGCATTTGCTGGCATACCTGTATTTTTTTACGAATTGATTATCCACCTAATCCTTTAAACTTACTAATGAGTAAGGAACAGAGTAAAACAAAATTTGTATGAATGCTACATTTGGTGTATGTTCTTGAGAGATAAAATTATTTTTTGCCGAGATGATGGACTTAATAGATTTAACCTGTTTTGCTGCTGATCAAATGAGATAGAATAAATTTTCTACTACTCATACTAATTAATAAGAAGAGGTTTACCTCATTACTATGTTCATTAAGTGTTAAATAAGATAAAAATTACATCAGCATTAGTATGAAAATCACAGGAAGAAAGAAAATATGCATAACTTTCATTAATTAAAGCCTTGAAGCAAGGCAAATTGGGTACAAAAGGGCAACTTGAATAAATAAATAAATAAACTGTACTAAATTCTACTTCTTTTTTATTACAATTTTTCCTTGGGGCGAGGCCTTGGATTGTTGAATCGTGGCCTCCGAGGATCCTGTGTCTGTGCCTTTGAGGTCACCCTTGGCAGGTAGTGGAAGAGTTGCAAGAACAATCTCCATCCTAGGTGCCTCCTTCTCTTTAGCAGGATCCTGAGGGAGCAACTAGGGGCATGGTGGCATCAAGGGCCACACCCTTGGTCACCTCGCCTCTTTCTTATTTACCCCCGGTTGCTTGGCCACTCTTTGAGGGCTGCTAGAGGAGGAGGGACCTTGCTTGGGCTGCTCTTCTCTAGATCTGCCACCTCGGGAAGGGTGTCTACCTTAGAGCTGCTGGAGGAGGGGGCATGAATGGCTTATGGGTAGTATACACTTTCTGCCTTCCTAAGTACAGAAGAAGCCTCAACCCTAGCTTGGTTGAGAGCCTCATTCCACACTTGAAAGCAGTAAGTCCTACACACCCACCGAGACCTCAACCCTAAGGGCTTCCTCAGTCTCGGCCACTCCAATGTCGTACCCTTGTTGCTCTGCACCCTCCCTAGCTTTTTCTGCCTCTTCCCTAGCTTTCTCTTCCTCTTCCCTAGCTTTCTCTTCCTGTTCCTTGGCCTTTTGGATCTCCTCAAGTTTTTTCTTCAGGGCAACGATCTGCTCTTTCAAGGCAGCCAACTAGTCCTTGGCATTACAAAGAAGGACCTGTTGGCCCTCTACTTGCCTCTCAGCGCTGTTCAGGGCAGCTGTAGCACTTTCTCTTTCCCTCTCCTCCTCAGTCAGTTTGCTTTTAAGCTCTTGAATACTTTTCTCAGCCATGTGGAAGGCATCCACGGCCGCTATCCTTCTCCCCTTTTCTTCCTTCATCTTTCGATGGGAATAATTCACCATCTCCTCGGCCCTGAAAGTGGCCTAAATGGCCTGGAAGAGAAGAGAAGTACAAAATATATATATATATATATATATTAAATATATATATTGATGGGGATAAATTGCTCAAGGAAAAGCTGACGGACCGCATAAGCTGAAAGGTCCGCGCAAGCCGACGACCCTCCACACTTATGCGGCGAGGCGGACGCCTCCTCATCAAGTGGACGAGCACACTAGCAGTGCAGGACAGAAGGAATGCCGAGGGCGCCGACAGGATATGCAAGTGACGGGATGAAACCAAAGGCACAAATGTGACTTGCCTTACACACTTTCAATAAAGAAGGTGTCTTGTCGCATACGCTAGACCCTGAATAGATGTCTCGTCCAGCACGCTTACTCATATAGAGATGTCTTGCGCTCCACGCAATCGAAAAATGGTTCCTATAAAGAAGTATCTTCCCAAACACGCCACGGACACCAATTCCATGCTACTATAAATACCCCTAAACCCTCACAAACCGAAGTACGTGTAACCTTCCCCAACTCTGGCACTCTAGGGCTGTGAGCATTTCTAACTTAATCATCGGAGGGTCGTTGGCCGGTACCACGCCGGTACCCCCCTTTGAAGTTCTTTTGGCTTGTGCAGGTTCATTCGAGTACATGAAGACCCTGCAGCTTATTAAGGAGATTTTTGCCCTCATCAGTTGGTGCCGTCTGTGGGAAGTGCGACACTCTGTACCCCGTGCTTTCCGGACAAAAATTTGCATGGTACTCACGCGTTCGATGGCAACCACCATGAACGATCAAGGCAATGAGCAACGCACCACGGCTCTTGAGAGGCAGGTCCAAACTCTAGCGGCCGTAGTAGAACACCTCACAAAGCATAATCACGACTTAGAAGAACAGTTGCGACAGAAAAACGCGACACTCGACACCCAAGGGGAAAATCAGGAGGCAAGCAGCGTCGAGAAGAGGACTCTTGGAGGTCCGGAGGGAAGCAATGCCTTGAGCCAACCCAAAAGACAGGAGACGAGCCGTCCGTCAGCCACTGATCACGTCCCGTCCCACGTGGTTGCAAAAATGCAGATGATGAGGGAGCGCATGGATTTCATGATGAACGCCCTCAGGGACAAGTATTCAGCGACCTCGACGACCTCGTCCAGCGTACGGATTCTCCCTTCACTGCACCTGTCAATTCGTTCCCCCTTCCGCCGAAGTTTCGTATGCCCCAGGTGGAAAGCTACGACGGGTCCAAAGACCCACTAGACCATCTGGAGTCCTTCAAGACGTTGATGCACTTGCAAGTTGTACCAGACGAAATCATGTGCAGGGCCTTCCCAACGACATTGAGGAGCCCCGCAAGAATCTGGTTCAGCAGACTGACGCTCGGCTCTATCGGTACCTTCAGAGAGCTGAGCGCCCAGTTTGCCTCGCACTTCATCAAGGGACACAGGTATAAAAAATCCACTGCGTGCCTGATGAACATTAGGCTGTGAGAGGAGGAGACACTGAGGGCCTACATAGCCCGTTTCAACAAAGAAGCACTTGCGATCGATGAGGCGGACGATAAGATACTGGTTGCCGCGTTCATAAACAGGCTGTGGAAGGGTAAGTTCCTATTCTCCATATACAAAAATGACCCGAAAACTATGTCGGATGTGCTTTACAGGGCGACTAAATATATGGCTGTGGAAGACGCACTACTGGCCCGAGAAGAGAAGCCTCCCAAGAAGAGGGAAAGGCAGGAGGATGTATGGTAAGATAAGGGACGAAAGGTAGTTCGGACGGGGGAAATCCGAGACAACAAACGCCCAAAACCCCTTACCGGGAAGTTCACAAGCTTCACCCCGCTGAAGGCCCCGATCGACCAAGTCTTGATGCAGATCAAAGACGAAAGGTCCTTGACGTTTCCAGGAAAGCTGAAGGGAGACCCCAACAGACGACCCAAAGACAGGTACTGCCGCTTCCACCGAGACCACGGCCATGACACCGCTGACTTTTACGACTTGAAGCAACAAATCGAAGCCCTAAATAGACAAGGAAAGTTGTAGAGGTTCTTTAGTTGGGAGAGAACAGATGCACTTCAACAGGAGCAAGCTCCCCGCCGGGATAATGAGCGTCCCAGACCGCTCATAAGGGATATAAGAATGATCATTGGGGGTGCGGTAGCCGTCGACTCAACAAAAAAGGCTTGAAAATCCTACCTCAGAGCAGTTCAGAACGTCCAGGCCACGAGCGTTGCCCAAAAGAAGCCGCGAGTCAACGGCCCCACTATTGAGTTCACAAAAGAAGATGCCCAACGTCTTCATCATCCGCATGACGACGCCCTTGTCGTCAACGTTCGGCTGGGGGACTATAACATATATCAGGTCTTGATCGACAACGGAAGCTCCGCAGACATTCTCTACTACCCGACATTCCAACAGATGCGGATTGACAAAGAACGCCTAGTCCCTACCAACGCTCCGCTCGTCGGATTCGGAGGAACGAAAGTATACCCCCCCGGCGCAATCACATTGCCTATCACAATTGGGGAGTACCCCCAGCAAGCCATTAGGGATGTTACTTTCCTCGTCGTCGATTGCTCCTCCGCCTACAATGCCATCATAGGGCAACCCACCCTTAATGCATGGAAGGCTGTGACTTCGACCTACCACCTGATGGTCAAATTTCCCACCGAGTACGGAGTGGGGGAGCTGCGGGGAGACCAGGTGGCCGCACGAGAATGCTACATCGCGATGGTGGAGATGAACAGCCACTTACAAGCAATAAACATAGAACAGCGTGCGGGGGCAGAACCAGTAAAGGAGCTCGAAGAGATAGCCCTTGACGAGTCTAGACCAGATAGGACCACCAAGATCGGCACTCTCACCATCCCTACAGCTCACCAAGCACTCGTGGCTTTCCTCAAGGAGAATCAAGATGTATTCATCTAGAGTCATGAGGACATGCTGGGAATCGACCCTTCAGTTATAGTACATAGGCTGAACGTGTCGCCCACATTCCCGCCCGTCCGACAGAAGAAGCGGGTGTTTGCCCCAGAGCAAGACCAGGCAGTAGCAGAAGAAGTCGGCAAATTACAGGAGGCAGGTTTCATTAGGGAAGTATACTATCCCGACTAGCTAGCCAATGTGGTGATGGTCAAGAAAGCTAGCAGGAAGTGGCGAATGTGTGTAGACTTCACGGACCTGAACGAGGCATGCCCCAAGGATAGCTACCCCCTCCTGCGAGTCGATACACTAGTGGACTCTACGGCTCGGCACCAGCTGCTGAGCTGTATGGATGCCTTCTCAGGGTATAATCAGATCCAAATGGACGAGGCAGATCAAGAGAAAACCTCATTCGTCACCAGGCAGGGTCTTTTCTGCTACAGGGTGATGCCGTTCGGACTAAAGAATGCGGGTGCCACGTATCAAAGACTCATGAGCAAGATGTTCGCCGACCAGATAGGGAGGAATGTTTAGGTATACGTCGACGACATGTTAGTAAATATCTGAAAGGAGGAGGATCATTTGAAGGACCTCGAGGAAACATTCGTCACCCTCCGCTCCTACAACATGAAGCTCAACCCGACGAAGTGTGCGTTCGGAGTAACGGCAGGAAAGTTTCTTGGCTTTATGGTGTCTTAAAGAGGCATCGAGGCCAACCTAGATAAGATCCGAGCCATAGTAGAGATGGCCCCCCCAAAAAACGCAAAAGAGGTACAAAGCTTAAACGGAAAGGTGGCCGCCCTGAATAGGTTCGTGTCAAGGGCGATAGACAAATGCCTACCCTTCTTTCGCACGCTGAAGAAAACTTTCGAATGGACAGGCGAGTGCCAAAAAGCGTTCGAGGAACCGAAGGCCTATCTTTCTTCACCTCCATTGCTGAGTCCTTCGCGACCAGGGGAGGAGCTTTTTCTCAATCTAGCTATCTCCCCAGCAGCCGTCAGCACGGCCTTAATCAGAGAGGAAGACAAGGTCCAGAAACCCGTGTACTATGCCAGCCAAGCGTTTCGCGGAGCAGAGGAATGGTATCCACCCATGGAAAAGCTCGCCTTCGCCTTGATTATGGCAACCCGCAAGTTTAAGCCGTACTTCCAAGCTCATATGATAGCCGTGTTAACTGACAAACCCTTACGACGGGCGATGCACAACCCCGAAGCCACTAGTCGGCTGGCCTTATAGGCGATAAAGTTGACCAAGTTCGACATTCGAAACAGCCCACGGACTGTCATCAAGGGGCAGGCCGTTGCTGACTTTATAGCCAAGTTCACCAGCCGGGAGGACCAGGGGGCAAACAAATGCCCTCCGTGGAGTGTACATACAAATAGGTCGTCGAACAGGCGGGCCGGAGGAATAGGTATCGTACTTCTTTCCCCTGAAGGAGACAGGATCAAATGCATGATCCGCCTCGACTTCCCCACCATCAACAATGAAGCGGAGTATGAAGCTTTGATAACCGGGATTAATCTCGCCAAAGCAGCAGGAGCCGCAAAAGTGGTAGTCTACTGCGACTCCCAAGTCGTCGTCAACCAAGTAAACGGAGACTACGAGTGTAGAGGCGAAAAAATGAAAAGATATCTTGATCAAGCGAAGAGAAGGGTGGACGAGCTGAAGGCAGAAATAATCCAGATCCCAGAGAAGAAAATTAGCAAGCTAACCGCCTTGCCAAAGCCGCTTCATCGGAGCACATAACTACCCCTGACAACGTGCTCTCTTTTGTTCAGGTTTCTCCGCTAATAGACTCTGTCAATGTGCAGGAGATCGGTTCCGAAAATAATTGGACCACGCCATTAGTCTCTTACTTGAAAGATGGTGCCCTGCCAGACAAAAAAGAGGCCGCAAGAAGGCTGAATGTCCAAGCGGCAAGATTCGTATTGATGAAGGACGTCCTGTACAAAAGGAGTTTCTCTCGCCTATACCTAAGGTACTTGGGTCCCGAGGAAGCGGACTATGTCATGAGGGAAGTCCACGAGGGAATATGCGGAAACCACTCGAGGTCGCGGTCATTGGCGCACAAGCTGATTCGAGTGGGGTACTACTGGCCCACGATGCAAAAAGACACTCAAGCATATGTCAGAGCTTGCGACAAGTGTCAGAGGTTCAGCAACATCATCAAATAGCCGTCCGAAAAGCTGACCCCCATAACAGCCCCGTGGCCGTTCGCTCAATGGGGGCTGGACATAATGGGCCCATTCCCAACAGCTATGCGACAGCTAAAGTTCCTGGTAGTAGGCATAAACTACTTCACAAAATGGGTAGAAGCTGAAGCTTTGGCTACTATCACAAAGAAAAACATACGAAACTTCGTCTGGAGGTCCATCGTATGCAGGTTTGGGATTCCTAGAGTCTTGGTCTCGGACAATGGGAAGCAATTCGACAACGGCCCCTTCCGAGAGTTCTGCTCACAATTAGGAATAAAGAATCATTACTCCTCTCCCGCCCACCCTCAAGCCAACGGCCAGGTAGAGGTAACGAACCGATCCTTGCTTAAGATTATCAAGACTCGGCTCGAGGGGACAAAGGGGATATGGCCTGAAGAACTACCTAGCGTACTATAGGCATACAGGACAACAGCAAGGACCCCTACAGGAGAAACAGCATTTCGGCTTACGGAAGTGAGGCAGTCATCCCAGCCGAGGTAGGACTCACAAGCTACAAGGTGGACACCCACGATGGAAGCAGGAATGACGAGGCCATGCGTCTACAGCTCGACCTAATCGACTAAGTCAGAGCAGTAACAGAACAAAGGCTCGCGCGGTATCAAGATCGCATAGCTAAACATTACAACTCCCGAGTCCGACACAGAGACTTCCAGGTTGGAGATCTTATTCTGAGAAGGATCATGGGCGCTACCAGAGACCCTGCCCAGGGGAAGCTCAGTCCCAACTGGGAAGGACCTTACCGAGTCACGTCATGGCGAAGAAAAGGCACCTACCACCTGGAAACACTGGAAGGACAGAAGCTACACCATCCATAGAATGTCAAGCATCTACGAAAGTACTACTAGTGAAAAGAATGGCATTAAAAGCAACGACCCCCTACTTCTAGTTTACCTTAATGTATTTTGGGAACCCAAAGGGCATGTTTCCTTCCTTTTTGAAACTACTTTGCAAGATTTAGAAGTTTAGTCAAGTCTCTTATATACTTTGCTAAGTGTTAAGCATAAAGGCTGCCGGCTTAAAGCTAACGACTCTATCCTACAAGGATACATAAGGCATAAAGCCAACAAAGCATAAAAGCTGCCGGCTTAAAGCTGACGACTCTATCCTACGAAGATACAGAAGGCATAAAGCCAACAAAACATAAAAGCTGACGGCTTAAAGCTGATGACTCTATCCTAAGAGGATACGCAAGGCATAAAGCCAAAAAAGCATAAAAACTGATGGCTTAAAGCTGACAACCCTATCCCAAGAGGATACATAAGGCACAAAAAGCTAACTTAAGCATAAAGCTAACAACTTAAAGCTGACGACCCTATCCCAAGAGGATACATAAGGCATAAAGCCAACCTAAGCATGACTCAAAGCTGACGACCTCACCATGAAGATAGCTTCAAAATATATTGGTCAGCCCAAAGCTGACGACCTCACCATGAAGTCGACTCCAAAATATATAAAGGGTCAGTCAAAAGCTGACGACCTCATCAAAATATATTAAAGGCCAGTCCAAAGCCGACGGCCCCATCAGAAGTCAATGACTTCATCCTAAAAGCATTAAAAGTTCAAAACTGAACTATCACAAAATAACAAAAAGTAGACGGGACGCAAGCTAATGTTATCATCCTAAAGCAGACAGGCTTAGCAAGAAGAAAAGAAGTAAGATCATTAAACCCACAAAGGAAATCATCCACAAAGCTCAACAAATAAAGACAGGCAATGCACTACAAGTAACAGAAATAAAATATCATAAGAATATTGTCTTTACAAATAAAGCCCACAAAACGACAGGGAATCTTGTCTAAAAATTAATAAGAAAAATTACAAAAAGGAGTTGAAAACTCAAGAGGCAGGGGCATCCGGTACGACCTCGTCACCCCTAGAAAGGGTCTCGAACCTCACGGGTGGGGAAACCTTCGATGCTGGGAGGATCAGCTGACAAGATCGCTGGAGCGACGGACTTATCTACGGAAAGTTGAGCGAGGACGACACCATCATCTCTTGAATGCATCCCAGACTCGTTGAGGTCGTCATCACCCACAAAAATGGTCTCGCCCACAGGTGTCGACGGCAGGGGGTCGTCCATTGGAACCTTTGACAAGTCGAGGTGAGGATGAATAAACTTGGTCTGCTTAAGGCAATCTTCTAATCCGTCACCATAGTACTCAGCGCAGGAGTCAACAAACGTCTGTGACGCCTTAAACTCGGCCACAGCGTCAGCCTTAGCCGTCTCCACCTGGCCCAGAAGAGCCGTCAGTTCTTTTTCCACCGTCACCCTCGCCTCCCGCTCTTTCTCCATTTGACGGCCTCCCTCCTCGAGCTTTCCCTTCAGGTCCTTCACCTCCCCGTTCAGGGTACAATAGGCATCCTTGTATTGCTCTAGCCGGTCAATTAAATTCTTGATACGTCTCTACTGACGAGCAAGCAGCCCTTCGCTCTTTGCTCCTTTGATCTGCAAGGCCTTCGTGTGGACCATGGCCTACGAGAAGAAACCTCTGTCAGCCCACTGGCATGAAAATAAGCAAAGCAGAAGGCAAAAAGGAAAAATACATACCCGGGCAAGGTCAAAAAGACCCGAGTCCCCCAACTCCCTCAGGGACTGGTCGACATAAGGATCGGCATCTTTTTCTCTGAAGATAGACTCCACCATCTCCAGTGCGTACCCCTTGTGGGTAAGGAGATGACGCTCGGCTTCCTAGATGACGGGGCCATGAGCCGACATCAGCCCCTTTCCGGCCCCATGTTTAGGAGATGAAGGCTTCATGGGGTGCCCTCCTAGAGTGACAGTCTGCTTTTTTGACGGACGGTCGTCAGTCCCGTCACCCTTCCTCTTTGGCACGCCCTTGGTGACGGCCTTGCAAAAGGACGAGGACGTCCCTTCCTTCTTCTTTCCCTTCCCCTCCTCCTTCTTACACGCAGCAGCAGCCCTGATCTGCACCCTCAACTTGGCAGACTCCATTTCTGCAAGGCAGACAAGCAAAAAATATAAAAAGATGACGGACAGCCGCTAGTAAAAGCGACGGGAATGAAAGGATTATCAAAACTTACGACGACGAGAATAGTTGTTTAGCTGACGGGCTTCGGGTGTAGGCTCGGGACCCCCACAATAAGCGTAGAGAGCGTCAAGCGTGATAAGATCCCGACACTTCCTCTCGTCTAGGGGTATCTCCGTTACCCTAAGTATGAAGGCTTCCTGCTCTTCTGTGATGACTGGACGAGCACTAGCTGAAATACAAGAAAACATAGAGGAAACAAACGACATGAAAACTTTGAAATACACAAGCCTAAGGAAAAGCTAACGGGATCCACCTGATTCCTTGACGAAGGCCTAGGTATTGTCAAAACCTTGGGGCATCGTCTCCCACTCTTTCTGACGGCATACTCAATTCATCCCTTCTATGAAGAAATACCTGCCCTTCGAGTTCCTATTAGAGTCAGGCATATCCGACACTAGCCTCAACTCTTTCTTCCTCGCAGAGAAGTGATAGATCCCTTAGGACGAGGCGATGTGGTGAGGACGGTAGCACCAGAAAAACTCGTCAAGAGTCAATTAACGGTTTCCCCCACTTAAGCTACCTCACAGGATCTCGGCCCAAATAAATACCCTTCAAGCATTAGGGCCAATCTGACTGACGAACAACCCCAGGTAGTTGGCCAGCTAACGGTGGAGTGCCGTTAGAGGCAACCTTAATCTCACCGCGAACATAGCATCGTACATGTGGACGTCCGCGGTCTTCCCGAAATAACACCTCTCGGATTCTTCAGGAAGACGGATCGAGATGTTGTCCGGGATCTAGTGACGTTCCCGTAAGGAGTTGAACATTTTGTTCGACATCGTCGGCATAAAGTAATTAACCGTCCACTCCTTAGGAAGAATGAACAGACGGTCATCCCCGGGGCTTCCGGACGTGCTCTCCAAGGCCTCGTCGCCCCCAGTTAAACTCTGGTCACTCTCACTCTCTTCCGCCCCGTCATCATCAACCTTGCCCTCGTTCATTACTCTACCTTCTCTATAATTCTCCATATCCCCGTCAGAAGACTGGACTGACGATCCACCCTTCAGCGACCATGAAGAACCCCCCTCGGGCTCCTGGCCTGATTGGAAGACCTCGTCGTAGCCCGCTCCCTCACGAACTGACGGCTGCTCACTCGTCGCCTTCCTAGACATCTGACTACCTACAAGCGACGGGGGTGGTCTAAGAGCCCGTGACGACCTTTCCCATAAAACTTTTTTCAATTCAGTATACAAATAAACAAAAGACAATAAGAGCAAGAACAACTCACCAAGATATAGAGACAGCTTCAAGGAAGTTGACGATCCCAATAAGCAAACGGAGTCAAAAGCACGTTGACTGTGACGGTTCTTGAAACTGACGGTTTCTCTCTAGACAACAAGAATGAAATAGAGGAGAGAAATGAGGGAAATGAGATATATATATATATATATAAGCATATGTGCACGGAAGACGAAGCGACACCCCCGTCTGGGCACGAGGCCAATTGACCAGAGACACATGTTCTGACATCAAGGCTGCTCGAAGAGACTAGCAATTAATGCATTGTCTGCCACGCGAATGTATACTCCCAAACCGAAAACTGAAGTTGACGGGATTGAGGAGTAGGGGGCAACTGATGGGGATAAATTGCTCAAGGAAAAGCTGACGGACCGCATAAGCTGAAGGGTCCACGCAAGCCGACGATCCTTCACACTTGTGAGGCGAGGCGGATGCCTCCTCATCAAGTGGACGAGCACGCTGGCAGTGCAGGACAGAAGGAATACCGAGGGCGCCGACGAGATATGCAAGTGACGGGATGAAACCGAAGGCACAAATGTGACTTGCCTTACACACTTTCAATAAATAAGGTGTCTTGTCGCATACGCTAGACCTTGAACAGATGTCTTGTCCAGCACTCTTACTCATACAGAGATGTCTTGCGCTCCACACAATCGAAAAGTGGTTCCGGTAAAAAAGTATCTTCCCAAACACGCCACGGACACCTATTCCATGCTACTACAAATACCCCCAAGCCCTCACAAACCAAGGTACATGTAACCTTCCCCAACTCTGGCACTCTAAGGTTGTGAGCATTTCTAACTTAATCATCAGAGGGTCGTTGGCCGGTACCACGCCTGTACCACGCCGGTACCCCCCCTTTGAGGTTCTTTTGGCTTGTGCAGGTTCATTCGAGTACGTGAAGACCCTGTAGCTTACTGAGAAGATTTTTGCCCTCATCATATATAATAAATAAAATAAAATAATAAAGTAAGAGAAAAAAGAAAAAAAGAAGACTTACCATAGCCAGGTCCTTCTTCAAACCGAGGAAGACCTTATGCTGCCTCATAAACTTGAGATCGGCCATATCATTAGGCAGCAGCAGGGACTGCTCCACAGCATCAACTATATACATAGCCTTGCCCTGTTGGAAGTCTTAGATGAAGGCATCACAGGTGAGAGGAACCCCATCCAACTCCAAGCGTGGGGCCTAAGCCGGGACTGCAGCTCAGTGGTCGCCCCTTCTTGTCTGTGCGCCCATGAGCTGTTTGGCCCCCCTCTGAAGCTCAACTTCCTGGGGAGGGGGGTGTTGTCTTCCTGCTTCTACCACCTCTTTTCCTTTCTCTTCCCTCTTCCTCTTGTGATTAGTGGGATCAACTCGGAGGGGTTGGTTGGGAGGAGGAGTTGGAGGCTTAGTCTATGGCACCTTCCCAGATGCGTCTCTCCCTGGTTAGGACTCCAACAGCTCCTGTAGAGTGGACCTTAGCTTACGTTGGATCCCCATCTCATCTATTATTGGTTTGAATGGTTGGCCGAGGTCACCGGTAGGAGCTTCTGGAGACAGAGGTTGATTAAAGACGTCGAATTTGTCCTCGGAGTCAGACACTTCAACTATTTCTTCGACTTTTTCTTCTTCTTCCTTGATGAAGGTAGGATGTGAAGAAGTGGCTTCACCGATTGGGTGTTGTAGTGGCGAGGCTACTTTAGGAATGCCTTCTAGTATGGGCTCAATGATGAGCATGCCTTCTGGGACAAGACCAGGTAAAAGGAAGCCTAGAGTAGCTACACTAATCCGGTGCAAGCATAGGTCCCGAGCTTTGATTACGCACTTTGGCGCCTAGAAAGTTTTGGAAATAAGGATGTAGCCGAGGATGATGTGCGCTGCCCTTAATTGGCCATCCGTATGAATGAACACCTCAGCCTTCAAAATCTTGTCCAACTCTCTTGGTTCACAAGACTGAAGTTGGGGACGGCTACGTTATTATCTGCATATCTATTAAGAGAAACAAAAAATACCGTTAGCAAAGAACAGCACAAATCAAAGAAAATTTCATATACTAACGCAAACGAAAGAAACGAAAAAAGGAGTAACTATAAAGTTAGAAACCTAGACCTAAAACCCCACCTAGTTTCCCCTTTCTCGTCGGACAAGGGAGGCCATCAGCCACTCCCCTGATACAATCAGAAAGTCTTTGTTTAGGCCCTTGTTGGAATCAGGAAGGCATTGGATAAGCTTAACCTCAGGGTACCTAAATTTAAAGTAATATCCATGTCTCGTAAGGTGATAGAGGTTGTAAACCCAGTTCACATCGTGGTGGGTTAGTCCTAAGCCCATTTTCTTATTAAGGGCGTCCACACTTCCTAAGATCCTAAACATATTTGGAGTGCACTGGGTGGGTGCTAATCTATGAGCCCTAAGGTAGTCCTTAGTGACAGTGCCTATAGGGATTCTCATCCCTCCCTCTATAAAGGCAATCATTGGGATTACCACCTCTCCTTCTTGCCTTTTCTCGTGCCATTCGCCTTCCTTACAGTATCTAATGGCTACCCCAGAAGGGATCCTATACTGGGTTCTAAATCTCTCTATTCCCTCCTCAGAATCTATCAAACTTTTGAATCTACCATTTCCTAGAGAGATTTGAATGAACTAAGAAGATGGAGAGAAGAAAGTGGCGCCGAGGAGAAAAAAAGTACAAGGAAAGGAAAGATATACAGAATATACAGAATAACAAAGTATAAAAGTTTATGAAAACTTACAGAAAGAAGAAAAGTATCCTCGAACAGGTTTTTGGTATAGGTAAGTTCAATGTATGTGCGCTGAAACGAAATGAATGCTAAAGTGAGGTGAACAATTGATTTGAGTTGTATTTATACCAAAAAGTAGGTTAGAAGCGGGAGAATTCCCGCTCAATTCCCAGCAAAATCATCAACCGTTGGATCCGTATCGCACCTAGAACGTGGGGAGCAAAAAGCTGTAAAATTTTAATGAAGGCGCGTCTCGTATGCCAAAGAGTCAGGAGCATGTTTTAAGCAATTAAAAAGGCATCTAGACAATCAGAGGTGACGTGTAATGAGAAAAAAGAAAGTGTAGTGACATCAAAATCCTCCTTTCATCCCGAGGAGCCAGAAAGAAAAATCTCGAGGGGCTATTGTAGGGACCTAGGGCCCAGGAGCTCAGTATCTGTGTGTATATTGGGCCTAGGGCCCTATTCGAGGATGTAAAGTCGTCCGAGGAGAAGTAAACGTCGTCAGAAGCGTCCATGTTAGTAAATGGAAAATTTAGTTGTGGTCATAAGGGCTCAGGAAGGTGAGCCGAGGACGAATGGCTCCTCAGCCAGCTAAATCCGAGGTCCGATGAGGTAGCCTATCGTCCAGGGGAATGTTGCAGAAAGTTCCGTTAGTGTAGATAAGCATTACAGAAACATAAAACAGGATGAAATCCTAAAATATCTGAGGAGAAAGTTGCTACCACCGCATTGAATGCTCTACAGCTAACCCTCTGGCCGCATTAATATGGAGGTGACATCTGAACAGTGGTTTTCAGCCTTACAGTTACTACACAAAGACTTTAGGAATGTGCTGATGGGACAAGTATCAGCATCAACCATCTAGCCTGCACATGGAGGGCAAGGATGAGAGGGGAATAGAGTATAAAATAGAGGAGATATCCAGAGGGAGGGGGATCGAGTGAAAAGAGAAAAACATTGTAGCCATCAAGAACGGACTTTGTAACCAAACTTGAAAGAAATATATAAGGCCTAATCTCCTTGGATTGTGCCAAGGACGATTTTATCTAGCTTACATCAGTTATTTTTCTTCTCTTGTCACATGAATCTATCATTCTTGTTGTTCAACTCGTTAAAGCCCAATTTCCCAATTCACTCTCAACAAATTCATTGTATTGGGCTTTTTGGGCCTAAGTTCATTCATTAGCTTGGGCTGGGGACCCAAACAGTGTCCTTACAAAGAGTATAAAAATGTTGATTATATATCACCTAATAATCAAAATTGCAAGGCACAATATGTAGATGATGTCTTATCTCAAGTTATATATATTCATAAATAAGATGGATATAGAATTATCATGTATACTCTAAACAATAGCTAAATCATACTAATCTAAATATGATTTATTAGAGGAAACCAATAAAAAATCATAGGTTTATAGATTAGAAAATGATTCCTAATTTTAGTATAAAATTTTACCCAAATCTATAATATGTGATATTTTATTAATACGGTGTGAACAAATATAATTTGCCCTAATAGGTTTTGCCATATCTATGCCGTAAAGTAAGGACCGCAATGAGAATTATTTTCTTACAACAAAGCTCACGTTTAATTTCAACCATTGAACAATTGGTGTCATTCTGAGAAAAGATTCACGGTCATTGTTGAAGTTCAGTCGGCAAAATCCAGAGTTTCCAAAACTCCATTAAAAAGTGGTCCTCCACCGACGGTGATGACTCAATTGATAGGTTATATATATTTGCTACCACACTTAGAAAATAAAATCATACGAGAAGCTGCTAATTTGAGTTTTCTTTCTTGGAGTTTGAAGGGAAAAAAAAAAAAAAAAAAAAAAAAACAAGAATCACAAATTAATGTAGGAGTTTGCTAAATAAATTTTTTTAGAATGTCTATTGGATAATATGTATAGGTCGTGGGATTATCCTGTTATGTTATGTTATATATAAATAAGTTGATATTTCAATGTTGATCTTTACACCACAGTTTGGAAGCTCTATAACTTAGTTATCTATCTCGTTGCTTTAGTATCTATTCCGCTACCATACTATTAACTATTAAGGCCAAAATATCATTTAGGAATCACTATCAATTTGGCCAATATTATTTTTAACTTGTAGTCAATTTAGTCCTTACCATCAATTCATTAGTGGAAGTTGATAGCAAGTTGAAAATAACAAAGGTCAAATTAACTTTTATCAAAATGTAAAGACCAAATTGATAGTAACCCTAAAATGTAAAAACTAAAATGGTATTTCTGACTACTATTACAAATTAAATTTAGGTACTATGTTGGGTTGGTAGCCAATAAAGGATTAAAGAATGTCTTAGGGATACATTGAAAACAAACTAATTGTTAATTGGTACTATGTTGGGGTGGTAGCCAATAATGGATTAAAGAATGTCTTAGGGATACATAGAAAACAAATTGTTAACGTGTATAGAGTTGTGGGCTTTAGGCCCAACTAGTTTACTTGTACAGCACACATCTTGTACTATACTTTACTTGTACTATACTTTACTTGTACTGCACTCATATGCCTCCTATATAAAGGCACACTCATGTATATTCTTAGATCATGAAATACAATACAATTATTCAGTATTTCTAACACAAACTAATAGTGGTTTAATGTGATGATGTTTCCTTGGGCATTCCATGAACACATGCTACTGAATTCAACCTTCCAAAAGAAATTTTGTAGGTTAAAAAGCAAAATCGACGTTGTGAATTCGAAACTTCTTATTTTTTTAATGAGTTTAAAATTTAACACAACAATAGTTAGGTCACTGGCGGCTCTACTTGTATGTGAGGGTGGTCCTAGGACCACCCTCACTTGTCAAAAAAAAAATTTATACATGCAAAAAAAAAATTTATATAAATAATTACTTTGAACTAATATGTTCTGTGACCATCAGGACTTGAAAAAAAATGTACATACATATATATATATATATATATATATACTTTTAAAAAATATATTATATATTAAATTAACTTATTTTGACCACCCTAATAAAAATGTTGAACACCTTTACTTAAGAATCATAAAAATTTGAGTTCAATAAATATAAGAGTAATGCATCCACAACATTTCCATAATAATTTCAGAATAATTAAATCTTATATGGTAAGCTGTTACTAATTCTAATTCAAGTTCAATATTGACATGTTTTACCCACCAATAACTGGCTAATAACTTGTTGCATAAAATTTGTTATGAAATTGTTGTGGTCACTTTTTTATTCTCATATCAGCATTTTCAATTTGCACTTTATCTTTTATTATTCTTTTTTTTTTTTTTCTTATTCTCTTTGTAGTACAAAAAAATTGTAATATTTCATGTATTTGTTTGTGTTTTTTTTTTTTTTTTTTGGTGATGTTAATATATTCAAATTGTCTCTTTATTAAATTTTGTATAATTTAAGCTTCTTAGTGACCACCCTAAAAAAAATTCCTAGAGCTACCATTAAGTTAGTTGGTGTACATAACACCACTAAGGCATGGGAGAATGCGTAAGTGGTTAAATCTGGACTCTACACATGGAGTGACTGTGTGCCAAGGGAGAGGAAGCATTGGCTAAGGGATCTTGTTTTGGTCCGTGCTAAAGGCATGATTGCCTTGGGAAGGAAGTAAGATTTACACCTGACATGGTACTCAAGCACTCACAAAAAGGGAGATAGTGACTTTCTAATTAAGGTCAAAAGCTATGAGGACACCCCTTATTGGTTGAATGCACAATGAGTCATCTTAGGAACACGTGTACCAATCACAGTACTCCTGATGTCCCTCTCAATATCCAAGACTTGTCTCCTAAGCAGTGGTAAAGCTATCTACCTATGGGTCCCAGTGCCACATTGACGCAGTTCTTATCCCTTAGTCAGCAGATAATATGACAGCTATGAAAAGATCTAAAAGAGAGAATATGATGACTTGACACCTGTCCTTGTATTCAGCCATGTTCCTTAGATTATAAAAGGAACATGTAGTTGTGCTATTAGGGCAAGGACCCAACTAGATATTTTGAGATGAAAATCAAGAGTTAGTAGGAAAGAAAGGCAACTTCATTGTAAACTGATCTCTTTTCCATACATAATACAAGCTGAGCAAAGCAAGAATGTTATGTTTTTGCTCAAATCGTGGTTTTTTATCCATTCTCTAGGGTTTTCCACGTATATCTTGTGTTTTTTTGATAATCAGCTTCTTCTTCTTGTTTAAATGTGCGTCTTTTTCATGTTCTCCCATCACTTTCTTTATTTCCTGTTTGAGTGTCATGTCAAAACTTGCATCTTGTCGAGTTTTCTCATGTATATGTACTATTAGATAACTTATTTCACTCCCATAAATAAGCTCAAATCTAACTTGCACGTACAGGTAGCATATAATCATTTGATCACTTAGCTTTTTTCACTATTTCAACATTTTTATTGTCATGTGCAGTTTTATCCTATTCCACAAATTCAATTTAAAATTTAGCATCTATTGCTTAATTTTGAATTTTGAAGAAATTCCTTAGCAATTTGGTTAATTAATTTTGATTTTTGATTATAAAATGTATGCTATGCGGAATGCGGGAACTGATTCTTATAATTTTTTTTACTTAAATTTTATTGGAAATTAATGTTGGAATGGTTTTCGGTTTGAGAAATGTTATGTCCACAATATTTTCACAACAAATCCTATGTGGCAGGTTGTTACGGGTTGTTATTAGTGGGGTAGAAAAGTAATTTTAGTGGTAGGTTCAAATTAGAACCAGTAATAACTAATTACCTATGATTTGTTATGAAAATGTTGTGAACGTAGCACCTCTCTTTCGATTTGAACTATTTTGGATAAAGGATATAGCAAAAAGTCATCTTAACAAAGTTTACTGTTGATAAAGACTTTAAGTTGGTTCAAGAAGCAATTAGCAAAGACAAAGTACTAGTTGACAGTCAACAAAAAAAAAAGGTACTAGTTGGCAAAGACAAGGGTCTTTCCTATGGGGAGAGGGGATGTAGAGCGTGAAACGAAGAGACAAAAAATAGATTTCTGATTGAGAGGTAGTGCAAGGAGAGACACAACAAGGCTTGGATTTTGTTGACAGCATTTTTTGTAAAGCGCACAAATCAAGGATAATTTATAAGGCTTTATTTGATGTTGAAAATGGAAGGAAGACAGAGAAAAAGCATCCAAGGAGAGTTGCAAGAGAGCAGTCAAGGGTGTGCCACATAAAAAGAATTAGTGTGGGTGCCGCATAGAGTGAGAGATAGCCAAGGAGAGCTTCGAGCCAAAGAAAGAAGAGCGACATAGAGAGAAAGACATTCAAGAGAGGGAACTGTGCACGAAGAAGGAAATAGTAATGAGAGAACAAAATGTTGCCGCCTTTAAGATAAATAATTAGTGTGTGAGAGAACAAAGAAAACAATGAGATTTTTTATAGCCGTGAGACATACATGATGATTTATTATTGTATTTGATGAATCTCAAGTTAGTCATAAACTTGAGTATTATTGTAATTTATTTGATAACAGTGAATTGAATCGGAGTTTATCCTGTGGTTTATCCCTTCAAAGAAAAATGGTTTTTCATGTAAATATCTGTGTTATTGTATGTGATTGCTATTTTGGATTGATAATTTTGATTATAATATTATTTGGGACCCTTGTGGTATCACTTGTTTGGTTGGAAAAAAAAAATGTGAAAGAAAATTGGAGTTTTTAGGGGAGGGGATATTGGCAAGAGGAATGGTGGGAGTGTCATGAATTACAGTGGTTTTTGGAGATCATTTTGGCTGTTTGATTGGGAGGATGGAAAAGTTGGAGAATAAAAAATTAAGATAAATGATAGAAAAGATTTTAATTTTCTTCGTTTATGTTTTAGTTAGAGGGGTGAAAAAGTGAAAAAATGAAAAAAAAAATTTGGTTGAGAAAAAAAATGAGAGGGTAGAAAATAGAGTTTGTGCAAATTTACCAATATACCTTAATACATAATTATTTTTTTTTAAAGCAAGAAGTAAGTACTTAAAAAAAAAAAAAAAAAAAAAAAAAGAGCCACCCACGCACTTTTTAAGATTGGTTTTGCTCAAGATATTTTTTACAGATCTGGCCATTTGAGCCTTAAATCGACCACTGGAGAGAACGATGACAGGTGGAGTGGTGGACTCGACATTAAACTCATTTTGACTCACTGTGACTCATCCTTGACTCCACTGAAGCTTCTAAGGGTATTTGTATCTTTCTCTTTTTTTTATTTTATTTTTTTCTCCCATTTTCACCTACCTTATCTCTCTGTTTTCAAGAAATTGCAATTTGATGGGACTGGAGAGGAAATGTTCATTCCCCACCAAAATCTCTCTCACTTTCTCTCCTAACCAAATACCTCAATAAATTTCTTTCCCTCCCATTTTCTCTCTTTTTCTTTCCATCCACTCTAAAATCTATCCAACCAAACATATCTTTAAGGTGGCCAATCTTCGGTTTTGGTCATGGGTAAAAACTCATTCATGACCACTCACTATTGACGTAAGAAGAAAAGAAAGGAAAAAAAAATTAAACGATAATGGGGTGGAGCCCATAATGTACGGTATGTGACCAAGTGAAAGCAGGTTGAAAATTCTTTTGCCATGTTGGTTGCATCAATGTACATGACTTATTTTTGGGTATGAGAATTATGACTTTTGCTTCTTGAACATTTAAGATTGAAAGTATGGGTGTTCAAGGGTCGAGTTTGTGCCAAACCTGGGGACCAACCCAACAAATCGGAGCTATCGTCGACAAGTGAGGGAGTCCGATCGAAGCAGACAGATTTAAGTCCAATAGCGGTTGATTTGGTTGAAACTGTCAACGGCAAAAAAAGCCAACCAAAATAATGCAGATCAGGCAAAATCTCACCAAATCTAGCAAAGATCTCACTAGATCTCGTGAGATCTCGCTAGATCCTATGAGATTTCCACTAGATCTAGTTGATATATCACTAGATTCAGTGAGATCTTCCTAAATCCGGCATAAATCTTGTTGAAACTAAAGTATTTTGACCAAAAACTCACCAAAAAAAGCTTGGATCGCCGGATTTAGGTAAGTTTCACAATTGGGTTAGTTGAGGCGGGTTTTAGAGTAGAGAACCCACCAATTGACCCGCCGAAGTTGATTTCTGGGATCCATAACCCACCGCAGACTGTCAGAACTCTCAAGTTGGTCACAGGTTAGTCAGTTCCAGTGGGTGGGTCGAGTCCGGGTCGTGGGTGGACACCCCTAATTGAAAGACTTATTAGAAATATGGCCATAGACCAATTCCAAATCCGAAGTATACATTTATCAGCATTAGCTTGTAGACCGATTCTTTATGCAAGTATAGGTTAACGAGCCTTAGAAATGTTAAAAGGAGGCCAATTCTCTACTATTGGGTCTTGAACGTATACTCTTTGATTGGAATTCAAAGTCCTCTTGGACTGGCCTCAGTCCCATATACATTCCATGGTTTTCGTTAATGGTCTTAATGCATAAAAGCTATTATTCACAGGTAAGGCTTAGCTTGACTCTAGTGTCCAATTGCACTAGACCTGTTGAAATGATGGCATGTAGCTAAAAGTGTACACATATCACCATCTCTTACCTCTAGTGTCCAATTGCACTAAACCTGTTGAAATGATGGCATGTAGCTAAAAGTGGACACATATCACTTTCTCAACGAGTCCAATGTACTGGATGCACTAGACCTAATCTAAGACCATTATTCACATCAATCACATGCTACTACACACAAATAAAAAGGCAATTGAAATTTTAACTTGAAAAATTTGTGACTTCAATTCACAGTTTTAATTACCTTTTCATGTGTGTGTAAATGTGTGTAATAAATTCTACTCTTTCAATAATTAAGCAAGGACAAATTCGCTTCAAGTAAAGAAATCATAAGGCTACAAAAGAAAATTCATATGCCTCTTTATATTTGTAGTTATTTTGGCATTATCCTATCTATTGCCTAAAAGAGAAAACCTAAAAATCCTTTGGACTGTCCCAATGCTGGATTATATTTTTCACAAAATTTCACATTCATCATCTACAGTTAGTCCACAAGATGACCGGATTATTGGATTATTGGATTGCGTAGCTAATTTTGATTTTAAAAGTGAAAGTCAAATTCTACTCTGGCGAGTTGTTTGTACTTTCCAGTTTCCACTGCTATTTTACACTTTGGATTTAGTTTAGTTTAGCTTAAATTTTGATTTTATTGTTTTTTCTTTTTGACGTGAATTTTTTTTATTAAATTATTGAGATGGCATTTTAAAAACCATTTTATATGTCATGTAAGTTTCAAGTATGCCAATAATGTATACCATTAGTTACATAAGCATTTTTTGTTTGTGAGTTAAATGTAGGAACCAAATTAACTGCAACTTGAAAATAACATGAACTAGATTGACTGCTGTCAAAATGTAAGGACCAAATTAATTGTAACTCCTAAATGCAAGGACCAAAAAAATGTTTTCGCCAAATTAATGCTAAATTAAGAGTAAGCACTGATTTCATGCTTTTAGTAATACTTTTTTTTTTTTTTTTTTTTTTTTTGAGAAAACCGATCAAACCAATATATTAATTTTTCTCAAATTTAAAAAAAAAAAAATATATATATATATATATATATATATTAATTCAACAGATGAAGTCTGTCATGAGTAAAGGAGAGACATTCTCAGGGATGTCCTCAATACAAACCAGAGGAGCGAACAAAAATTTAGAGTTTTTAGCTAACTTAACAGCAACTCTATTACAATCTCGACGGACATGAGAGAAAAAACAATTTCGAAACTTGGAGGAAGCAGCGCGAGAGTCATCCACCAGATGGCCAAAGCGTGAAAAACAGATGCCATCCGAATTAAGTTTCTTGATCAAGACCTCAGAATCAACTTCAACGACTACCTCCTTTAGTCCTAGTTCAATGGCAAACGTAATAGCTCTCCGACAAGCAAGAGCTTCAACATCCTCCACTGAGGGAGGTAGAGGAATTTGCTCGGGCAAAGCTCCAATAACCAAGCCTTGTGAATCTCTAATGACAACCCCCCTGCCTTGGAACAATCCTAGAACAGGGCACCATCAAAGTTCACTTTATAAAAAGGTGGCTGGGGCGGAAGCCAGAGGTTGGGGCGAGAGATAACAGCTGGTTGAACCATGAACTCAGCAGCCAAATGAAATTCATGCCGTCTTGCTAACGAATCAGAGTAAATCTGGTAGTAAGGGAGCGAGGCTTGCTTCAAAGAGACTGCATTACGCTTAAACCATATATATACTCCAACAAACCATGGCAAATCTGTCAACAACAACAGTCTCCCATCTTTAAAAAACCCAGGAATAGGCCTTTAAAGCTTGCAAAACGATCACTGATGTGTGGTCCGCAGAAGCCATCTTTCCACCAGATTTCCTTAACCCATTGACAGCCCCAACTTGCGTGAACAGTTTCTTCCCTCTCCTCTTCACATGCTTTTAGTAATACGATAGAGTCGATAAGCATGTGCTTTTTCTCTGGAGTTTGCTTAGATTTCAGAATAATCTGATTGCACCCCACGTACTAAACTGTAAAACCATTGCTCCAATAACCTCTTCGTTATGTTCTTATGGTTAAAAACATTAATGTCAATTAAAAGTTCTTTAGCTCGTACTGCAGATTAAAATATATTCTGTGTCAATTTTCACTGTCTCTATGTCATTATGTGTGTGTATGCATGCATGTGCATGCTTGTGTATGTTTCCTTTTTCCTTTTCGGGCGTGGATGGGGTCTAATAATGAGCCTTTTAGGTTTTAGCGAATTTGCCTATACATGACCCTGGCTTACACCCCTCCCATAAGCTATGCATAATTCTGAAACACTTATGCGAATAGACAGATTTGTAATGTTTGTAAATACATCTTGGCATAAGAACATATCTGATTCTACTCATTTTAGAGCAAAATGAGCGTCTATGCCCATGGCTGAAAATTTTTCTTCAACGTGTAGTTAAATTCATTTAATTGGTTCAAATATGTTAGTTGATATCATTAGCAAAAGGAGAGGGAACGAGACTTCGAAGGACTCATTGGTAAACTGGAAAATTCATTTAGAGTGATACGATATGAGATTGTGTGTGTGTGTGTGTGTGTGTGTGTGTGTATGTGTGTGACTTACATGCAACTCCAGCAGAATGAAATGTAACATGTATAGAATAAATCCAGACAAGTTTACTCCTGGGGTCATTGATTATGTATTCTGGATATCAATGGCAATCACTTCATGGTTTCAGTGACTAAGCCGGAAAAATTGTCTCAGTATAAAAGATCATAAAGCTACATCAGAAACTTCTTATGCCTCTTCATATTTGTCGCTATCTTGGCAGTTTAAGCTCTGTTTAACCAACAACAAAACCTTAAATGCCTCAGAACTGTCTTGATGTTGGATTATACTTTTCACAGGATTTCACATCGATCCTTCACCAATGGTTAGTCCACAAGACAAATACTGAGAAGAAAATGAAACGTTAGGTAAAGCAGGGTTCAAAAATATTTAAAAGCTCCATTAACAACCACCTTACAAATCATATTTCAGATTGCACTTATTATCTCAAATTTTAGGTCAAAGTCCTGCACTAACACAAATAACTCGAGAGAATCAAGTTATTTGCGTCCTAGGGAATTGATGGCAGGAGCTGCTATTTTCGTTACAAGATATCCATCCAAGTTACTAGCTATGACACCTTGAGAATTAATTGTGGCAGGTATGTATAAAGCCCATTTTATAACATCAAAATAAAATTTGGACGGTTACCAATAGTTGTGGCAAACCGCAAACTCATTTCCCTTGCGCAAATCCTATTCTCATAGATAGGCTTCAATTTCATGATAGAAGTCTGCATAGAGTACGAAATTTATAAGTTCTTATTTTAAGTACTCCAAAAGCCAAAGGAAGTTCTCAACAAGGTACATATGCTATGAGCATTTTAACTCAATTGTATTATTTGCTCTCCTTCAAAGGAGAAACAAGGTTTGAATCTCCCCTTCCCAGCTTGTTGTAACAAATAAAATATTAAAAATACAAGGTATATATATATATATATATATATATATATATGACATTACGTGTTTTAGTCTTTTTTTCAGTCATGTTCTTGCAGCATATGCTAGTTTCCTGTGGGAGACGGAAGATGAGGAAGAAGGTGACTCAATGCAAGACTGCATACAGGTACCTCTTCTCCATGAACAAGTTATGAATGCTGCAATTGCTTAACTGTTTTGCAGATATAGACCAGTTGTCAGAATTAAGGCTTAATAGGTTCAAAAGCTTGAAAGCAGCGGCCCTGTCTGTCTGAAGGGTACAAAATTATCCAATAATGTTGGGTTTTACTTAGCCATGGTTCAATAGTAGTCAAAGGGCTATATTAGAAACTTGGGGTCTACTCCACGCATACAATAACAACAAAAGCCTTAGCCCCAAAATGTTGGGGTCCAGGCTTACTTAGGTAAAATAAAACATAATTTGCAACCAAAATTGTAATATGTACGTTGCATTATGTACCCCAAAAAAGGAAAATAAATAAAGAAATGAAAGTTGTTTCTATTTTTCTTTCTTTTTTTTCTTGTTTTCCTTTTTGATAAGTACACGAAAGGAAGGTGTTTCAGATATGCTGAATAAAAATGGAACATATGCAATAAGACAAGCAATGACGTTTGAGGCTTCATTTTAGTTTAAATTTGATTGAACATATGATGTGATAAGTGTTGCGGATAAAATCGAGCCTCACTTTCTCCTATGAGTTAATAAAAGCTTTAATGCTTCTTGCACTAATCTTTCTCCCTTTTTATTAATTAGGAAATGCTCTAGAACTCCTAGCGACATGCATTTGCACTTAATTTAATAATACATGACAAATGCTTTATTTTCAAAATAATTGACATGCATTTGCACTTAATTTAATAGTACATGACAGATGATTTATCTTCTAAATAATTTCAAGTTGCAAATCCTTGGGCACTTAAGAATTATATAAGGCATATTGAAAACTAATACTTAATTTTCTCTGTGTTTAGAAGTGGGGTCTTTTCTCTCTATTTCCTTTACACAACAGAATTGGTGTGTCCCTTCTTAGAAGGTGTTCTAGTATCTTGGGAGTAATACTGTTGTTCCTAGGCTTGTTGAGTATTTTTTTGGGGTTTTGGGAAACAGTTTTGAGCGCTAGGGAGGATGGATGATTTGACTCAATCATGAAATCGGCTTACTCTTTCTGATAGAGAGGGGCCAGGCTGTTGATTACTTGATGATAAGAAAGTTGAGAATTTCTCCATTGCTGCAAAGTTTTTAACCAAAAGAGCCATCAATATGAAGATTATAGCTAAGACCTTCACCCCATTATGGAGAGCCAGAAGTGGTTTCAAGATTCTGAGTTTTGAAGACCATAAAATTCTTTTCACTTTCGACAATAAAGAGGATGTGGACAGAATTTTAGAAGGCAAACCATGGAGTTTTGACAAACACCTGGTGGTGATGAGTCGAAATGTAAATGAATCTCTGCTGGAAGACATCCAATTTGAGAAGACAAAACTTTGAGTTCAAGTACGTGGAATTTCGATTAAATATATGACAATTGAGGTGGCGAAGAAAATTTGTAGTGTGTTGGGAGAGGTATCAGCGCTAAAGGACCCAAAAATTTATGATGGTGGTCACTTTATATGTGTTCAGGTTCCCATCAATTTGTCTTTACCTTTGCGCCGTGGAAGATTGATATCGGTTGGAGAAGGAGGTAAACAGGTTTGGATTTCATTCTAGTACGAGAGGCTACCTAACGTATGCTACTAGTGTGGGCGACTCACTCACGATGACAGAGATTGTGAGTTGTAGATTGATAGTAAGGGTACACTCAAAGTAGAACAGCGTGAGTTTGGACCACAATTGAGAGCACCACCTTTTGTAGTTGCCAGAAAAAATGCAATCATGGTCCTTGGTTACTATGCAAAGAAGAAGAAAGAGGGTTCAGGGGTATTAGCTGATCATGATTCTAACGGAATTTAGTTTCAGGTAAAGGGAAGTTGCTAGAGCAATCACATGGTGTAACGGTCAGCACTGAAAACAGCATTGATGGTGATAATATTTCCTCATTAATACGCAATAAGGTGGATGGAAATAGGAAGGAGGATTCGGGTTTAAAAGCCAAAGTTAATGAGGAAATAACGGTGGAATTAAACAAAATTCATGAGACCGTATCTAATTTGGAAATAATGGTGGAATTAAACAAAACTAATGAGACCGTATCTGATTTGGAAGCAAATAAGGAGGAAGTTTGTTTGGCTAAGGAGTTTGGGGCGGCTTCACTTCCAGGGTCGGGCAAGAGAGCAACAAAAAACCCTACCTCATGTGACAATTTAAGGGATTTATCTCAACTTAAAAAGTCACGTGACTTCCTAGAAGCTAGATCTCTCCATTCAGAACCTAATCGCGTAGCTTCTACCTGGACACGTAGGGAAAGAAAAACAAAGGGCAACACAGCAAGGACTTATCAACCTCTTGGAAAAAAGAGAGTTACAAGAACAGAGGCAGACCTTCCTGCAATGTTGACAAAAAGATTTCAAGCTAACCCCAGGAACGAAAAATCACCTTCAGTAGTGGCGGGAGCTATTGTTCAGCCCCGCCAACAACAATGAGTTGTTTAGCATGGAACTGTCGCGAGCTTGGGAATCTGCGTACAGGGAGGGAACTCGTGGAAATCATATGGGAAAACGATCCTGCTGTGGTGTTTTTAGCCGAGACACTTACAAATGATGCAAAGTTAGAGTTTGTTCAGAGTAGTATTGGTTTTGATTATAGATGGGTTGTGCCAAGAGTGGGAAGGGGCAGAGGTGAAAATTTGCAAGTCCCAAATGTCCAAGTAGTAACCAATGGCAATGGTAGTAACCAATGGCAATGGAGGGACGAGGTGGAGTTGCCCGCCAACTGGGTTGGTGAAAATAAATTTTGATGTTTTTGGTGCATCTAATACGTCCGGCATTGGAGTGGTGATATAAGATAGTAATGGGTCTGTTTTGGCTTCTTGCTCACAAAAAATCCCTCAAGCATACAAGGCTGAAGAGATTGAGGCGCTGGCAGCCCTCCAGGCATTATCTTTTGCATTTGAGTTGGGATTCCGTAATGCTATCCTTGAAAGTGATTCTCTTGGACTGATTCAAGCTTTGAAGTCAGAGGAGTGTAGCTTATCACCAACGAGTTTACTGATTGAAGATGTGAAAGTGTTTGCTAACAATTTTGAAGTCAAAGATTGTTGTTTGCTCATAGTATGGCTAGAAATGCATTATACATACTAGATTTTCAAGTATGAATAGAAGATATCCTATCACATATTATTTCAATTTTACAATTGGATGTAGTTGAATTACACTAATAAAATCCATCAGTTTTCTTCTCAAAAAAAAATAATAAAAGAATTTTATAAGGCTTTAATGCCATCGATATCATCCTGATACAAACTATGAGCAGTCACTCCTGAATTTATTGAAGGCCACATGATGGCCCCTTGAACTGAGCTATGCCCAAGCCCAAGAAGGTGCCCGATTTCATGTAAGGCAACTGTTTCATAGTCCATTGCACCTGGAACTGCTCCAACAGTCCATTGATTATCTGCATCATAGTGGAATCTCCCATCCGTTGGATAAAAAGAATGGGCGATAGTATTAGCAACACCTGGATTAGTATGTCCATCGAAAGGTTTCCCATCTCCATGATCCCCTCTTTCGAAACTAACTTTGAAATTCGCGTTTGTGTAGTCCTGTGCCTGCGAGAAAGTGAAGTGTGTGTTGCTAGCCCATGTTTGGAATGCATTTGCAATAGGGTTCATGGCTTCAGCTGGGGTGCTAGGGAGAAATCCATAGGTGAGGTGATTCGTAGTGCACTTGAGATTACCATTGCTGAAAGAGTAGTGGGTATGAAAAGATCCATGGCGGTGGTGATGTTTCTTCTTGCGTGAACTCATCCAATTCGTACCATTGGTAATATCTGCCCCCCCACAACGAGGCATCATCATTGTTGATACTGTATTGGCATCCATAGTCCCAGTGGTTTTGAGATGGTGATTTAGTTGGTAAGTTTTAATGACAGATTCCAAGAGTTTATCAAAATCATCATCATTGGTATGAGTTTGATTTTTGGAATGGTTATAGCTCAAATAACCAAAATTTTCAAGGTAGGCTTTGAGGTTATGGATGCCTTTGACCTTGTCTCCCTCGTGAGATCCTTGAAGATGTTTGAGTACTCAACGGATGACAATTTCTTGTCATGAGGGTTTCGCGAAGTTGCATGAGAATAGAGAGGAAGGAGGAGGAGGAGGAGAAGAAGATTGAATGAAAACAGTGAAAAAGCTTTATATGCCATAACCGAGAAAATTTAAAGTTAAGCTCTAGAACTTAACAATACTGCATAAGCATTATAGTTTGGTTGCTATTTATAGATTATGGGGTGGAGCCTATAATGTAGCATGTGAACAAGTGAAGGCAGAATGAAAATTCTTTTGCCAAGTCGGTCGTATGTACATGACTTTTTCTTTTTTGGTAAATAAGGTACATGACTTTTTCTATATGAACATTTAAGATTGAAAGACTTACTAGAAGTAAGACCATAGACCAATTCCAAATCAGCATTAACTTGTAAACCCATTCTTCACGCGAGTATAAGTTAATGGGATTCAAATTCTCTAAATTTTATAGGGTACTCTACCAGTAGATTTTTTTAAACCCTAACCACTCTTTTATGATTTAAAGGTCTAGATTCTGCCATGTCAACATTCCACTAATAATATTCTTAATTATTTTGTTTGCAACACTATTTTATTATTTTAAGAGTATTATTAATAAAATACTGACGTGGCAAAATCTGAATGCTTAAATCATAAAAAAAATTGTTAGGATTCAAAAAAATCTACTAGGGAAGTATCCTAGGAAATCTAAAGGATCTGAATCCAAGTTAATTAGCCTTAAAATTAGGGGTGGCAATTCGTGTTCGCATGTCGGGTTTGTGTCATGTCGATTCATGAGTATTCGACTATATAGGTCAACCCTAACCCGACATGTTTATTAAACAGGTCAAGATTCCTCAACCCTAACACAACTCATTTATTAAACGGGTTAGTCGTGTCAACCTGTTTATCAAATTTTATCAAAATGAAGAAAAAAAAAACTAATTTTAGTATTAACCAAATTGATATGAATTATGAAAAACCAAACAAATAAATATTTTTAACATAAAATTCAAAACAAACGAGTAATTGCATCACTAATAATCATTCAAAACTAAAGCATATCTCAATATCACAAATAATCAATCATAATATGTCAAAGAAAATAAACCACAACAACTAATAAGTTTTATATCTAAGGTTTGAAAGGTATATTGATAAAATGTCATTTAATTAAACCAGTCAAACAGATCAAACATGTTTCATATGATGGACACTAACCCAACCCATTTATTAACCGGGTCAGCCGTGTCAACTTGAATATAACACGAACCCATTAAGCCTCAACCTATAACCTACTAATTTCGTGTCGTATTCAATTTTGCCACCCCTACTTAGAATACTAGTAGGAAACTAGTTTCTCTCACAAAAATGTTTACATTTTTTACTTTTTAACTTTCCTTTAATATATTTTATTTAATGGTTAAGGTTGAAAATTGCTTTTTCAACTTTCAATCTCAACCATGGATTACAATTGCATCAGGATTGGAATGCAAAAGTAGAATGCAAAATCTCTTAACGTATACCTAATTTGTATCCCTTAACGTATACCTTTCAACTGAAATGCAAAATCTTCTTAGACTGACCTCGGTCCCATACATTTCATGGTTTTCAGTAACGGCCTTAGGATAAAAGCTATTTCACACTTGTACACATTAAAAAATCAACCGAAATTGAGACTTGAAGTAACTTTTTTTTTTTTTTTTTTGCATTATCCTCTCCGTCGCATAAATAAGAAAAATTTAAAAAAAAAAAAAAAAATCTTCTGAACTGTCCCAATGCTGAGTTATATTTTTCACAAACTTTCACATCCATCGTCAATAGTTGGCCCACAAGATAAACGAAAGGAGTTTCTTTTTCTTTTCTTTTTTTATAAGTATATGAAAGGTGTTTCAGATATGTTAAATAAGGCATGGAACATAGGCAATAAGACAAGCAGTGACATTTGAGACTTTTATTTCAGTTTAAATCTGATTGAATATATGATGTGATAAGCGTAGTGAGGAATTTGAACATTCTTGTGTGTTTTATGATGATATAATCTGTCAGTTTTGAGCCTGTGATGGAGGGAAGTCTTTAAAGTTGCGTTGCCATTGTATCGAGAATGTGTTTCGGGGAAGATTCGATTGGAAAAACTTGGAAAGTGAAAAGCTGAAGTCATGCACACTTTGTTGTGATGTAAAAATCCATTGGAACTGATACGCAAACGTAAAGAAGTCATCATTGATTCATTTCAAACATGGGAATCGATACGCAAAACAACATAGAAAGTCATGATTTCGAGCATATAATATAAAAGATGGCTACTTTCTTATCTGGCCAAACGCATCATTGCACTGAGATGGCTCAAGGATTGCCGTTTAAATTTTAAAATATAAGTATCCAAAGCCTGGCTTCTGAGACGAAGAATTCTAGAGAACCAATCACATCTAATTTCATAATTTGTTGACTTGTATAGTAGATATTTCTACTTAGTGTGGCTCATCACTTTACGTTATCCGCTCAATTCCACAAGTTATAAAATTGTGTTTAGCAATGGTTGGGTCCGTACACAGACTCTGACAACAAAACAACCGTGATGCCCCATACCTACAGCATTAGACCAAACAAACGAGTACCTTAAGGTACCCGTAAACACACAAAAGGGTGCAAGACTGATGGAAGCATTCACTGATCTGAAGATCTCCCTTGTCCAACAAATAAGAATTTGCCCATTACTACTGTTTTGGACTGGGGGTGGCTTATTATGATAGGTCAATGTTCAAACCAACACGGTTTTTATAAAGACAATTATTTGTAGTATATGATTTGTAATACACGAAAGAATGGAATTGCCCTATTTAGCTAAAAATAAATAAATAATAAAAAGAAAGAATGGAATTACTTTTAAATGCTCAGTGAATTGGAATGAAAGTAAACTCTCCATTTCTTTTAGGAGCCATTCTAAATGCAGGTTTAGGAGCCATTCTAATTCCAAAACAAGAGTGAAAGCAACGCTTGCCATTTCTTTCCAATTCTACTAACTAGGACTCTAGGAGCACATCGTTTAAGGAAAAACATAACACATGCTACCTTTACACGACCATTTGCTGATTTGTAACCTTAGCAAAAAAGAACTAACTGAGCAAAGACTCGGGGTGAACAAAATCAAAATGTTTTAAGACATTACAAATAAATGAATAAATAAATAAATAAATAAAATCCAATTCAAAAAGCTTTATCAATAGAAAAGACAATGCATATTTCACCAGGTTAAGAACTCAAAATTGCAAACACATTGCTTTTATATTTTAATGATTTCCTTCTAGGAAAAAAAAAATAAGTATCAAGGAACCCCTTCAGGTAATTAAAAAAAAGAAAAAGAAGACATGATATGTGATTCATATTCCAAAACATCTAAATAAAGCTTACTTCTGAAAATATCCATATTATAGTCTTCGAAGTAACAAACGTGAATGTGCTGAGCTGCATGGCTTGGCTCAAAGCGTTGCTTCCCATCGTTAAAAAAATACTAATTAAAAGGCTCTGATGGATTGTGTCCACTTCTTGATACTTGGTGACCTGAGAATCCTCTGTCTGGCCGGGGACCTGGCCGATAGAAACCATTTCCCCTCGGTCTGTTGTAGTCTCGATCACCCACATCATAGCCACTTCCCCTGCCATAACTCCGAGAGCCAAAACGCCCCCTTGGTGCATCTGATTGGTAGATGCCCCTGCCTCTGCCCCTTCCTGTCCATAACAGTTTACAATTAATTGAACACATCATTTGAAATAGTGATGTGTGGAGAGCAACATGCAGAAAGTTGGTTGTTTCCCATGCTATGATAGATTTACCAAAACAGAACTAAATTATTTCTGATGTCCCCTCGTTGCAGGCATCAACTATCAATCATTCTGCTTAGCAAGCTGATGCAGAAGAATCTATGCCCAAAAGAAAGGAACCATAAAAAAAGCCATTAGTCCTTATTGTCTTTTATTTCTTTTTCTGTTTAATTTATTAATAAGCCTTTAATATTTAAAAGGTCACATAACTAGCATGTGACTTCTAAAGAAGTTGAATGCTAGGATTTAATCGTTATATGTATTATGTAGAATTACTAAAGTCAATTATAAATAGCCCTTTCTTGAGTCATTGTAGGCAGCCTTTTCTTATCTATTTTATGAAATTTCATACTCGAATATTTCTTTAACTCTCTGAGTCTAGAAATTGATATTTGATTGTACCTACTTTAATACTATTATCTTTTCTTTTTCTTTTTTTTCTTTAATCCCGTTCGTAAGTTGAAACTGGAATTCCTTCTAAAATCCTTCTTCTAAATTAGGCCAAAGTTCTTGCCAATGAACTATAGCTCAACTGACACTTCATCTCCCATATTAATTGGTTAGAGGGTGAGATCGAGGGTTCAAGACCAACTAGGGGCATGGGTAACTTATCAAAAGAAAAGAGCTAATCCTCACCGCATCATGTGATATCAAAGCAAAATATCTATATCTAGGTCACAAAATTCATATTTGAGTTGAATATGCGACTTTAAGCTATTGCTGGTTATGGTAGAGATTGTGGGAGTAGAGGAAATCAATGCCAGTAGATAGAGATGGCTAAGATGAGGCATATGATGGAAATTTTGTCGCGAGCTATACAAGCTCTTCAATGATGGGGACCAGGAGCCTGTTTGGATATTTCAAACGCCAAGCACAACCCCTTGGACATACTAGAAGGTGATCCAAGATGGGAATGATGCCATAGAAGATGAAAACTCCTTTCATAATGTAGGACGAGGCAGATTGAAGGATCAGTTGGTGTGCGTAGTTGAATTTAAGGATAAAAATTCAAAAGGCACGTGTGCCATACACGGATTTTCCACCGATCTATAACGTCTACCTTGATGGGGGTGATTTTAATGCGAGTACTTCAATACATATTAAAGAAACTATTCAAGGGAGTGATGCACATCAAGTGTTCAATGCAAGTCCTACGAGTGTTCTTTTGGACACATAAAGTTTGCATATATACACATGCTGATTTGAATGATGCACTAGTGTTCAATGAAATTCCAAAATGAAAAATCTTTGTGAAGATGGGATTTTTTTCCTTAGAGATATGTAATTTTTAATAATTCTTCTATCAACACAATATTGAATTATGAGAATATTTTTAGGAAGATAAAGATACCGGATTTCATTGTGTTTGGGAAGATTTTATGAAGCAAGACTTAATTCGACAAGATTCAAGAAATGCAAAGATGAGGTTGAGCTGAGTTTTAGAAAAAAGTCACATGGCACTTGATGATGGTAATTTATTCCACATGACTTGTTCATGTTACAATTGAAGAAAGGCTCTTCAACTTGTTATGCACAAATTTTTATTGGCACATTAAGGCTATTTCTTGATGTACTTAAGACGACAAAGAAAGAAAGGATGAAAAACATTATTCAAAAACTCCAATAGATAATGGAAATTTGAAGCCAGACTCAAAAATGATTTTTCTCCAACCCAGAAAGAAACCCATATGTCCAATATGTTTTATTTCTCTCTGTTATGTTTAATTTATCATTACGTCTCCAATATTTTAAAAGGTCATGGGACTAGTTCATGACATTTAAAGAAGTTGGTGGGTTATGATTTAATTTTTACTGTAAGATGAAGGGCTAGGATTATAAGATTACTAAAGGATATTATAAAAATCCTCTTTTGAGTTGTAGACATCTTTTTCTAATCTACATCATGAAATCTCATATTTGAATATTTCTTGAACTCTTTAAATCTAGAAATTGATATTTGATTGTTCCAACTTCAATCCTATTATCTTTTTCCTAGCATTAATATTGTCTGACATTAGAATTTCTTTTATACCCTTCTTCTACACTGGATCTGAATTCTCGCTGCATCACAAGCTTATTTCTTCTTAAACCCTTCTTCTACCCTAGACCTAAGTTACCTAAGTTCTCACCGAATCGCAAGCTTAATAACAAGATATCATCATCAAGAAATTCAAGCTATGGATACCATAATTGCGTAATGGAGTGGGAAAAACCAAACCAAAAATCCTTGTCTAGTGGCTATATGTCACACACAAAGACCATCAGTACATAAGCTGAAATAGTTTATTTACATCTTTTTTCTAAGTAGTGACAAATTTATAAAAATAAAAAGAAATCTATACACACAAGCAGCGGTACACAGCATCGCTCAAAAAAATTACAATTAAAGTTCAAGTAATCAACTAGTCAAAAGGGGAAATGAACACAGCAATATATATATATATATATGGGATTCTTAGAGCCCCTTCCAATGACACTAATAGGCCACCTCAGGTCCTATTATAAATATAGTTCACCGTTGAAGAAGAATGTAATATAGATCAATGCACTAATTCTTCAAATGTAAGGAATTTTATGGCATTTCATGAAATTCAATAAAATTGAAAGAGAAAAAATACATACTTGCTCCCCGAGATGGAATGTTGCTGTTTGGTCTCCGCTCTTCAATGTATACTTGTCGTCCAGCAATCTGAAGAGAACCCGCCTACAGAAATATAATCAAAGAAATTTTTAATATAAAAACCCTTTTCCTCTCAATAAGTAATAGGATGCATTAAAAAATCACAGAAATTCCCCCAAAAAAGAAATTTTAATATAAGGTTAACCATATCAAATTTATGAAATTTAAGAAAGCTGAAAAATAGCTTAATGCCACCAGAAAAGAGATACATAAACTTGAAATTTGGAATGAGGTCAACCGAGTTGAGAAAGTATTAGTTAGAAGGCTTATGTCAGAAAATGTGTTAAAAGCCTTTTTTTTCCATCTTGAATAAAATACTTGGGTTGATTAAGGCAACTAATAGATCTTTTATATCAAGGATTCACAAAGCATATTCACCTTGATTGCATTCTGAACACCAGTCATATCTTCAAATTCAACAAATGCATAGCAAACACCAACATCCTGCACAATAAGAAATATTTGGTTCATAAAATTTGAAGCTAAAATGCATTAATACAGCTAATAGAGATATCAAGGGTATGAACCTTGCGACTTCTAACGACGACACCCTCATCACTGAGTGTACCGAAATTCTTGAATTCCTCCTCAATTTCAGAAGCAGACACAGTAGGTGGCAAATTTCTCACATAAACAGACCTAATTTCACCTACGGGTATCCATACATAAAATCAAACACATGCTGAAACATAAACGACACTTTTAAAAGTAATTGTGAATTAATGAAATCTTCCCTAAGAGAAAAAACATATAAGTCCCCCCTCCAACCCCCCCCCCCCCCCCCAAAAAAAAAAAAAAAAAAATCCTATGCAATCTTAAGAAAATCTATTGTCTTAATACCATAATGGAAACAAATATTAGGAGACCTAGAAAGAATACCTTCATCTTCCATTATGGGAACCTCCTCTGCCGTTTCCGCCACAGACCTTTCATATGTATTTGATGAAAAAGTTGATTGCTGAGTAGTGGGCTGTAAAGCATGATCCCACTCTGAGGTAAGAGGCATGTTTTTGTTAGCAGAAGGATGTGAAGCTACTGCTTGTGTGGGTTGTCCTTTAGCTACCCGTAACTTCCAAAATAATCGAACAGACAAAATCAGTCTCATGTTTTAAAGGATTCCTCATAAATATGGCTAATTGCTAGATTTAGTACATACAATTGAAGCATAAGTGTGCTTTTGAGGCTCTCCAATAGGTTCTTCAGCATTGGGAGGCAGGTGGTCTTGTACAGCATTCACTGTATTCTGAAGTAAACCATTTGACTCTGCAGCATCGTTCTCCAGAATGTGTTCAGACTCAGGGACATGCTGCAACCGTTGCTCAGAGTAACTATAATTGTCAACTGGGCCATTTTCATTTACCTCAGTAGGAGACATAAATTCTCTTGACTGGACTTCTCCACCAAGCAAATAATTGGTTACTGCAAAAGCCGTCATTTCATTAATAAATTATTGGGTACAGGAAAATTTTCCAGTATCTGTCAAAGGGACAGTTACAAAATCTGTCACTGTCAAATAGATTTTTTTGAGAAAAAAATTTTATGAAAGGTGTTTCAGATTTAACTCATGCTTTGAAACTTTTTTTTTTTTTTATGATGTGGAACATCACCAAGGCATGGCCCTGTGGTGTAAACCACGGATACAACCCCACCCACCAAAACCATGTATCACGTAATCCAAGGGAACTCCTACTTAGGATTGAACCCAAGATGTCTGGGTCTTCAGCTCATCCCAAGCCTCCAACCACTAGGCTGCAACCTAACGAGTATGCATAAACATAATTTTATATTGAACTCCAACCACAATTTTAAATTTTCTGACCAAAAAGTAACAACCAAACCCAACAGTATACTTTTTTTATTGGTGATGTGCACAGGCACCTATTTCAAGGAGATGTCATTTGAGCTAGAGCTCATTAGCTACATCCAACTGTATACTTCTCATTGGTAATAAAAGATCTAATGATGCAGCCAGTAAAGAGACAAGAAAAGACGAAATCAAATTCAAAGGGGTTTTAGGTTCCCCAATTAAATTCAAACACTTGGGTGGATAAAATTTAGCTATCCTAAATAAATAACATTGTTTTATTTTATTGGTCAATGCAACCAAATATTTAAATTTAATTGGAGAACCTAATGTACTGTACCTAAGGTTTTTTTTTTTTTTTTTTTGATAAGTAACAATAATTTTAAAAAACAAAGAGAAACAGCCAACCCGAGTATATTGGGAATGTACTAATGAGGCACAAATCAAAGACCAAGGTTACAACAATCAAGTAAAACAGGAAGGGAAGAACAAGAAAAATGGCAAAAGACCAAACTCCAATCGAGGAGAGTGTGTAAAAAACAAAAAGACTTGAACTCTAACATAGAGCGTTCACATCCCTCAAAGCTTCTAGCATTTCTTTCACACCAAATACACCATAACAAGCAGTGAGGCACAAGTCTCCACAAATCTATGTTACAATGCTGACCAAACAAACCCTGCCAAGACTCTGACAACCCATTAACCTTGTGAGGCATAACCCAGTAGATACCAAACAAACAGAGCACCAACGACCACAACTCACAAGCTATGGGGCAATGAAGAAGAAGATGATCCACTGACTCCCCACAACTCTTACACATATAGCACCAATCAAGAACAAGCACACATCTTTTGCGAAGGTTATCTGTTGTTAAAATCTTACCTAAGGAAGCAGACCATGAAAAGAAAGCTACCTTTGGAGGAACCTTCGACTGCCATATCATTCTCCAAGGGAAGGATAAGAGGGTAGGAGCGTAGAGGGAAAGATAGAATCCTCTAACCTCAAACCTCTACTCCTAGCAAGCTTCCAACAAACCCGATCGAGACCCAACCCCCGCACTGTCGAAGAGTAGACCATATCCATAAACAAATCAAAGGATTCTTGCTCCCAATCTTGAGGAGGACGACGGAATTTAGCATCCCAATGACCGTAAAATCAGGCTTAGACCCAAAAGGATTAAAGGAGTTAGAATCCACCTCACCAGCTTTAGAAGAGATCACGTCCCAATTGCCTTCCTTCCCACGCTCAACACGCAACCAGATATCCAACGTCAGCGTATCTTTGATAACACTACTCACCATACCACTACTGACACACGTAATATCTGCCCCAAGTTGAGCCATAACCTTCTCAAAAATTTCCGGGATTTTCTCCTTTCCTTTTTTTCCTACGCCACCACCTTTCTTCCATGGATTCTCCACCACCACCGTGACTGCCTTGGAGACATCTTTGTTGCAACCGAGGATGCCCTGACAAACGGGAGCAATCGTCTTTCTCATATGGATTCCAAAGCCCCTCCAACCACTCCCCAGCTTCCCCTCTGGAATTACTATGGAACCTTTCCGTTTGCCTCTAAATAATTCAGATAGCATCAAGAAAGAACCATGAGCAATAGACCCCAGTTGCATAATGAAGACTATCACCCTCCCTCATTGTTCTTGCAAACTGACCTGGGGATTGCTTAGAAAGCAATTCCTCAACATGAAACAAGATTCTCAAAGCACTCTCCTTCCCCAAACAAACAAAGCGTAATGAAATTCGGCCTCTCTCAAAAATACGTAACAAGTAGAAAGAACCCCCCTCCTCAACAACAAACTCAAAAGTTTTTGATTCAATGAAGACAAATGTAGAGCCCCCCATAGTATAGACAAAAAATATCTTACAGCCAAGGAACAAATTTAAGAAATTATAAAAACAACAGCAAACTGAATCTTCATGCCTCCACAATCATAACAGGGAAAAACTAAAGGAGACGCCACCACTGATCATTGCAAGTTGGTGTACCTAAGGTATTGTATCTAAGCTTTACCCAATTCAAATATATTTTAGAATTGTGGTCTAGCTTTAATGCAAGGCCTTCTTGGCATCCTTAATAAGTTACTTTAGTCAATATTGAGTCTTAATATTAAGTTTATTTAGGTTAAAACTTTATCAGATCTACCACCGCGCACCCTTGGCGCGATGGTCACTCTACAAGTATAAGTTCTCATGGGGTGTGAGAGGTAAGGGCTGGGATTCAAATCTCCAGGAGGGGAACTTAGAACACATATACACTTAGCTTAGACTAAATTAAAATTTTTATCTTGTATAAAATAATAATCATAATAATTTACCAAATCTGTTTTAATTAAGTATTACTAGAATAAGGGTAATCTGGTAATTTTCAGATATTCTGGAATTATAATTAAATTGTACCATGAGTCTTATTTATTGTTTTGAATCATTTTTTATATTTGGTTTAGAAGTTCTTAATTACTATTCGTTGTTATTAAAAGCACTATTCTTTCTTGGAAAATGTTATTTAAGAAACCTAATAATTCCTTGGAAAGGGTTTGGGAATAGCCTGTATAAAGGCTTTTATGTAATCAATAATAGAGATCAAGATAGAGATAGATTGAATTTAATAAAATTCCAGCAGCTTACTTTAAGCTTTGAGAGTGTGGCTGTCTTCTCCTTCCAGAGTACTATTGCTTAGGAAACTTAGGTGTGATTAACTAGAGTTTATCTTTCTTTGTTTCTGGTTCTATTCACTGTTTTGACACCAAATCACCAGCAAATTCATTCAATATCCAATCTTTTAATTACTTCTTTCTCCTCAATCTTTTTATTATTAAACCCTTAAACATCAAACTCTATTCAAGAACCCTTCAAGATCTCATCAGGATTCCTAATTTAGTGCTGAATTTCTAAAGATCCAACATCATCTGACCATATCAGTAATTACAGAATTAATTCTTTTTAATGATTAAAATTATTGTAAATGAGCAATAAATATAATTACACAGATTCCAAGATTATTTTACTAAAAAAATCAAAAGCTTCTTATATCAGTTGGATAAAAAAAAAATTGTGATTATTGCACCTTGCATTAATGAGAACTATTCATCCCCACACTTTAGGTTGAATGACCAATACCTGGATCTGGAATAGTAGTAGGAGCATTTAATTTGGACTCAAGATTGCTCTGGGCTAATATGACTGCAGGATGGTGGAGAACCGGTTCATCATCAATGAAGTGAAAAATATCATTAAGCACAAAATAACCTTTCTCCTGAGGCGCAAGAAAAAATGTCTCCACAAATTTCCTCTTTCCACTGAAATCCTTAACTTGCACTGAGCCTGAAACCATCACAAGAACACCTCCATTCCAAGATTCCAGGGAATGCGCTGTCTTGATTTCAATTCCCGTATAGCTGAGTGACATAACAAGTGCATGGATTTGCTGGCCAAAGAAAAACAAAATTGGACAAAGTGTATAAGGAGCTCTATTAACTGCTGCTCATATATTATCAAATCAGAACAAAGAATAGCTCCTTAGGATGGAACCACTATGAAATCTGCACAACTGTATATATTTTAATCTAGCCAATTAGCTTCAAAAGTTTTTTTTATTGGTAAGTTACACATGCACCTGGTGTGAGTTTTTTAACCTAAACCTTACCCTCCAACCCATTCTCAAAGGCGGGGGAAGTGTTATTTGAGCCAAAGCCAATTAACTAATCAGCTACAAATTATGTTAAACATACAACGAAAACTTAGATCAGAATAGCTACATTCTGACATATAAAACCTGGTTCAAAGCAAAATCATTTACAAGATAACTGGTATCATTTAATACACCAAGTTCCAGAATACGTCAATACTAATTAATCATAATAATGGAACCGTGACATCAGCAACAAATGTGCCAACATGATTGTGAACACTATGGGTGAAGACAGACAGAAGTTAGCTGGATGCCTGGACCTAATGAAAACAGGTGTACTTGCATATTATTCCATTTTTCGTTGCATAAATGCTTACTGCTGCCTTAAGTACATAATTTTCTTGTTAGCATATAATCATTAATCAATACAATTTTTTTTTTTTTTTGATAAGTAGCATATAATCAATACATGCACTTTAAGTAATATAAATCTTATAGACTTTAGTCAAGTTTTTAAAATTTTCATTCATCTCTATTCTGCCAAATCCGGATGCTTAAAAAGACCAAATGAGGATTGTTTAGAATAAAAGCAGCACATAACTGAGTAGGAACATAATTTTCTGATCTAAGTTTCTGTTGTATGTTTAACATAATTTTGTAGCTGATTGGCTAATTGGTTTTGGCTCAAATGACACTTCCTCCATTTTGTACTTCAATTTTTTATTTCCAACTTTCTATTAGATCTTCTGATTGATTTGCTTGTATTTTTTTAAAGGTGCTTTATGTACATCAACGTGAGTATAGAGTAGCCCTACTCATTTTCAATAAAAATTCTATTACTTATCAAAAACAAAACATAACTGAGTTGGAACAATCATTAGCACCTAAGTATGGTCATAACTAAACATGAAAGAGAAAGGGGGGGGGGGGGGGGGGGTGGAGGGAGGTGCCTTATAGGATCAGTACTGGGTTCTGATCTCACCTAAGTAGGGTCCTAAGATGAATGGTTTGGATATTCTATTTTACAAATTTATCCATGAATAAATAAGCACACAGATTATATAACTGTTTTTATAACGAACAATAAGTTGTACAGTCAATTACAGAACCATGTTTCACAAAATGATGATAATGTTAACTTTATATTATTGATTTTTGTCAAATAAAAAATAGTGGAATAGGAAACACAGCATTCTTCTACCATGTGAGTAGTGTATACACCTCTTCACGTTATTACCTAATTCCAAATAATCAAGAGCCTTGTAGCTTAGTTGCATTGCTCAGTTCTCCCATGAAGGAGAACCTGGGTTTGAATCTTTCTCACCCACTTCATTTAAGCAACAAACAAACAAAAACACTAATTGCACATAACAACAGGAAGGCTACCATAATATTAAACTTCACATTCTTATACATTGAAAATTTGCATGGAATTTGTAGTTATCAGTGGCTCCCACCATATTACACTATTTTTTTTTTATCTTACAAAGCCACCAATTCATTATACCAATGAGTGCACAGGCAAAAGAGTGCATGAAATTAGTCGAAAAGCATCAAGCACGTGCCTTAATCATATTACCGTTGTGCTCCCCAATAAGTTACAACCCCTCAAACCCACCCCCACCCTCACCAGCTCAAAAACTATCTCGCTTCCAGCACTTTGGCATGCTCTACTAAGCATGTAGTCATGTCTTGTACACTACTAATGGAGCAATTACTGAATGACCAAAAACATGTGATATTTCCAAACAAATAATTCACCCTATGGCACTAATCTGTACCTCATCAATTCACTTCCTTTATTTCCTTCGTAGACCCAATGGTACATACCCTTCCACCTCAAAATTTTAACAAACCAAAAATACCATCTAAACCTGCCACTGCTCCTAAAATGTATCACAATGTAGTAATAAATCCAAGCAGACAAACAAAAATTGACCAAAATTTAAATAAAATCCCAGTAAAGCAGCAACACCCTTAATTGTTCCTTTATATCATATTTTGGTTATAACCCACTTCATGAATACAAAATCCAAATCCAACATTGTTAATAGAAGAATAAAAAGATAGACAGAGAGAGAAAGAGAGGTATACAAGCATAGCAGAGGCAGTGTCGCGGTTGTTGCCATCGATACGAATCATGGTACTGGCTTCGGAGTAGAACTGGTGCACGAAGTCCGGTTGATTCTGTAAAACCTGGTAGTACTGTCGCACAAAGTACGTCCCCACCTGACCCATTTACATTAAACATTAAACAAACAAACAAATACAGATTATAATGTTACTAAACATAAAACATAGTACCTTAGCTTAAGTAAAAGCTTTAGCTAAAATAGATAAATAGATTAAGAAAAAGACCTGAGCAGCAGTGACAGGAATAGGAAAGGGCGTGGCCATTGTTGTCTGAAACACCCTTAAACCCTAAAAATCACAAAACCCTTAGAAAAGAAGAAGAAGAAAGATCCACAATGCCTCTCTATCTAACCCTCTCTCTCTCTCTCTCTCTCTCTGTCTCTTAAGATCTGAAATAACACAATAACACACAGTATTACTATCATATATACATCATTATGAAATAACAAAAACCCATATGGAATATTGAGAAATAAACATAGAGAGAGAGATCTGAGAAACGATAATAAAAAGTTATGAGAAGAAGAAGAAGAAGAAGAAAGAAAGAAGATAGAAAGTGTTGTTGGGGTTTTAGAGAGAGAAAGAAGGGGTGACCTTTTTTGGGGGGGTTGTAGAGAGAGAAAGAGATTTAGGATTCTCAACACAACACAACACACGCCACACCACACCACACCAAAGGTTGAGGGTGTTGTGTTCCTCTGGCTGGCACTGGGTTTGGTTTCGTTGTTTCTGTTTTTCTAAATCTCTTTTCTCTCTATTTCGCTTTTTCTCTTTTTCCTCTTTTTGTTTTTGGGTTTTCTTTTTTCTTTTCTTTTTTTGGGGGGGATTTTTTTCTTTTCTTTTCTTTTCTTTATGCCGTCACCATAAAGGTACGGATACAAGGGGGCTTTTTTCACTTTTCAAATTTCATTGCTGCTGCTAGCAACTTTTTCATGAGATTCCTTTGTAATCCTTTCGGTAGAATTTTCTAACTTGGGTTTATGAATAAGTCTTGTGCCACGTAAAGTGGCACAATAAATGTCACAACTCGCTTATGTGACAAGTAGTAATTAATAAATAGGTGTTCTCACGTCCAAAGTTTCAATGAAAAAGGCTCTCAAAATCTCAATTTTTCATTTTCCCGTATTAGATATAATGATATTAAATTTAATGAAAATTTTACTAAAATTTTCAAAATACTCTTAAACGTATAGCCTTTTATTTTCTTTTTTTTCTTTTTTTTTTCTTTTCTATTCTTTTCCATTGCTAAATTTAGTTTATTCATTTTCATTCCTTTATGATTTACTCATTTCATTTTATTACATTTCTTTATGAACTTCCAAACAAAGTGTTAATAAACCATTGTTAACATAAATCTAAACAACATTATGATAAGTTTGAATTTGAGGATTTTATACTAATATAAGTATTTTATATAAAATATATATAAAATCAAATGCATTTGACTAGTTGACTTCATAATATTTTGACATGAGTCTTTTGTAGTATATATTTTTTAATTGAATTTAAATTCTATTTACAACTTTAGAATTTAGCAGCATTATATATTTCTTTAGATGATAGAATAGATAATTCCATACATAAACAAAAACATAGTAAATACCTATTAATTATTACCATAATTATATATATGATAGTTTCATATGTAAACACAATCAAAGTAAATAAGTATTCTCATCCAAAAAAAAAAAGTAAATAAGTATTAATAACTACCATTATTATCAGTTTTCATATTTAAATATTCCATATCAAGGGCATGTTTGGTATGCTATAATAAATCATATAATGGAATAGTAATTCACGTGGAATAGCTATTCAATCATTTGATTGCATCATTATTACAAGTAATGATCATTCCCTATGGATAGATAAGGGTGGCAATTCTTGTTTAAGTGTTGTGTCCGTGTCATGTCAACTCATGATCATTCAATTATAAAGTTCAACACGAACAGAACACGTTTATTAACCATGCTAGGATCCCTCAATCCTAACATGACCTATTTATTAATCTAGTTGACATAAACTCGATACATTTATTAATTGTGTTAGAATTCCTCAATCTTACCATGAGCTATTTATTAAGCAAGTTGGTATGGTACAACTTGCATAACCTATTTAGTAAATGAGTTGTGTTAAGGTTGATACAACTTGACACGACCCATTTGATAAATTGATCATGTACATAGGTTAATACGTTTACTCAACATTAATAACTTGACAAAAATTCTCATATTTTATAAAATGTACAAGTGTACAACAAGATTCCAAAAAATCTGCCAACAAATAACAGATATTTTACAACAATAAATTTTAAAGGGTATTGTTAAAAATAGTCATCAATTAAATGAGTTAGATGGGTTAAAATAGGCTTTGTGTATTAAACTCAAATTGACTTGTTTAATAAACAAGTCAATTTGTATCACTCAAATTTAACACAAGATCATTGAACTTAAACCCTACCCTACTAACTTTGTGTCATGTTCGCAGATCGTGTTAAATATTGCTACCCCTAGCTATTCTTTAAATTGAAAAATAACTATTCATTTCTAACAATGATTGTAATGCTTATTCCTTAGCAAGTGTAATAACTTCTAAAATTAATATAATTAAAAAAACACACACACAAATATGCACATGGCAATTATAAACAGTAAAAAAATCATCAAAAAATAATTTCTCTATTAAATTTTAAAAATATTATTTTTTAGAAAATATAATTGTATAAGTAAGATATTTCATAAATACAAATTTTGAATTTTATTTTAAAGTTACGACCAAATGTATAAATATGTTTAATTATTCCATTAAAACTTATTTTATTCTTAGTAATAAAGATGATAATTCCAATTGTAATTTTTATTCAAAGTACCAAACATGCTCTAATTAAGTAAAGAATTAAAGACATATAAAATCATTTATATCATATTTGATTAAAGTTTTACATGAATCGCACGGATCACTAACTAGTTTTATATATAAAATTGAAAATATTTGACTTTTAGTTGACTCCATATAAGTTTTTGAGTCTTCAAAATTTTACATGACGTCATTTTAATATATATTTTAATTGAACTTAAATTTCATTTCATATTTAAATGGAAAAATTACACTAACATCCTTTAAGGTTTTATGTTATTACACTCACTTCCCCTTAGTTTAGAATAAGATGTCCAACTCCCCTAAAATGCAAACTATTTACATTATAAATTCCCTTGAAATGAAAAATTAAGAATACCAAAACAAAATGCTTTTAATAAAAAATTTCCTATTTGAGGGGATTTGGATGACAAATTTAGTAAAGGGTAACACATAAAATTCAAGATTTAATTTTTTTTTTTTTTTCAATCATCCAAGTGAGATCAGTGTAAATAGTTTGTATTTTAGAGGAGGTCAATGTCTTATTCTAAATTAAAGGGGATGTGAGAGTAATAATGGGCAACACTAGGTGAGATCAGTGTTATTTTCCCATATTTGAACCACCAAATAAAATATATAGTTCCATATACAAACACAATCATAATATCTAATAATAGAATATATAGTTCCATACACAAATACAATAAAAATAAATACTTATTAATAATGGCTATAATGATCAAATTTCATATTTAGACAAAAAAAAAAGGATAAATTATAATTGAGACATCCATAATTCAAATTCCCCTATTGAATTAAAAAAAAAAAAAAAAAAAACTTATTATGCATTGCATGGGTTATTGACTTGTTGTACATGCATATTAATCAAACCTGAATGCATCGTGAATTCAATAGAAAAAACTTATATGAAATTCAAATTAGTTATTATAAAAATGGATTAATTACACTTTTTTTCCCATTAATTATTAGATTAAGTGCAATCATCCCTAAACTATAAAATTAACTAATGTCTCCTTGAACTGTAAGAAATAAGCAAATAGTACCATTGAAAAGGATGGTTAAATTTAAACTTACATAAAGGGGGTATTAATTTTTTGGGTTCCATGCCTTCATCACATTAAATTTTTCATTAACCCCTTCATAACACAATCTTTTGAAAACAAAAAAGGAAAAAATCTTATTAAATTAAAACTTTCAAATAGGTTTAAAAAAAGAAGAAGAAGAGCATACCCTAATTTAAAGAAACAAAAATTTGCTAACCAAATCCTCATCTAATCCATTTAGCAAAAAGAAATTCAAAAAAAAAAAAAAAACCCAATCAATAATACTCAAATTAAAGAAAAAAAATTTAAGCCACACAACCATGGACAAAAAAATGGAAGTTCATATATATTTTCCTTCGATTTTCTTAGGAAGCAAATAGTAATTAGATGAGCCCGCCACCACAACCACCAAATCCTTAGAAAATCAAACTCAACAACACCAAAAATGAACAACAACATGAAGGTCCACTCTATGCCTAAGAAATGAAACATCAACATCAAAAACGATTTCAACTCAAGAAAACTCACTGAGAAGAATTTGTGTTTTAGTGAGTTTTTGAGAGAGAAAATAAAACAATAATATATAATATATGAAGGAGTGGGGGAGGTGGAATGTAATTAAGGGGGGATTGCACTTTGTTACGGTTCAAAATATCACAAGGCCCAAAGGAATAACACATTGGGCCAATCCCATAAGAAAAATAAAGAGGGGGTTGGGCTCACAAAAGAAGAAAGGATAGCAGACCCCAAGCGATCTGAGGCCCAAAATCCATGAAGTGGCAAGTCTTAGAGCTCATGAGACAAAAGGAATGCAGAAAAAAAAAAAAAAAAAAAAAAAAAAAAAAAAAAGTCCAGCCCACCGAAGAACAGAGGACCAAAGAGAGCACAACAAAAAGAATTGGGCCAGAATCCCAGTAAATATCAAGGGCCCAGGATCCCTAGGGTATGCAACACAATTCAAGAAAGATTAAGACAACTCAAAAAGGGAACCAAAAGGCGCAGCAAACGAGGGACATATATGTCCTTCTTAAACGCTCAGTGATGTAACGAGGTACTAGAGGGCTTGGAAAGCAACGACTCACGAACAAAAGACTAGTACCTCGGGGAATCCAGAAAAATGAACTGTAAGAGGAAGCAATTGGAAGGACTTTCAACTTGACAGGGGAGGAGTTGGCTTATTGGGGAAAAACGACAAAAGGAAGGGCGGCCAAAAAGTTAAGCTTGAAAAGGTGTGGAAGCATCGAACAAAGGAAGATTGAAGATCGGCTCTCCGAGGACACTCCATAATGGAAAGTCAGCAAGAGGCTTTCGGGAGAGAAGCACCAAAAGAAGGAGATTAGAGGAAATAGGGAAAGAATCTGGCGTCAGAGGGGCTGGAACAACAGGGGCTTTGGTACTCAGGGAGCAAAAGAGAGGGAAACCAGTAGTACCCCGGAACCCTAAAGTGACACTATAAAGGGTGATGTAACCAACGTTGAAAGGGCATTCAGAAATAGTGCAATCATAGTAGAATCACTAAGAAAAACTCTGTTCAAACTTAAAGAAAATAGGGGAACACTACCCGGTATTCCAGAAACAGCCACTATAGCAGATGTTTGGATTCAAGAGGATTCAAACTTTACAAGTCTTAGAGGTTAGACAGCCATCTAAGGGTCCGTTCGGTTGGAGGAGTGGAAAAGTGAGAGGATGAAAAATTGTGGGAGGATGGAAAAGTGAGAGGATGGAAAATATTTAGTTTTCCCTCTTGTGTGTTCTGTTGGAGGAGTGGAAAAGTGAGAGGATGGAAAACTCTTGTGTTCGGTTGGAGAGAAAAATGAGAGGATGGAAAATGTAATTTATATAAATTGACTATTATATCCTTGTTACATAATATGTAAGAAATAAATTTATTTCTAATCATTAATTAATATAAAATTTATCACATCATATATATAAATTTATATTATTATAATGTTGGAAAAAAAAAAGTTACTGTGCATTAATGTTGAAAAGAATTAAAAAAAAAAAAAAAACGTTACTGTAAACAGTAATGTTGAAAAGAAAAAAGAAAAAAAAAAAAAAAAAAAAAACAACGTTACTGAAAGTAACGTTGCACAGACAAAAAAAAAAAAATGCAAGTAACGTTAAAAATAAAAAAAAAAAAAAAAAGAAAGAAGAAGAACGTTGAGTTCAGTAACATTGAGAGGAAAAAAAAAATTCAACAACGTTACTGTTTCACAATAACGTTGAAAAGAATTTAAAAAAAAAAAAAACAACGTTACTTTCAGTAACGTTGTTGAACAGAAAAAAAAAAAAATAATTCAGGTAATGTTAAGAAAAAGAAAGAAAAAAAAAAAGAGAGAGAAAGTTGAAAAAAAAATAGATGAAAAGAGGGTATTTTTGTAAAAGTACTACTATAGAACTTTTCTCTCCATATTTTCCTTCCGATTTGGAAGGAAAAAAAAAAGTGGGCCCGGAGAGAAAATTTTCTCTCGAGTTTTTCATCCTTCCTATTTTCCTTCCCCAAACGAACAGTGGAAAACAGTTTTTTCTTTCCTATTTTCCTTCCTATGTTTTCCATCCTCCCTGTTTTCACTCCAAACGAACAGAGCCTAAGTCTGTAATTTTTGAGCTTGTTTGAACCTTGTATCGCATCTTAGTGAGCACATCATAATCAGTAATTAAGAAAAACTAATGAAGTACCTTCTTTTGGTCTGAGGATCCCTAACAATCATCTTGTGAATTCCTTTATTATTTCGCCATTCTTTGCTATTTTTTCTTGTCGTTCAATACATACATTCTCTTCAAACTACAACAAGAGGGCCCAGGGTCTTTGCTTAAGTTTGGGCCTAGACATTGTCAAAAATCGACCCTCACACACTTCAACAAATCTTTGTATTTAAAATAATTCATCCAAAAATATTGACCAACATATGAAGTTTTCTTTGTAGTTAATGATTTACAAATTAGGTGATTTTTTGGCGAATTTCCTTCTAATTTGACAATCTCAAATATTTCATTCCTCCAATTGAGATTTATGGGCAAAACTTATTGTATACTTTATTAAGAAGTTGATGGTAATAAATCATAACATTATGAACTTACCCAATAAAAAGGGAAAAAAAAGGGTCCCTATATTATGATTAGCTAATTAATTTTTGTATAATATATTGAGGTTCATAACCCAGTTTATATATTATATTATTATATATTTATATAGAGCAGCCCATTGGGTTTGAATGATGTGAGCTATTTCTCAATAATACTAAAATTTAAAAAGCTCAATCATTGTTTGTGTTGAAGATTTTAGATTTATAAGCAGTTGGGCTCCAATGTTTTCCAGCAATGGTGCACTGATGTAATACATTAGTCTATTAAACCTTTGCACGACATTTGTAAACATTCAACATCATCTACAATTATGTTTCTAACGTGTCTGCTTTACCCATAGCAATATTAGACATAAACACACGTCACTAATAATTTGTTTTTTTTTCTCTATTTTAATTCCTTGTTAACTTAAAGAGAGGCTCACATTAAACATAATTAGTATTTAAAAGCACAAATAGTCCAATAGTGGCCTAACCCAAAATTGACCTACTTAATTCAGTAGTTAGTGTTTTACAAACTAGGTGGTTTTAAAATTATTGATAAATTTACTATCTCAAATATTCTTTTTCTCGAGCTGAGATTTATTATTCAACAAAAATCTAGTAGTTCTTATTCAACTATCAGGTACTTTATTAATTGAGCTAATTAAAACCTATTGACATTAGACCACTTTTGTAGTCTATATAATATGACTCGTATATAAATATAAACAAAAGGACCAGACTATGACTGGTGAATAATGACTGATAGTGTCCTAAAAAGCACCCAACTTCATACTCGTCCGTAGGGGTCGTCCATAGAAGAAGGAAAATACCTTGACCCAGTAAACTCGTCCACAGCAGACTCGTCCGTCCAGAAAGACCCTTGGACGGGCTGTAGTGACTTCAAATGTGGTCATTGTAGACGTTCCCTGGACGAAGTGTATACACATTCCAGAACGCATTTGCAATCAAGGCATTACCACGAAACCACCTCCAATGACAGTTACAGAATGTACGGCCTAATAAAGTAACTTCCATAGCAGTTATGGAAGTTACTTCCGAACCTTCCGACATCCTCCAATGTAGGAGAAGTTATTAAATGAATAACTGCTCATGACATACACTATATAAGAACAACGATCGCCAAATGAAAGAGGTACGGATATATTTTTCCTCGTATTTGGGAATTCCAAAGGTTAAGGAAGAAACTAACTTTACCATCGGAGGGTTTCTGGCCGGTCCACCCCGGTCGCCTTTGATAGTTTGTTCATCTCTTCAGATTTTCAATCAAGATTACCGTCGTCGCCGTTGACATTCGGAGCATCCAGCCTACTGATTTTGTTGTGCATCATCAGTTGGCGCCGTCTGTGGGAAAGTGTCGTAAGTTTGTACTAACAATTCCTTTCCTACAACAAAAGGCTGTATGATTCAGACAAGATCAAGGGCTACCAGCCCAGGCCACCAAGAAAGTAGGGATGCCTCCAGCAATCCTAACCGCGACCGACAGTCAGCCCCAATCGCTCAACAGTCTGCCATCCAACACATACATTCCATGGCAGCCGCCATGGCAGAGTTAACCCGTTAGAACCAGGAGTTGACTAGGGAAATTCACTTGCGAAGGCAGCGTCAAGAGAGGTTCGAGGAAAGACAAGCCCAGAGTTAAGAGATTAGGGAAAACGCTGACCCCGAAGGCCAATCGAGGGGTACCGTTTCACGACGAGTACCGCACTTGGAGAGGGAAATGGACCAAATGCGTAAAGCCATGGACGAAATGAGGGAGAACATGAGGAGGACGAATCCCGTGGAAGACTTGGTTCACCGAACGGACTCCTCTTTCTCAGCCTCCATCAACAGCCATCCCTTGCCTGCCAAATTTAAGATGCCTTCCTTAGACTCATATGACGGGACGCGTGATCCATGCGATCACATTGCAACCTTCAAAACCACAATGCATCTCTAGGGAGTTCCAGACGAGATCATGTGTAGGGCTTTCCCTACCACGCTTAAAGGATCGGCACGAGTATGGTTCAGCAAAATACCTCCAAATTCTGTAAGTTCGTTTGAAGAGTTGAGTAAACTGTTTGTCAATAATTTTATTGGAGGACAAAGGCATAAGCATTCCTCGTCCAGTTTGTTAACAATCGAACAAGGGGAAAATGAGAGCTTACGCTCCTTCATTACTCGTATCAACAGAGAAGCCCTCACCGTGGACGAGATGGATGACAAACTACTACTGGCAGCCTTCCACAACGGGGTCAATTCTGACTTGTTCATCCATAAGCTCTATGAGCAAGAGCCTCAGACCATGGCTGAGCTCGTCCATTCGGCCCAAAATTTCATGAATGTAGAAGATGCGATCATAGCTAAGAAGAGGAAGAGAGCCGAAAGAAGGGAAGGAGACAACCCCCGTCACCAGGAGCAGGCTCCCCGTCCAAAGAAGGCTCGCGCTGGGGAAAAAAAGGATCAAGAGAAAAGAAGGCCAGTTTCATCTTCGGGGAGAAGTCAGCACTACACGCCTCTGAATGTCCCACTTGACCAAGTGCTCATACAGATCAAGGACGATCCGTCCCTAAAATGGCCAGAAAAGATGAAAGGAGATCCCGATAAGCGCAACAGGAATAAATATTGTCGTTTTCACAGAGACCACGGGCATGACACGGACGAGTGTTTCGATTTGAAGCAGCAGATAGAAACCCTCATCACGCAGGGAAAACTGAGGAACTTCCTTGGACAAGATCAGAAGGATGAAAAGTTGAAAGGAAAGCTGGAAGAGGAGCCCAGACCTCCGCTGGGAGAAATAAGGGTGATCATTGGAGGAAGCTCAACGGGACAAACTTCCAGGTCACGAAAGACATACCCAAAGGTAGTACAGGACGTTCAACTCTCAAGACGACCTGTCAGGACGAGGGAAGCTGAAGAACAATCTATTGCCTTCACAAACAAGGACGCTGCAAGACTTCACCACCCTCATGACGACGCCATCGTTATTACCCTGCTTATCGCAGATTATACGACCAGAAGGGTACTAGTCGACAATGGCAGTTCGACAGACATCCTGTATTACCCTGCCTTCCAGCAAATGAACCTCGGACGAGACTTACTCCGCCCAGTGAACTTACCCTTAGTGGGGTTTGGAGGAATGAAGGTACAACCAGTAGGGATAGTTACGCTGCCCGTGGTGGTGGGGACACATCCACAGCAGATAGCCAAAGAAATAAATTTCCTTGTGGTGGACTGTTCGTCATCGTATAATGCTATCATTGGAAGACCTACCCTGAATAGGTGGAAGACAGTAACGTCCACTTACCACTTGTCAGTCAAGTTCCCTACAAAACACGGGGTGGGACAAGTGCAAGGAGATCAGCTAGCAGCGAGAGAATGCTACCTAGCCATGTTAACCATGGATGAGGCAACACAGACAATGAACATAGAGTAAAGAAGGGTTGTTGCAGAGCCTACCGAAATATTGGAGGACGTTCCATTGGACGAGAGTGATCCCAAAAAGTTTACTAGAGTAGGAACGAGCATGAAGAATGAAACAAAGCAAGACCTCGTCCGCTTCTTACAGAGGAGCGTTGATGTATTTGCATGGAGTCACGAGGACATGTCGGGAATCGATCCGAGTGTCATCACACATCGGCTGAACGTATGCTCGTCTTACAAGCCCGTCCGTCAGAAAAAAAGAATTTTTACGCCAGAACGGGATAAGGCTATTAAAGAGGAAGTCCTCAAATTGAAGACAGCGCAATTTATTCGGGAAGTCTATTACCCAGAGTGGCTGGCCAATGTAGTGATGGTCAAGAAAGCAAACGGCAAGTGGAGAATGTGTGTGGACTTCACTGATTTGAATAAAGCTTGCCCCAAGGACAGCTACCCCTTGCCAGTTGGTAGGTATTGACTACTTTACCAAGTGGATAGAAGCAGAACCACTAGTGAAGATAACGCAGCAAAATGTTAAAAATTTCATCTGGAAAAGCATTTTATGCCGGTTTGGAGTACCCAGGGTGTTAGTATCAGACAATGGACGGCAGTTTAACAATGCGCTATTTAGGGACTTTTGCGGACACTTCGGAATTCAGATTCATTACTCCTCCCCCTCTCACCCACAGGCAAATGGCCAAGCCGAAGTAGCAAACCGATCCTTGTTGAAAATCATCAAGACTCGGCTTAACGGGGCAAAGGGTGTATGGCCAGATGAACTACCAGGCGTTCTTTGGGCTTACAGAACAACAGCGAGGACCCCCACAGGGGAAACTCCTTTCAAACTAGCTTACGGGAGCGAAGCAGTCATACCTACGGAAGTGCACATGGCTACTCATAGAGTGATGAAGTATCAGGACGAGGACAATGAGGACCAGCTTCGTCTCAACCTTGATCTCATAGACGAGGTAAGGGTGAACGCGGAGCAGAGAATGACAAGGTATAAAAACTTAATGACCAAACACTATGATGCTATGGTCAAACCCAGGCGTTTCGACATAGGGGACCTCGTCCTAAAGAAGGTTTCCTTGGCCACCAGAAACCCTGCTCACGGAAAGCTGGGACCAAATTGGGAAGGACCTTACAGGGTTATTAACTGTAAAAGGCAAGGATCCTACTATTTGGAAGCTCTGGATGGACGGAAGCTGGAACACCCCTGGAACGTTGAACATTTGAAAAGATACTATCAATAAAACCATGGACGAGCATCAGACGTCATGGATGTCCGAAAGTAGTTTTCTAATATATGCTTACTACTAATGTTTTAGCTGTGTATTACTTATGAACTACTTTGTGTTAAGACGTTTGTAATTCCCTAAAGGCATTAGCTCTCAAGCATGTGCCATTCCTATGGACGAATGTTTACATTTTCTTAACAATATGTGATGTATTTTTAAGTACATCTGAGTATGTGTGAAAATGAACTAAAGACGAGGAAAATCCTTGGACACAAGGATGTCTCGTCCACAAGCTTTCCTTAGAACAGGATAAAGCAAAAATAAGGCAAGTTCGTCCAAACCAAGAGTTGAGCTGACACATGTGTTGTCCTTAAGCTTTCCTTAGAACAGGATAAAGCAAAAATGAGGCACATTCGTCCAAACCAAGAGACGAGCCGATCCACCAACGTCTCAACCCAGACATGGACGAGGAAACACACGTATAAAATCCAACGACTAAAATAGCCAAACATTTGGACGAGTCAAAAAAGTAATGTTTTTAATAAAAAAAAAAAACTAACATCTCGTCCATAGGCAAATACTCGTTCAAAAATAGGCAAGGAATAATGTCAGTCAACGATGACACCCTTCGTGGACAGTCCATTCTAAATTCAATATGAACAAGGCTCGTCCATATAGTAAGTCCCTATGAAGGACGGGTGAAAAATTACAGATTATTGGAAGTGCAAAATAAGTTCGTCCATACAATGAGTAAGTAAAAAATAGAACTTTCCTTCATCATTAAAAAGGGGTGGACAACCCGAGTCCAAAAAACCCTTAGTTGAAATAAAACAAGCAATTGTTTAAATCCTCGTCCTGAAACTAAGGACGAATAAATTGTACTTAAAATTACATCCAAAAGTCTAACACAATAGACTAAACAAAAATAGAAATACAAAAAAGAGAGCTAAGTCTTCATTGGGGAGGATCAGCATTAGGGTCGTCTTGAGCTGGCAGAGTGGTGGCGTTGTCCTCGATGTTAACGTCCTCAGAGCTCGTCTGAAGAAGGGAGCTTGAAGCAGCACCACCGAGGTTGAGCTTGATGGAACTGAAGTCCAGGCTTGGGAAGTTCTCCATGGCGTCCATCCTAAAGTCTTCAAACCCGGCTGCATAATTCGCGTCCAAAGAATCGGTGTACTCTTTGGACGCCTTGAACTCTGCAACCGAGTCTCCCTTGGCCTTTTCAAGAAGAGCACCCAACTCGTCATTCCTCTTTTGAAGATGGTCAAGACGAGTGTCCTTCTCTACGACGTCAGACTTCAGTTCCTCTATATGGTCCTGCAGCTCTTTCACTTCATCCTTGGCCTTGGCCGCCACTTCAACCCATCTCTTACTCTCGTCCTTAACCTCCTGTATCCTCCTCTCCAACAGGATCCTCGTCTTGTCCAGTTCCGTTGCTTGCCTGGACGCAGCAATGAACTTAGACATGGCCTGCACAAGATTCATTTTTAGACATGTATTGATAAGACAATATAAAAAATAAAGGGAAGACGAGATAAAAAAGTTCACCTTAAAAAGGTCATAAATACCAGAGTACTCAAAATCCTTCAAGGACATGTTGTAGCAGGCCGCCACGTCCTGATCTGTAACAACCCTCTCAAACCTCTCCCAGGCTAAGTCTTCATCTCCAAGAAGGTTCAAAGGGACTTGGCTAGAGGGCTGGGATGAGATAGGCGCTTGGACTGTGGACGGCACATGCACAGACGGAGGATCGAAGAGCTCGTCGTCAACAATATAGACGGGAGTCTGCTGGACAGTAGGTATAGAGCCGGACTGGACGACCCTAGTTTTGGACGGACCGTGCTTGACCCTTTTCTCTTTCCGTCGACTTGGAAGCTTTCCCAAATCAACCCCCTTGGACAAAGCCTTTCTTTTGTCACCAGCTGATGGACGAGGTTGGGACTGAACCCCCTGCCCAGCCACCTCGTCCACCACCTCCTTGCCTTTATTTTGGTTCATTGTAGCCATTCCTACAAAAATGGATGAGGATAATGAATAAATAAAGTAAGGACGAGTATATAAAAAAAAAAAAAAACACAAAAACACAAAAACACACTTACGTCTACGGACAGTACGTTCGTGAGCAATGGCTTCAATAGACGGCTCTGGACCTAGACCCCAAGCTGCAAGGCGTCTCAAGCTTACCAGAAAATGGAACGTCCTGTCAGTGTAAAGACGAGCCTTTTGAACTCGTTCAATGTAGAACTTGCTCAAGTGAGGTCGTCTAAAGCCTGTAAAAAAGAAAATAGAAAAGAGCGTTAGACGAGAACAATCAAATCGAATATATGCAAACGTTTAAGGACAGGCAACCTCATACCTTCAGGACGAAGGTTGCCTAGTTCTCCTGTGTAAGGACCAAGTATATCCCTATCAACTTCACTTGGCTTCCCAGCCCAGGGGCCAGAGACGAAGAAAAACTCCGTCTTCTAGTTCCTGTCTGAGGTAACCAAGGACTTGATCAATCTGCAATCTGTCCCTCTAGCTGTGAATTGATGGAAGCCAGGGGATTGATTAATCTCAGAAGGCTTGTAGCAATAGAGGAACTCGTCCACAGTAAGAGGACGATCCCCTCCAAAGACCTCCCTCCATAAGACTTGCATAGAGACAATTAGTCTCCATGCATTAGGATTGAGTTGGCAGATGGCCAAACCTAACCTAGAAAGCAACTCCCTAGCGAAGGCATTGAGAGGTAGCCTCAAACCCCCCAAGAGGTAAGCCTCATAAATGCCAACTCCAAAGTGGGGTTGGCAACACCATTCCCCACGGACGGGTAACCTAGGGTTTAAGTTGTCAGGGATTTGGTACCAAGCCTTCAGAGACTCTAACCTTTTGTCATCTGTCCTAGACGGGACATTTAGGGCACAACTATAGACGATCTCCTCCTCGTCGTCCTGAGCTGTAGACGAGGGAGCACTGCTGCCAGCCCTCGACCCAGACTCAGCTCTCGTCCTAAACTCGTTTTGGAGAACCTCCAAAGGGACCCCGGGGACCCCAGACGTGTACTCGTCTGAGGTATTCCCACCACTATTACTATTGTTGCTACCACTACTACTGTCACTCGACCCACTAAAGCTATTAGGATCATGAAACTCGTCTATAGCTTTTTCAACACTATTACTAGACGAGGAAAGGACAATTTCAGTCATTTTTTGGAAACTTGAAACCTAAGGACAAGAGTAAAGGAAAGTACCTGGATCTAAATGATGACTATGGACGCGGGAAACTTCTAGACGAGGTGCTAAGACGAAGAGTGTCAGGAAAGAAAATTTTCAGAAATGAGGGGGGTAGCTTAGGAATTCCACTATTTATAGGCAAAGACTTTAGTACCTGAATCGTCACAACCAACCCTGAGCTGACACGTGCCACCCTCCTTGAAAAATGAGTCGACGTGAACCTCCACCACTAATACCATGACACGTGGCGAGTTTAAACGTGGATATAATCACAAACGTCCTAAAACAACAACACCATACTACATTTTCCTAGACGACCCACGGACAGGGGGCAACTGATAGTGTCCTGAAAAGCACCCAACTCCATACTCGTCCGTAGGGGTCGTCCATAGAAGAAGGGAAATACCTTGACCCAGTAAACTCGTCCACAGCAGACTCGTCCGTCCAGAAATACCCTTGGACGGGCTGTAGTGACTTCAGATGTGGTCATTGTAGACGTTCCCTGGACAAAGTGTATACACATTCCAGAACGCATTTGCAATCAAGGCATTACCACAAAACCACCTCCAATGACGGTTACAGAACGTACGGCCTAATAAAGTAACTTCCATAGCAGTTATGGAAGTTACTTCCGAACCTTCCGACATCCTCCAATGTAGGAGAAGTTATCAAATGAATAACTGCTCATGACATACACTATATAAGAACAACGATCGCCAAATGAAAGAGGTACGGATATATTTTTCCTCGTATTTGGGAATTCCAAAGGTTAAGGAAGAAACTAACTTTACCATCGGAGGGTTTCTGGCCGGTCCATCCCGGTCGTCTTTGATAGTTTGTTGATCTCTTCAGGTTTTCAATCAAGATTACCATCGTCGCCGTTGACATCCGGAGCATCCAGCCTACTGATTTTGTTGTGCATCATCAATGACATTTAAAATGGCTTCAAAAAAAAAAAAATAATGACATTTAAAAGTAAATGATTATCTCATTAGCTACACCAGGCAATTCATTGGTGAAGAGCATTAAATAGTTGATGGTGCTGACGCTATGATTAAGGCTATATTGTATAAAGTCATAACACATGGTTAAGTATTCGCCAAGATAAATAACAATTATCTGAGTTCTTGTATAATGCATAAAAAATAAAAAATAAAAAAAAAGTCATATCCACGTACACAAAACTTCCATTTTTACATAATTTAGGATAAGTCAATCATAGTAAGCCGTCTCACTTTTACCTCTAATTTATTACAGAAGTTGATTCCAGACTTATCACTTCTCAACAATATTAGGACCACAACAAAATTCACAACTTTTGTAGCAACTCGTCAAGTAACGAGTTGTGAGTAGTAGGAAAAAAAAAGAAAGTAACGAGTTCACACCTCCACAACTCACCATGTGGTGAGTTGTGAACTTTGTTGCAATCCTAACATGTTTGTCACTTTTTGGTGAACGGCACTTGCTATCGCACCAAGACCCAACCTCTATTTTATATAACTAATGATATCTTAAATATAATAGAATGAAAAGCAATATCATTGTTTTCTGGAAGATTTTCACCCAGGATGTTTTCGAACAATTCTGCATCATATCATTTTAGACTAGTATATGACTTTTACACGACATTTACAAACTTGCGTGATCATGTAACATTCTTTGTGTCTGCTTCATGCATAACAACATTAAACATCCACAATAATCACTCATAAATAGTATTCTTCCCTCTTTGGATAACTTCTTTGAAGAGAAGCTAAATTTATTTACTAACAAAAAAAGCTGACCCAAGTCTCCCAACCCAACATTGCATACTTTGACTACAAAGTGGTATCATTGCCTGTTAGAAACAAGAACTGAAGGTTTACTGGTGCAACAGCTTGGCTTGGTTCATTGAACCTATATGATGTATGGTGTTAGGAGTCGAGAGAATCAAAATGTACATATTCCTGCAATGCAATGCTGCTGCTGTAATGCAAACATAATCTCCAAGGATCTAAATCTTAGTTAGTGATGGTACAATTTTCCAAGCATGTTTCACAAGAAGTCAACAACATTAAGAAGTGGACACAAGAAGGAAAATCACTTTAGTCATGAGAAAAGGCAATGTTAGGCAGCAGCTCTATTTGTTTATGGAAAGAGCCCATTGAGAAGTGGACACAAGAAGGAAAATCACTTTAGTCATGAGAAAAGGCAATGTTAGGCAGCAGCTCTATTTTTTTAGGGAAATAGCTCTCCGTTGCTTCTGTTTAAGCCAGCATTGGCTCATATATAAATCTGTGATTTCCCTTATGAATGAAAACCATGTTCACTCATATGTTGAGTTTTTTCTAATAATTTTGTCTTAGAAGTTTCAGTTGCTAGGAACTTGATGCCAAATACCATGTGTAAGTGGGTCTTCGCCTGTTTTCAGAACTCAAGATTGTAACAAGTTGGTGCTTGCTGTGACCAAAAGTAGTACATTGGCATAAAACATTTGCCACTCAAGTAAAATTGGGCAGATATTTTTAGCAATACTTCGTGGTTACAGACAGCGTAATAGTACTAAGTGAAAATAGGTACCTATTTAATACAGAGACAAAGACTATATTTGTTTTGCTAGGATAAGGAACTTAACCCTGCTTTAGGCCTTGAATGCTTATAGCAGATGTTACTACTTTATACACAGCCTCATACATGACTCAATGTTAATGAGATTTCTTTCATACTTTTTAGCTAAGCAAAATAACATCGCTTGCTATTACATATAGCAAAGACAATCATACAATTTTCACAATGACAGATTCACTTAGAAGATAAAAAGGAGGACAACGAATTATGGACAAAAACGTAGAAAAGGATTTTTCAGTGACTGAAGTCCTTGCTTAGTGATAGCCAAATAGCATATCCTTTTCATTTCCTTAAGCGCCATTGAATTGGAAATTTGATTCCTAACCGGACCCTGACTATTCATCTCTTATGATCGTTTTCCTTGAGCCAGGCTTACACGCATTCCTCGTCCTTCTAGTTCCTAAAAGGCAAATAAACAACAACGACCAGTTAGTATCTCAAAATATAAATATGTCTAAGAGATTCAAAAAAAGAGGATAAAAAAAGGAAAAAGGAGGGTGGGGGGAGACTAATACCACTCCATTAAGAGATTCAAGGGCAGTGTCCATCTCTGATTTTGTGGAGAAGCATACAAAACCATAACCACGTGATCTTCCTGTCTCCCCATCATACAGAACCCTTGCTCCAACCACATTTCCATACTCTTGAAATGCTTGTGTCAAACTCTCAGACGTGACTGACCAGGATAAATTCCCAACAAAAAGCTTGTACTCAGTTTCTGGATATAGAGGTTCTTTCGGTTTAGGTTTGTCCGAGAAATTCACCCTCAAGGTTCTGCCCAAATATTCCTGAAATATCCAAATTATTCAAGTATTGAGGAAAGGGAAAGAAAGAAAGAACCCAGATAATCAAATTTTCTGTCTATTATTCAGTCATCTTAGAGTCAATAATACAGATATACAACACTTGCATAACCCACAAACACATATAGAGAGTGAAAGAGAGCGAGTCTCTTACTTTTCCATCCAGATTTTCAATAACTGCCCTGCAATCTTCAAGACTACTCATTGTCACAAATGCAAATCCTCTACTTCTCCCAGAAACCCTATCATAGAGAACCTATAACCATTTGCATCAATCAGTATGGACATAGTGATGCAAATATAAATCGCAATGATGATGTTATCATTATAAATTTTATGCCAAAGTAAGTAAAATGCAATCAATGAATTGGTAGATTGCTAGCTATCCTTCTCCAATCCTGATCTCATATTCAAGAAAATTCCACTTGTTCCACTTTGCAACCTCAAAATTGTAAATGTTGGGGCTTAGGGAAGAACATTTGACTAAACATAACAAAAAATCATCTCTTTATTCAAATAATTTTTACATTATCAAGTTTAATTGATTATATTCTATTTTGAAATTATAAAATACAAACCCATTACAGAGTAAAGCTCCTAGTGAATCCTGTTCTATATAACCCAGTCAGGAAGACATCACTAAGCAATGAGATGAAGGAATTAATAGAATTCAAAAAAGGAGAACCACAAAGGAGCTAAACAATTAGCCCCACTCCACCCTTTAGAAATGAACCCCCAAAAAGAAGGGCCCCTAAGTGAGACGAGTATCAAGCTGTTCCAGCTATGCATCCAAGTCAATTAGTTAAAATGGTCCTTTCCAAGAGTTACTGGTCAGTAATAATCACCTTGAGTTTATTCACAACTCTTAATGAACTTGTCAATTAGCGATGTCCAGCAATGGGAGGGGACCCTTTTCCCCAGCAATGACCTAGACTTCAGAATTTCTCACTTCTACCATAATAATGTAAGAGGGAATCCCTAGCAATCACAAACTACTCAAAGTTGCTAATGTTACAATAGAGAGTTTAATTGTGCAAAAGTTTTGTAAGTAGGATGTTGTAACTTTTTATTCTAGTAAATTTTTTTTATAAGATACGATCCCCGAAATGATTTTTCCCTTGAAGATAATCTTAACTAGTTTTCCAATTCGTCGTCAAATTTGTGTCTTTTTTCCTAGGAAGCACAGGTGCGGATTCGGGTTTGGGTTCAAGTGCGGGTGCGGGTGCAGGTGTAGTGCGACGACTTGGCAATATTTGAAAAAGTAGGGTACGGGTGCGGGTGCAGTGAGATATGTTTATTAATAAATTATTAAATATATTTTTTATTTTTTATATATTGCTAAACATATTTTTTAATATAATGGTAAACATATACTAATTTAAAAGGAATAGTAGATAAATTTAAAAGTATATATATATATATATATATATAATATTATAATGTTTACACAACTCCAATTTTAGCCCAATAACAATTTATAATATTAAATTATTTTCCTTCCAAAAAAAAAAAAGTAATGAGGTAGTGACGTGGGGGCCTTGGGGAAGAAGTGGTTAGTAAAACCAATTATCAAATCAAAGTATTAAAGAATAATAAAAACTGATGGGTAAAAGGTGATAAAATTAAAGAATCAAAACTTGTATTTTTACTGTTTTCACAAGTTCGAACTCTTTTCTTTCAATTTTTTCTCCTTTTACACGTTATTTTTCTGACATTTCAAGTCCTTATCTTTTACACCAATACACATATTCAAAAGTCTGTCCACAGTCCACAACTTTCTCCCTCGCTCTCTCTATCACAGTTTTAGGAGCTCAGTTCGTAGCCTTCATGAACTTCCAGTGTCGCCCTTCATTGCCAATCAACACTGCCTTCACTAGTAAGTGCATGAAGAGGAAAGATTTAGAGAGATCTAGTCTGGTTTTCGGCCCGTATTGACTAGTTACGGCAGATTTCGGCCCAAATCAGCGCGAATTGGAGAATGAAAAAAAGAAAAAGAAAAAGAAAAAAAAAGTGGCAAATTGGCACATTGAGTGCCAATTGGCGTGTCAACACAAGTTGGGTGCGAGTGCAGCGGCCTTAGGGCCGCACCCGTGCTTCCTAGCTTTTTTCTATTTTACCTCCTCATTGTTTTAGCGTTTATAATTGGGGATGAAATTAATACCTGTTTAGGCTATCCATTGAAATAAATCATAAATTGTTGCGAATGAGCTATAGCTCAACTGACACTTCCTCTTATAATAATGAGATCAAGGGTGAGGTCATAGATTAAAGACCCACTAGGTGAGTCTTAAACTTACCATTCAAAAAAAAACTCTGCAACTTAAGTTAGTATGAAGTCAGAATAGAACTTTGAATTGATACTAGAGCATTTAGAACAAAATTGGGTTCCAGATAAGATTTTGAGTTGTTCTACGACTCCAACATTTTTACGACAGTTGAGGTAAAATCTCATTATAAATTAAAATAAAATATTATATAGGGATCCACCACAACTAAAAACAAGAATGCTGTAATATTTTTGGAGTGTCACTACACTTCATCTAATATTTTTCATGGTTCTAATCAATGGAGGTTTTTATAATTAAAAAAGAAAAAACACTAACTTATTGCAAGTCAGTAAAAAAGCCCAACTACCAATAAGACATAGTATGAAAATATGCTTCCTGATCTCACCATGTAGTCCAATACAGACTCCCCATCAACTTACGTACCCATCATTAACACCAACACAAAAGACATAGAAAAATAGAATCTTAGCTAGGATGAAAATCCTGCATTAAATTTAGATAGTAGATACCTCAATCAGCTCTGGACTTCCAAAATCCTGAATGATGCCAGCAAGCTGGGCACTGTCAACACTGTAAGGCAAATTTCCAAAGTAAAGCTTAGTGCTCACAAGATCCTCGCCTTCTTCAACATCCAACACTTCCTCTCCTCTCTTATTGTCTTCCTCCTCGACCAACCCTGTGTCTGCTTGATCAGCTGTTACTATCACCTGATCTTCTTGAGCAACCTCTTCAGCTGTTACTGCTACATCTTCAGCTGTTGCTGCTACCTCTTCTTGAGCAACTGCAGCTGATATCCTGAGTAGCCTCCACTTGCTTGAGGTGGCATTGAGTGAAAGCTGTTCAATCCTGTAAGGATGAGATGTTGGTGCTAACATGCGAGTTGAGGAGGAAAGTCTAAGAAAAGGGTCAGACAGGCATTGCATATTAGGGCGGATATTACACTTGAGGGTGTGGATGGACGAAGAGAAAGATGAGCCTACAGCCGCAGCTGCAGTGGCCGCCATGGTTTGGAAGTTAGTTCTTCTAATGGTGGTGGTGGTGGTTGTGGTGGCGGTGGTGGTTTTTTCTGTTTTGGAGTTGGGGTTGGAATAAAGTTTTTTTGATGTGAGGAAAGAGTGAGGGATGGGGGTGTGTCAGCCACGTATGCTATCTAAGCTGATGTGGGCAGATTGTGTCCAGTGAGAATTGTTCGAAGAGATATTTGGAGGATAAGGTAAGTCCAAAGTAGATCAGACACCTTGCTCATTGGTAGGTCTGTTCCTTGGTCTTAATAATCAGTAGTTATTGCTACATACGGCTGAGCTCCCATTTGGGAACTGCTCATTTTTGCTAAAATTAAAATTTTTTTTAATAAGTATAGAAAAAAAAAAAAAAGTTAAAAATTAGCTGAATAATACAATAGATTTCATGAATAATACCAAAAAGTGTAACAGAACCTATGAATAATACCAAAAAAAGCTAAAAACTAAATAAACAGAAGGAAATAAGTCATCTCAAACTCATCCTAAGTTGTATTTTCAATTTCAATTATAATTGTGAAATGGAGAAAAAATGTGCATAATAAATACAACTATTAGGATATGGTAAATTTAATCATTTAACCACGTACTTCTAACACTCTTCCTTATGTGTGAGTCAAAACTACATTTTAATAAGTGAGGCCTAACATGTGGAAATTTAAATGGAAGGTAAAGTGGAGGAGACAAGGATCGAACTCAGGATATCGATTGTCTCAAAAGTTTAAGTTATTGAAATATGATAAATTTAATCATTTAACCACATACTTCTAACATATAGCACCAACCTAAATACAATACAACATGCATAACGAATTATTAGCTTTTCTCAACAAAAAAAAAAAAAGAAAAAGAAAATCATCTCCAATGATGTTATGAATCGAATAAAAATGTTGGAGACCTAATAAAAGATGAATAAGAATTTTTTTTTTGCTGAATGAATAAGAATTAAGAATCATAAAGGGCTGAATGAATAAGAATTAAGAATTACTGTATAAGAATTATTTTTTTGCAAGCATGAAAAATATTAAAAGAAAATGTAATCCAGAGGATACAAGTGCTTTAAGTTTTCATATAAGTTTTTAATCTAATTACTATTTTACGAAAATCATTACAATTTACATTTACAATTTTATTTGTAAATTTAACTGTGTTCTTATTATAATTATCATTTTAGATTACTTTAATTACATTGTTGACTCACGAGCCCACATGAGCCCGATCGCATTCCATCACCACTCTAGCTCTCTCAAAGTGTTTCAAACTGTTTCTATTGTTTCCCTCCCATTTAATCGTTAAAACTAATGGAGTATGTTGTTCATCTTTCAAGCCCTCAAACTCACACAAAATCTCTCTCTAAAGCTCACCAAAACACTCTCTCTCACAAACCCCAAATACTTTTCACAACGCCATACCACAACAACACTTCCCAATCTAAAGCCTCTCAACTCCAAGATTTCAAGCTACATGAGAAACGGCCTCGTCGAAGAAGCTCAGAAACTGTTTGATAAAATGCCTCTGAGAAATACGGTCACGTGGAATGCGATGATTCGTGGGTACTTTATAAATGGGAGATTTGTTGAAGCGGTCAATTTCTTCAATCAAATGCCTGAAAGGGATATTTTTTCATATAACACAGTGATTGATGGGATGATGCAGTGTGGGGATGTGGATGGTGCCAGAGAGGTTTTTGATGGGATGCCATTCAGAGATGTTGTTACTTGGAATTCAATGGTTGCTGGGTATATTCACAATGGTATGATTTACAAAGCAGTAGAAGCATTTGATGGGATGCTGTTAAAAGATGTGATTTCGTGGAACTTGGTCATTGGGGGGCTTGTAAATTGTGGAGATTTGAATTTGGCTGAAGAGTATTTCAGACAAATGATTGTTCGGGATATTGTGTCTTGGACTATAATGATTTCGGGGCTGGCTAGTGCAGGACGGGTTGTTGAAGCTCGTGAGCTCTTTGTGAACATGCCTGTGAGGGATGTTCGGGCTTGGAATGCAATGATGGTTGGATATATAGAAAATGGACAGATTGAAATTGCAGAGGATTTGTTTCAGAAAATGCCTGAGCACAATTTTGAGTCTTGGAATGAATTGATAAGTGGGTTGGTGAGGAGCAAAAGAGTTACTCATGCTATAAATCTTTTCATGGAGATGCCACAGAAATGTCAAAAAATGTGGAACTCAATCCTGTTGGAACTAGTAAGAAATGGGCTCATCAAACAAGTTCATGCTATTATGGAGAAATTCCCATACAGTGATGTTGTGACATGGACAAATTTGATTGTTGGATATTTTGGATTAGGTGAGGTTGGGGGTGCAATTCAGATTTTTGAATTGATACCAGCCCGAGATGCAACTGTGTGGAATGCCACAGTATTTGGATTAGGAGAAAATGATCAAGGTGAGGAAGGTTTAAAGCTGTTTATTAGAATGAAAGAATCAGGTCCATCCGCAGATAAAGCTACATTCACTAGTGTTTTGACAATATGTTCAGACTTGCCAACCTTACAGTTTGGAAAACAAACTCATGCAGACGTTATAAAATCTGGTTTTAATAGTTTCATTTCAGTTTCCAATGCAATGATTACCATGTATGCAAGATGCGGAAGCATGCATTCTGCTCTGCTGGAGTTCTCTTCCATGTCAAGCCATGACATCATTTCGTGGAATTCTATAATATGCGGCTATGCACACCATGGAAATGGTGAAAAAGCCCTCGAGATGTTTGAAAGAATGAGATTAACTGATATAATGCCTAATCATATAACCTTTGTTGGTGTTCTATCTGCTTGTAGCCATGCTGGGTTGGTAGACCAGGGTAGGTACTACTTTGATTTCATGAAATCCGAGTGTTGTCTTCAGCCGGAAATTGAACATTATACATGTATTGTTGATTTGTTGGGGAGATTTGGACTCATAGATGAGGCAATGAACTTTTTAGATCAAATGAGAGCAGATGGAGTTGAAGTTCCTGCTAGTGTTTGGGGAGCTTTGCTAGGAGCCTGTAGAATTTACAAGAACATTGAGGTGGGCAAGATTGCTGGCGAGAGGGTTTTGGAAGTAGACCCTTGTAACTCTGGCGTGTATTTGATCTTGGCTGAATTGTTTTTGAGCGGTGGAAAGAGAGAAGAAGCTGAAAAAATTTGGGCCCAAATGAAAGAGAATGGAGTCAAGAAGCAACCAGGATGTAGTTGGATTGAGGTAAATCGCAGTGCACATATATTTCTTTCAGGAGATAGTTCACACCCTGAGTTCAGTAGAGTCTGTTGTGTTTTAGACTTGATACACATGGAGTTGGAGATTAAAATTTCAGAATCAAATGCTGCTTCATTTCAACAGATAAAAGTTCCATTTGATGGACATTATGGGTGAGATCTTTTTTGCCCACAATATATGCACCATATTGTTCGGATCCATGACTTAAATACAAATAACTTATGGGTACAAGTTGATTGGATAAGGATTAAGATTTAAGAAGGACATGATTGGGGATCTGGAGTTGTTGCTTTTGTAGATTGGAGTTGCCAGTCAGAGGATAAATCAAGTAAAAATGTAACATTGTCCCACAACCCAGTAGAAGTTTGAAATTTGGGTTGATCACTTGATTACTTATCTTAATACATCAAAATACATATGGGACCATATTATCATGCTGTTTCTTCAAGAGTATATATACAAAGTGTGCTCAGGTGTATGCCTCCTAGCAGAAATGGAAGCATATCTGGTAATGTTCAAGCAGATCTTAGTTTTTAATTTTCTGGGAGGGAAAATTAATGCTTTAAGGATTGCAACAATAGCAGATCTAGTAATGCTTTAAGGATTGCAACAATAGCAGAGGAGGGAAACATGATTGCCAAAAGGTCGGCAGAAGAGAAGAGGTCGGTGAAAAAAGATTTTGTATTTACCCTTTTATAATTGGCTAAGATTTAATTTAGTGGTGAGCATACAAGTTTGTATCAATATATTTTTATAGATATTCAAATATGATAGAGGCAAACATTTTTAAGTCTTTGAAAAATACACACACCCCAATTTGATCCCTATAACTTACAACTTTTAAATGGAGTACCTAAAAAATTTTAAAATTTTCTCCCAAATTGTTTTTTCTTTTTTTAAATTTGCAATATTAAGTTCTTCCATTTGTCTAATTGACAGAAATTGATGGTGCTGTTTTTTTTTTTGAGCTAACACTTATGTGGTTAAAGGAAGTCCAGTTGAACATCCACACTCTTTAACTATGAAAAGCGATTATATGGAATTTCTTTTTTTGGGTAGATATGGCTCATTCATGTGTTTTTTTATTCTGATTAAAATTAAAAGTTACCAAACCAAAATAATTTAAAAAAAAAAATTTAAATCAGAATTTTTTTTTTGCCTATTTATTAACGTAACAACCATTTTTTTACTGGGATATTGCTAACTAAATTAGCAATTAACCATCTATACTAAAAAACCAATTGGTGTCTTAGTTTAATAATAAAGAGAAATCATCAGGAGCGAACGTCATAGGTTGAAACTATCTCTCTCAAAAAAAAAAAAAAAAAAGCAGTTGACCAAATTCCTAAACAAATTTAGATTCTTGGAACCATTCCTAAACAAATTTAACTTATTTATATCCACCAAAAATTATGGGGCTGTTTGCAATGTACATCCTACAATTAACACCTTAATTCAAAATTAATGTTCACTCCGCCATCCAAAATTAGTTTTTTTTTTTTTTTTAAGACGTAGAGCTTCAACCTATAATGTCCGTTCTTAATGATTATCTTTTATCATCAAATCAAAACATCAATTGATTTTTGGTGTATATGGGAATAGAACTTCAGATTTCTTATTCAATAACAAGAAATTTTACCATTTAAACTAACTGGAACCTACTTCAAAATTAGTATATAAATTAATAAGTTAGTAAGTAGATTAATTTCTAATTAAAATGTTGATTGTAAAATTTTCATACTTTAAGGTTACATTGCAAATTTTCCTATAATTTAGGATGAATGGTTCAATAATTTTATGTTAATCTAAATGGTACCGTATATATAATGCATTAACTGAAAATTAGTGCTGACTGTAGATTTTTTTTTTTTTTTAGTTTAGAGTGTGCAATGCAAAAACTCCAGTATTGTTTTTTTTTTTTTTTTTTTTTTTTTGAGATAAAAAAATTTAATTTAGTTAGTACAATATAAATTGCTCACTTCTCGGCACCTAAAACCTATGAAGCACGGGTGTGTTTCGGGACTCGGGTGCAGGTGCGAGACTCGATAATTTTTTAAAAAGGTGGGTGCGGGTGAGGCGGGACTCGGCGATTAAAAAATTATTAAAAATATTTATATTTATATTTTTAATATATTGCTAAGCATATTTTTTCACATTATAAAAACATATACCAAATTTAAGAGCAATACTAGATATTATATTAAAAATATAAATAAATGTATGAATTGAGAGGGGAGTGTAGGGTGTGAGAGAGAATGCTTGAGTGAGAGGGATGAATTTTGGCCTGAATTTCAGCCTGAATCGGCCTAAATTTCGGCCTGAATCGGCCGTTTCGGCGGTTCGCCGATATCCGCCGAAACAGCCCGAGTCGGCGCGATTCAGCCCGATTCCGGGCGAATCGGCCCAAGTCTCAGCCACAGCGGCGCGAGTCAGTGCGAGTCGGCGCGAAAAAAAAAAAAAAAAAAAAAAACGTGGCAGACGCAGCCCGAAGCGCGGGCAGCGGCGTCCCCCGCGCGTCGCCACGTCCGACGCGGGTGCGGCACCTCTGGCGCTGCGTCAGTGCATCCTAGCCTAAAACAAAGCAAAGACAGTTAAATATGTCAGAAACACTGGAATGAAAGAGAGAGGGAAAAGGGAAATGAAAATGAAGTGATTTATACGTGGTGTGAAACTTTGCCATTAAACTTTGCCATTGTGTGAATTGTATTATGTGAAGGATAATTACAATAAAGCATGAGATTTTTTTAAGAAAAAGGAGAAAAAACCCCTGCATTTCAGTACAGCCTACTGAAGTTCAAGCACCAACCGGCATATAAATATATAATCTAACACTAAGTTTTCACAGAGCTTGGTTTGTTAGTCCTGAGGTATCTTTTTTGACTTGGAACTGCTATTGTGGACCGTTTCTTTCCTCTAAGATCGCCCTTACTATCATCGGCATCCTTGGATTTCCTTGTGTGAACAGTACATTCAGTGATGTTGCTCGAGATAATCTTACACTGTGCATGTCTGCTTTGAACCAAGTTGTGGTTCTTCAAACCTGAAGGTCGTTTTGCTTTGATCCTATCTTTATTCCCAATCATCACGTCATTATCTGAATAGAAATTTACCAAATGCCAAGAGTTAAAAAAGGCTGCAAATAGATCATGGGTGAGGTTAAATTTGTCTCGATGTGTGTGTGGATGTTTATGACACTTGCATTAGGAAATAAGTTACGCCGCAGTCTCAACAAGTACATTTTAGACTCAATTTCTTTAAGTTAATTCTTTCTCTTCCTAAAGCATAATGATAAAACTTTGGAAAAAGTTTAGTTCCAAACATGTTCAGAGCTATCTTGTTCCAACCTACAACATGGCAATCGAAGAGACCATTCATTTGTAATTTTAGTCACATGACTTTTTAAAAAAGTCATGTGACTTGTTTAAATATTAGACATGGATTGTATTATAATTTGCCAGGAAAAGCTAAGCAAAAAAATCATGTGACTTGTTTAAACATTAGACATGGATTGTATTATAATTTGCCAGGAAAAGCCAAGCTTTGTCCTAAAATTTTATCCCCACCAAAAGAAAAATGATTGGACTCTTAGCTTCCATCTACAAAAAGTGAATTATCTTAGCGTCTCTCTCTCCCTCTCTCTCTCCCTCGCTAGGCTTCTGTATCTAGCCAAAGATTCTTCCCACAATCGTAGTTCATCACTGCATACGGATTGACTTGTTCCAGTGAAGTATTCTTCAAAGGTCTCTATCATTGCAGTTAAAAGCAAACCTTTACCATTGTGAGATGTCACTATGCTATATCTATTGTAGTTTTTGGTTGACTTTCTAAGGTATGCAATAGCAACATGAAACATGGATGGCTGTTATGTGCTGCACACACAGAAGAATATGTCCCTGATTTGTTTTTGGATGATCTTACTATTGTAGAAGTTGTGATGAAGAAAATAACAATCTTGTGCTGCAAAGTGCAAACACCTACTTGTTTAGATTTTTTTAAAAACTTCCCCTAAGATAGTCAATTCAGAAAGTATCATAATGATAGAAAAATTGTGATTACACAAACTGCCAGATATTATGATGATGATGATGATGATGATGATAATAATAATAATAATAATAACTTCCCTCTGTATTATATTTTATTTCTTAAAAATTCTCTAGAATTTCATTTGGGAAAATTTATTCCCATATTGTCTATATAAGGTCGTTAATAACTAATAGAACCTAATTGCAAGAACTGAATGAGATAGATAAATAAAGAAAAGGAAAAAGTAAAATTATAATGAGGTAGTTATGTGAAATTACCTGGACTAGATAAGACAGCGCGTGGACGCAGGATTGAGCTGGCTCTAATACTTATTTTATCATCCTCATCAATCTTTTTGTCAATTTCCCCTGCTCCTGCTGATCAATAGAGGAGGATGTCATAACTGTAAGATATCTCTATACAAAAATACATGCAGGATTTTTTTTCCAGAAATCTGTGGGGCAAAACCAAACCTTCAGATGCAGAAATTGTGGGCATAACCAAACTTTCAGATACAGAAGTTGTTGACAGAAGTACGTTTGGTACATAAGACTTTGGAATTTTTGCAACATATGCAATTTCTTCATGTTCCTTTGCTGAAATGGGGAGGAGAGGAAGAACAAGAAAAAGAAGTTAAGGATTATATTTTAAAACCCAGCTACCATTCAATCTACTGAAAGTAAACATAGATATAGTTTTACCAAAAAAAGAAAAGAAAAGAAAGAAAAGATAGAAGTTTAACAAACTTCATCACAGCAGTTAGAGGTCTTAAATTTAAACAATACTCTTGCGATAACGTTTCAATTTAAAATTGTTGGTTTCATGTACCAATTGACCTCATAAATTATCAGTGTTCAGACGGAAATCAGTGACATTTGAACCAAGGCTAGTTTTGTTTCAGCTTCCAAAGAGGATAAAATATCATCAGGAAAGATGTATCAAAGCTTTGTCTCAGGAGGTAAACCACAGGAGGACTTTGCACTTGCCTTAAGCATTTTAGAAAATATTTCCTGGATTGCAAGTGATAAAACATTCTGGCTAGTCTGGTTGTGAGATGCTGCTAAGGGAAAATATATTTATGGGACCTGTGAGTCACTCTGATCAAAGTTTGATGCAAGAAACTACACAAACTAGTGACAGTAAATTTCCCTAATGTTAGCTACCTCTGTAAATTTTATTTGATTTAATTGCCATTTTGGTTCTTAACCTTTGCACCATGTTTCAAAATGGTCTCTAACCTTTCAAATGTCATTTCGTTCTTAGTGTCAAAATAGTAATTGCTGTTAAGCAGTGGATGGAAGTGTGCCTCGTTGATTGCAATAAGGTTTCGAATTGTGATAAAGTAATTTTACTAATGTAAATCCAGTACATCTCCGCTTGTCAGATCAGACTTTTTCATCCACTACTTTTCAACAATGACTATTTTGATACAAGAACAAAAGGTTAGGAACTAAAATGACACATTTGATAAATTAGGAACCATTTTGAAATAAGGTGCAAAGGTTAGGACTAATATGGTAACTAAACCTTTCTTTATATACCATAATTACTTTAGAAGGGGTTGGGCCAAAAAGATCCTCATAATGCACATTTGGCAACTGACCCTTCTTCGGTCACTGGGTCCTATGGCCTGCAACGATCAACCCATCTCAGGAGGATGTAACTGCATTACTGTACTCCTGTAGGAATCTTCCCTTTGGCCGGTCAGTATGATACTATGATGTCCCCCTCAAAATGAGGGTCTCACATCAGCATTTTATCGTGCCCTACCAATTGTCAATCACATTTAATACGTTACATGCGCCTACAGTTTTGGGGGTGGTTCATGGTTGTCCTGTACCCGTCCATTTAGTCAACCGAAGGTCCGAAAGGCCAATAGAACAATCAACAACAGACAGGCCAAATTCAAGTCCTCTCCATCCTATAATATTACCCTCCTTGGCCAGCCTCCTCCATAGGTTGGCCTTGGTTGTACTAAGGTTTTTCTTGGCAGGGTGTTAGTACACCAGCAGAAAAACACCTGTGCTGTGTCCTTACTGCACTTCAAGTTTTTTAACACACTCACCTATGACTTCTGTAATTCATTCTCGAGTACTTTTGCGTTGCATTCTCACAGGCTTTAATTTTTAATTTTTAATCTTCCCGCCTAGTTGGCACCTCTCAACGTTTCCAACAGAGTTTGAATCCACCCTCCCCCAATCCAATTATCTAAAAAAAGAAAAGAAATCTTCCCAATTACCTGCCAAACCAGGGCCCAGTTAAAACCGGGATGTTTCCAAACAAAATGGTTAGTACTCATGTTTCTCCCAGGTTTCTTATTTATTTATTTTTCAGTCAATTTCGTACCAAATGCAAGATAATATTCAGATGGAACTTTACGTTGCTCGATCCATCGGATTCTTTTGACTAAGTCAAAAGGTACTTGGATTTAAAAAAAAAGTCAAAAGGTCCTACTGAAGCTGACACCGTCTTCATCTTTCATATTTATTGAAGAGATTAATTGAACAAGAATGAAAATCCATAACAATAATAACTACAGTAACACAGCCCAATTACCTTGGCAGAAAAAAGATAAACAAGACTATTCAAATTTCACCCAAATAACCAATTCCCATATAGATGATCTAAATTTTCAAACAACCAAAAATCTCAGGGCAGTTTCACAAGGCGATTATTACTCAATAAAAAAAAAAACTAAAAATAGGATTAAATTAAGTTAATAATATAAAGGAAGTTAAAAAAATAAAAAATAAAAAGTAGGAAAGAGAGGAGCAAGTAATACCTGGAAAAGAAGAATCATCATTCAATGGAAGCAAAGAAGGTCCCTTGAAATCCTCTTGATCTTCTTGTTCCCTGACCTTCACCTTTGGATACACTTGAAGATTCCAAATAAAACAACAAAACCCATTTCAGTATTCAAGAAAACTTGTACAACAAACAAAACAAAAACCAAAGAAAAAGAAGAAGACCAAGATGAAAAAAAAAAAAAAAAAAAACCAAACTTGTTTCTTCCATTTTTTTTTGTTTTTGTGGTTGGTGCTGAGAGTCGTGAGTCGTGAGCTTATTATGCTACCAAGAAAAAAAGCATGGCATGGAGGGAAAGAAAGCCAAAAACACGGAAAGCAAGAGTTGTTGACTGGTGCGGATATTCGATAGAGAAAGGGTGTGAATTTGAACTAACTTTGCTTTTTTGTTGTGTCTTTGGTTTGATTGATGATTGCGGAAAGGAAAAGTAATATAGAATGCGCAAAGAATCGAATCACTCCTCTGTTGGGTCAAACTCAACCCTCCAAAATGACGCCACGTGCTCTCTTTTAAAATTTTAAACTTTTGGCTTATTTATTAGCCTCCCTAATGGAATGGAAATGTCAATGCTTCTGTATTTCTGTTCTGTGCTCTCTTTTTATTTCTGGCTGAATTCACACCAACTTTGTCAATCAAGATGTACAATTTCAAATCTCTCTAAAATCATCAACTAGTATCATATTTTCTAAAATCATCAATTAATTCTCTTTTATTTTTTTATTTTTTTTATTATTATGTGCTTTCTGACTACATTTTACTTTACTATGAAAGTTAAAATATAATAGGGACAATCATTAAATGCTGGCTGAATGAATAAATTTTCAGATTCACATGTCGCTACATGGTTGATTATTTGATTTGGGTGTGTTTTATAATTTGTTGGATTGTTTGTAAAGTTTTGCTTCTTTGATTTCATAAGTGATAAGTGTGTCTGTCTTCAATAAAAAAAAAACTGTTATATGATTATCAGCAATTATTATTTCAACTATTACTAGTGCGTAGAATACCCTTTTATTATCTTCAAACAAACAAACAAAAAATCTCCTTATATTATTATTACTCATAATTATTGTAGCATGAACCCTTTTAAATTTGTATTCTATGTTGCATTTGGTACGAAATTGACAAAAGAACAAGGTACCGAATCAATGCAACATATTCAAATTTTTATTTATTTATTACTTCTACATGATTTACAAAAAAACATATATATATATATATATATTGTAATGTTTGAACATCTTCAATAATAACAGTTACAACCAAGAGAAGAAAATATGTTTTTTTTTTTAAATTTAAAAAAAAAAACATTCAAATAGGATTAATAGCATTTAAAGCATCACCTTTTAAAATAGAATTGGTATATCTTTTGGATAAAATTCGTATAACTTCTTCATGATTTTTTCCACATAAAAAAGAGCCGTCTTTTTTAAAATAAAAATAAAAATACAAATACAAAATGAAATCATTTAAATGACAGTAAACAAAACAAAGTAAAAATCATAAATCATAATAGCTCATTAGTCAACTAAAACCCTGAGGTTTTGTTTTGTTTTGTTTTTTTTGTTTTAATTAGGGGTTTAGGGTTTAGGGACCGTTGGCCAATTAGCTTAGTCCAAATTTTAAGGGAATTTGGGGTGATGATGTGGCGAAGGTCAAGGTGGGCATGGAACTTCCGGCGAAGATTCTCGACAGCAATACCGCAGCGTATAGAGGACGAAGGGGACTGGTCATTCTCCTCGGAGTGGTGGGGATCGGAGTCCCACGGTCACACCGTTCTCCGTTCTTCTTCCGACAAAGGAAACGGCGTCGTCTCCGTCCTCGCTTTCCCTTCCTCTAAACCCGTGAGCCTTGCACATTCTTTCTCTCTCTCTCTTAATCAGCAATTAAACTTGATTTTCAATTTATTTTGGTTGCAGAGTGAAGTGCAGTGGCCTAGAATGGAGAGATGGTTACAGGAAAGGTATGCAGAGGTGTGTCCAGGATCAGGATCAGGATGTGGAGATGAGGAGCGTTTTCGGATACTCGGTTACCAATGGCGCGCTCTTCGCTTTAATGATGATACTCGCCAGAGCACTGTCAAAGTGATGTCTGCTTACCGCCAATCCGAACCCGCTTCAATGTGCCTTATGCAGCAGCCACATTGCCTCGCTGTTCCCTGTAAATATTCCTTCACCCTTTTTGTTGTTATGCTGTTTGTGGATTGTGGTCTTGCCTTGCTTGTGAATTGGATCCACTTCCGGAGAATTCATTTCTGTGGTACACACAATATTTTTAAAGGTGTTAACGTGAATTACTGTATTATTGAGAATATATATATTTATTTGATGATAATAAATGAACGGTTAAGGTTTAGATGGCTATGATACTAGGGTGACATACCCGTGTCATGTTATAATTTTTCAGAGATTACCTGTGTTGCCGTGTCATACCCTTACCCGAGTCCGTTTCTGTGCTTCTTAAGTTACAACAACGGGGATGGGGGGATTTGGACCCTGGCCATTTTTGTGGGAAACGTCAGGAGGTGCTAGTTTTGCTACAAGACTCTTGGCAAATGACCCTTAAGTCTTTTTGTGGTTTAGTGGTAGTATCTCGGATGGTTCACATAATGGCATTTTTGGTTCGAAAAATATGGACTGGCTTGGGTTTTCTAGACCGTTTTTGGTATTGGTGAAGTTCTTAGGGCAGACTTGGAAGGTTTTGCAATAGGTTTTAGGGGCTAGTGAAAATACTAAATTAGCTCAGTAAATCATTGTAGGAGAATGGAGAGTTCTCTAAAGGAATTGATAGATCAAAAGATTTAAAATGTAGTTGTGGAGTTTGTTAGAGGTTGTGTCGTCATCTGTAGACCTTTGGAGGATTCTTTTGAAAGTCTTAATTTGCAAAATCATTAGTTGGTGTAACCCCAGATTATAAAGGAATTCTGTCTGTGATAGTTGCCCGCTTGTTCTTTGTGGCTTTTGTCCTCCCCTTCATGTTTTAGTGGATTCTGTCCTCTTAAATTCTTTGTTTCTTCTTCATTTTCTTGTCTTCTATATCTTCTCATCCGTTTTTTTTTTTACTTTAAAAGAAGAAAAAGATAAAATCTGTTTCAAGTTAATCAATAAATGGAGAAAGTGGATAGATGTGCTTTTAATAAACAAATTTTCAGTTCTGTTCAATCTCATATGCATGCTTAACACTTGAGTATCTGATAGGTACCATGCTTGGAATTTTATTTTCTTTTTCTTTCTTTAGCAGGCAGATTGTATAACATCAACACTTGTTAATTACTTGTAGCATTTATGCACCTTATTGAATTTGAACCTCAAATATTAATGGCACCTAAATAAGCTTTTCCTTTCATAAATATCACTGTTATATTCTCAGAAAAAGAGAAAGAAAGGAAAGAAAAGAAACCTAGCTGCCACATTGTGGGTCTGTAATAGTTTATACAACTTAAAAAAGTAGATGTTGGAAAACCCCATGTTTGGCTATGATTGAGGATCTATTTTGATTATTTTTCTCTTGCTTTATTCGCAGAACAATGAATGATTGTTGATTAAGGTTAAGTTTCTGTATTTCTACAGATCCTTGATTTGAAAATATTGGTACTTAGATACATGTGGGTGTGTTTATTTATCAATTCAAGCTGTACTACTGTTAGTGCTATTCTGTATGAAATGCATGAGCAATAAAGATTTGTTAGTGAGTGAGTATGGAGAACTCTCACTGATAGAAATTAGTATATGACGAGAGGGAAGTCATACTCATTTCTGAAACTGGTGCAATTTTGGCAAATTGGAAATATAGGCAGTTTATTTGTTGGATGCTGTGCTTATTTGTGCTTTGAAATTTTTTTTTTTTTAAATATTTTTTTCTGTGTGTGTTGATCAAAGACTATAGATCTCTGTTTCTTGTCATGATAGATGTGCTAGTTGATCTTTGGTTATGGTTTTGTCTTTATCTTCAATAGAGTTTGACGATATGGTACCTTTTGGGTCTGTATGTTATGTTGATTGCTCCTACATTTCAAATAAAGATTCCTGAATGAATTGAACCATTGCTACACCTTTTTTGGTCAGAATTTGTTCTTTTTAATATTTAAAGAAATTGAAGTAACCTTTTGGTCTCTTTACATTTTGCAGATCTGAAGAGTATGGTATCAGTTGGGTTGTCAACTATAGCATCTTGTGGTTATGATATCATCAATGCAGTGCATGGGAAGAAAACAATGAATATCTTATGTATTGGTCATGGTGGGGGAAGCTTACCATTATTTTTAGCTAGTAAAATCAAAGGTGAGAAAATATCACTTACCCATTGTTTATGTGCTGTGCTTTTCTTCTATTGGTGTCAGAGGTAGTTTGAAATTTAATGAACATTTTTTTTTCTGAAGTTTAAAAAAAATAAAAAATAAAAAAGAAAGAAAAGAAAATCATCAAATATTTTAACTTGAGTGTATTCATTCCACTGTGATTTCACATCACCCTTCAATACGAATTAGCAAAGCAATATCTCCTTGCATAATATGGATTCCAAACATTCATGATCTAGATGAATGAGTTGAATTGGTGTCTGTTTGAAAGTAGCATTATTGCTATGACTTTGAGGGCATATGCTCTATACAGCAGGTACAAAAATAAATGGAGCTGTTGGATGTCGCTTAGTGCTGCTGTAACTTTTTTTTTTCTTTTTCTATTAAGTAAGTATAATTGCTTAATTGAAAAAAGAACAAACACTTTATGTTCACGATGATGAACACAAAGGGTCAAAAAAAATTACACAGCATAGCTAAGAGAATCATGAAATTCTAAAACAGAGGTACAATAAGCCCCAAACCCAAGACTACTCAAATGGGTTGTGAATCAATAATGATTCAACTGTTTGAGGAATCTTTTGACATTCTGAAACATGCAAGAATTGCGCTCCTTCCATACTAACCACATCAAACAAGATGGCACCAAATTACAAACTACCGAGAAGTGCTTGCCAAACCAATTCTTCCACCCAAATAATGAGGATGAAACTGTCAGTGGCATTTCCCAATGAATTCTAAACTGTCAGTGGCAATTCACGAGGACTAGTTTATTCTCAAATTCAGTACTCTTGAAATGAATCTGAGATCTGTTAATATGCTGCACATATGACATTATTATATGCAAATTTTTAGCTTTCAAAAAGGTTCACAATTTCTGAAAGCTACACTTATGTCCAATGATGTATCTCTCTTCTCTTCTTTTGTTTCCATTCTGATCATTACTACAGATGCCAGGTGCCTGTCACTAAATATACTTGAAGTCTTTATGTTTAAGTAATTACTTCTCAACAACAACCAAGCCTTAGTTCCCAAATTTTTGGGTCGGCTATGTATCTTAAATAGACTAGTCAGTGTCAGCCACATGTATTCTTTTTCGTCGTTCTATTCTATCCGAAGTTATACTTTTCATTACTTCCTCAATTGATATGTCATTTTTTTGTCCTCTACTCTTTTTTTTTTGTCATTCCCTCTACTTGAATCAATTTACTCTTTTTTACTGGTGCATTAATCACTTTCCTCTAAATGTGATCAAACCATATCAAGGCGACTCCCCCTCATCTTTTCATCGATAGAAGCTATCCCTATCTTTAAACTAATTTCCTTATATTCATGATATAGTGACTAAATTTTACGCTAACCATTCACTTACCGTAACCTTCCTTTTTTCTGGACTTGAGACTGGTTGTGAACAAAATATATGGCACTAAGCACGAACATAGACAAAGTTATTGATTAATTAATTTAGAAGAGGGATTTCAACTGTTTGCTACGTATCCTCAAAGTGGTAGGAAAATGGAACTTGCTGTTTAATTTTATATGTAGTTTTTATACGTATGTTATGACCCTGCTTCATAATATTGCCTATAAATTTTCTTTCCTTATGTCCTCTTGACATCCAAATGGTGCTCAGAGAAAAACCTCTGATGCTGTGTTGGAAATAAATTTGCATTTGCATACTTGTGTAATTGTGTTATTTTGAAAAGTATGCGAGAATTGTCTTTTTCATACACAGTGTGGTTAAGAGCACACTTGGTTGAAGTGAAGCTTGTTAAATGAATCATGCCTCAAGCATGCTTTTCTAGTGCTTTTTGTAAAAGCATGAAGTGAAGCTTGTTAAATGAATCGTGCCTCAAGCATTCTTTTCTAGTGCTTTTGGAGAAAGCACAAAGCATGCGCCTATGCGTGATTTTATATTTTTAGCTAAAAATATATGAGTCATGAAATTTTACGGCCCAATCTTGAAGGAAAAGCACAAAGCATGCCTATGCGTGCTTTTTTATTTTTTAGCTAAAAAATATGAGCCATTAAATTTTATGGCTCAATCTTGAAGGAAAAGACATGGACCTTTGAATTATTATATAAACGCTATCTACTACATATACCTTTTTTGTTTACCTATCAAAGGATACAAACATGGATAATTTACAATTCTTGTGCTTTCTGGCGTTTGCGTTTTGAATATATTTTGATTGAAATATATACTCCATTTTGATTAGTTGTCTTAGTCTTAGTTATTATTTTTATAAAGTACAAGAGAATTATATAAAATGTTATGTTTAAACTTAATGTGAATAGATTATTATCATATTGTCCATTGATTATTGATTTCAAATAACTATATAAAATTTTTAAGAAATTGGAATGACTTATATAAAATTTGAACTTGCAAGCTTTGTGCAATTGCACTATCCATTTGAGTTAAATAGGAAAAATATATTTCTGTTTTAATTTATTAACTTTTCTTTAGTATATGTTGTGAATATTTCTATTAGATGTTATTAATTTATTGTGCATTATGTTTGGAAAATCTACTCTTTACTTCAATCAAGCTCACACTTATGCTATGCGTTTAGGTTCTAGGAGGCCTGTATGATTAAGTGTGCTTGACACTTTTACCAACACTGGATATCCATTATATTTTTGTATTGAATAAGCAGCTGTTCCCTGTATATATACTTGACTCACAGTTTTTGTGCTCCCTGCAGGTGCTGTTATTCACATAGTTGAAATTGATCCCCTTGTCATCTCAGCCTCAATCAAAGCTATGGGTTTTCCTGCTTTCTCAATTATGACCCCATCAGGTGAGCGTGCCTTCTCCAAACCTAGTACTATTGATGAAGTACTGTGGAAAGGCATTCATGAGAGGCTCTACCTCTATGAATCAGATGCTGAGAAATTTGTCCTTGACAACACAAATCTATATGATATGGTCTTCATTGATGCGTATGATGGAGAAGACATCTTCCCTCGCAATCTTTGGGACCCAAGTTCCCAATTTCTAAAATCTCTTAGTAATCAACTTCACCCTGGACATGGCACTGTGGTGGTGAACCTTCATTCAGATTCTGATACCTTGGATCTTGTTGGGTCTGCTCCATCTTTTCTTCAGCAAATTTTGCCAATGGGAAAGTATGTTTCTGGAATAGGCAGAGCGTACAAGGATGTGCTGGTTGGAAGTGGAAGTTGTGGGAAAGAAGGTTCTGGTTTGGGTTTTACTGTTTCAGTTCCTTGGGTGTGTAATACATCTCTGGTTGTGTGCAGAGGTCTTCGAACAATTGGTGGTTATTCTAATAGGGATTTGGTTATGAACACTATCTCATCCAAATCCCTGGTAGTTGAAAATCTTCTAAACTTACCATTCTCATGCTTGCAGTATATAAAGAGAGGTTTTATATTAGTTGAATGATCTTTGATTAGTATAAAGTTAGTTATCTTTACAATTTTAGCAAACTGCAAGAGTATCTGTTCTTTTTTCTTTTTTTCTTTTTTTTTTGTTGTTCTCCTATTCAACTTTATCTGAAACTTAGCACATGTTTATTGGGTGCTCCAATCCATGCCCCATTCTTGGACTCTGTAGGGTTCTGTAGTTCCATTCCTTTATGGGAGAGTATGGCAAATTACAGAATTGAATCAATTTTGATATAAGATGGATGAAGGCTAAAATTGGTTCAAAATTGGATTTGCTTTGTCTAATATCTAGTTTGTCTAGACTTTAGTTTAGAATCAATTTTGGTGGACAAATGTATGTGAAAAATGTCAAATTTAAAAATTAAAACTTTTTTTTTTTTTTTTTGTAGAAATATGCATGCGGGGAATCTGCATTTAAAAGCATCAAAATTTAAAAACTAGTTTTTTAAGGGAATATATTTTGATTCAATTCTGAACTAGTTTTCTTTCAAAAAAAAAAAAAAACAGAAAATAATTTAAATATGCTACATTAGTCCTAATTTGTCAGATTCTATGACATGGCAAAAATATAAACCGAAAACAATGAAAATTGGTTATGTTGTCCCTAATTGTTTAGCCCCTTTCCCTATAGTCTTCTAATTCATTCTTGACAGATTCGATTGGGTGTTAGTAATCTGGAGTAAAATAATTCGAACCATTTCTGGTCTAATGTGCTTGACATGCCTTAAAGTAGTGCATTTTGTTTTTGTGTTTCATTTCCAAAATATGTGTGTGCGTGATAGTTTTGATTTAGCAACGCACTGGATTTCTACCATGTCATTTACATACCAACTGAGCTCGGCGTTTGATAATTAGAAAGTGAAGTTACAGAAATTAAAAATGCAAGAGAAAATAGACACATGTTTTTTAACATGGAAACCCTCTATGTTTGGAGAGGGAGAAAACCACAGGCACAAATCAGTTGAATATTCCATTATTTTTTTAAAAGTGGTTATAATGGAGTATTGTGTTATAGTTGAGAAGGAGAGAGGAGAAACAACAAAGTACGCAATAATGAGAGAGAAGGGGAGAGAGCTTCCAATGGATTGACTTTTCTTCCTTAGGTCCTTCATTCTTTAATAGTAATGTATGCATATATCCTATTGGGCAAGGTGTTGTCTTTTCATTGGAGAATGATAAGGTAGAGTCTTAACAAAATAGGACAACATGCATTTGGTATTTCTATACAGTATGGTCAAACCTTGTAACATATGGTTGAAATTTGTTGATGTAATTGTAATAGTCCTTGATTGATTTTGACATTATTTTTACCTATCATATTAGATACGTAGACGATAACTAATGGCTACATGCTTTCTCATTTATACATAGATTTTATCTCTCTCCCTATCTTATTATTTTGGTATGCCTTGAACACGTGATGATGTTGGATTGGCTATATAACCAATCTATACCGATTCCCCGCACAATGTGCAAGCTCTCTCCCCACGTAGTACAAACTACAAAGCCCCTCGGCATTTGGATAGCAAAAACTTGACTTCGGTTAAGAAATGGACCTTTTTGGCTTAGTTGGACTAGATCTTAGGTAATAATCCACTTTCTAAGACATTCATGATTGTAGAGGGTGTTTATCTATCAAAATAGGTTGGGTTTGAAAACAAAATTCAACTTGATTTGATCTTCTCACATTGAGAAATCCACAATGAAGCCAATCTAACACAATTCATGATAGTTCTAAAAACCAATTCATCCCAACATGTAAGAAATGGGTTTGGTCATCGAGTTGGGATCATTTTGTCATGCCTAATAAAACAGTTGGACTTTCATTCAACTATTTAAACATATTATTCAATAAATGATTACAATTTACACAATTGAGTATAATATTCTAACTTGATCAAAATTAAGACTCAAGTCACAAATAAATCAAACTAAAAGATTAATCTAAGTCTCAAAATTCAAAAGTAAATCAAATTAACAAAATTAAAATACATATTATTTTTTTAAGCTATTGATAGTGTCTTGGATTGAAAATTTTGCCAACCTAAATTCAAAACTTAAAAAAAAAAAAAAAAAAAAAAAAAAAAAAAAAAACTAACCTAATGTATTGTTACCCTTATTTGTCATCCATGAATTTAGACTTAATTCTCTCAATTGACAGTACCAAAATTAGTTCAAAAAGTCCTTTGATATGCATTTTGAACACAAAGTTGCAATGTCGTAAATGAGATCAGGTTTAGACTATGGGACTTGTATGAGCCATGCTGATCGTGATTGGAGAAGAAGAGGAGAAAGGGGGAAAAAGAAAGAAAATAGAAAAATTTTTATCCAATGGGAATATTTTATATTTAAAAGACATTTTTAAATTATTAAAGTTATATCACTTTTTTTGAGAAGGGATTTTTTTTTTTTTGGTTGAAGGAGGGGTAATCTGCATTAATATAAACTAGTGTGTAACTCCGTGCATATGCATGGGTACATTTAAAAACAATCACAATTACATATTATATATATAATTATGTTTTTTATGGTTTATTATATTGGACTCCTTGTTTTCTACATTAAATTAACTAATTTAGCACAAAAATTTAAACTCTAATTAAAATTCAATTTTTACCTAAATTAACTCACTTGGCACAAAATTTTAAAATTTAGATTAGATGAAACACGTGGCGTAAAATTAGACACTAATTGAATTCCAATTGAAAATTTAATTGAATTTTCTCTCTGCTTTACCTATTATTATATATATAGACTAGTCATAAAAGGCGAAGTATTGGCAGTAAGCCTTAAAAAATACAACCCCGAAACATCTGAATTTAAAATATTACAAAGTTCTTTTGAATTAGGACAGTCAAAAACAGCAAAAGTCCCAACAAAGGTGCAACCTTCTTTGGCGAGATAGTCCGCTCCCCTATTCGCTTCCCGAAGGGAAAAAATTATATCACTTGGTTAAGAACATTGTAGTTCAACCGATTACAACAAGACAATTTTTTATTTCGATAAACAATATCAAAATTTCCCAAAATTTAAATTTAAAGAGTGTTAGTTGTTACTTGTTAGAGCATTCTCATTAAGCCTCTCATATTCTATAAATGCTAAATTTTAATATCAAAATACCAAAAAGGTAACTCTATTAAAGATTTCAAATTGTAAAATTTTTGGCATACTTGCACAGCAAGCTTGTATTAATACAAGCTCACTGTAGCTAGAATTGTAAAAAAAAAAAAAAAAAATTTATTCTCGTGTTGGTGAGGTGGTTAGCTGGTTGTTTGTGTTAAGTTGTTTTATTATTATTTTAATTAGTAGTTTATATTATTTAAATAAAATGGTAAAAAATATAGAAGTTTTGATATTTGATGTATTTTAAAGTAGGATAGTATAATAAATAAAGTAGATTTTTGAAGTGTTAAATGCTAAAAATTTTAGAATTCTTGAGAAGGATGCTCTTAGTATACTACTTAGTATAGTAGTAGCATTATTATTATTATTATTATTATTATTATTATTATAGGGAGCATTATTATTTTTTAGTATTTTATAAAAAAGAAAACCAATATTTTGTCATTTCAATTTGAAACTTGAAACCCTTTGAGACATTTTTTTCTTCTATAATTTGGTTTGGTTTGCCCTCGACCGTGACCACAAACGCAAAGCAAAGCAGACCCAACCAAACCAAAACCATAAAACCCTTTCTCTTTCACACGCACACAGCTCCTTGTAATGGCGTCGTCTCAAGGGAAAAAGCGAGTGACCCAAGGCAAGGAAAGCGAACAGTCCCTCATATCCAGGGCCAGCCGCAACGTGTCCCAGTCGTCCATCGTCATCCACGCCAAGCGCGCCGCCTCCGAAGCCGCCGTCGTGTCCAAGAAGCTCCTCCGTAGCACTGGCAAGGCGGCGTGGATCGCCGGCACCACCTTCCTGATCCTGGCTGTGCCACTCATCATCGAGATGGACCGCGACCAACAGCTCACCGAAATCGAGCTCCAAAATGCCAGCCTCCTCGGCACCGCTCCCACTCCCAAGTGAGTCAGTGTGACAGAGAGAGAGAGAGAGAGACCCTTTTGTTTCTTTCTTTTTCAATTAGGGTTTTCGAAAAGTTTCAGACTTTTTTTTAGAGATAGAGACAGAGAGAGAGAGTTTTTAATTTGGGTTCTGTTTCCTGATTATGTTTCTGTTCTCTCTTTACTATTATTATTATTATTGTTAGTGTTTTAATTATGCGGATTGTGGAGTTTGGTTCGGACATTCGTTTTGCAAATCGATGCCGACGAAGTTATTAGTCGTTGTTTTGGATATGTTCTTTTGGGTTTTCTATGATATGCTGCTGTTTGGTGGCTGAGAAAAAAAACAGTAAAAGAAAATTTGTTCAATAAGAATTATTAAGGCTATAATTTTGCATTGGCAATATTTGAACTGGAGATATGCTGATTCAGTAAGTATGGAGTTGTTGTTGTTGTTGTTTGATTGATCTTATGAGTTTTTGTTATCAGTATGATGCTTTGAAGTTTTCTCTTGCACTAAGAATGTGAATTGAATTTGAATAAATTGTTCTTGATGGAGATCCCCAAATTCAAATTGAACTGTAGCTTATTCCTTGTAAGTGCTAATATCCTGATAGCATAGATGCTTTCATTGAAATTGAGTGTGTCTGTGCACCAGCATGTAAACCTTTAAATTTGGTTAATTTTTGGGCTAAAAGTAATCCCTTCAATTTTAGCTGAATGGGTATTAACTTGCTGTTACACTTCTAACTTGAACTAGATTCCATTAAGAAGTTCTTTGTTTCATTCTTAAGCTGTTGTTTGTTCTCACTTATTTGAAGTATGCTACTTTAAGTTGGGAATTTACTTCTCTAGATGCTTTATGCAATGGATTTGAAGCTATTCAGCTGAAACAATAGTCCTTAGGTTGAAGAAGATAATGAATAGAGTTAGGTTTGAACTTGACACTGTTAAGTAATTTTCATTGATGTTTATGAAGATCATGCCTTGAGCATATTGTAACTAGAGCCAGGAGGAGTGTGAGGTCATAGGTTTAATAACTATTAGGTGTGGGTTCGAGCTAATAGTCAAGTGGCACTGCCACCTTTTGTGCTGCCTGGTGTCTAGGTTTCGAACACCATCTCCCACTCCCCCCTTATTTACATACACAAATATCTATTAGATGTGTCTAATTCCCATTTTTTAAAAATGTCACTAGAAATGGATATTTATTCATTATTGTCTGTTTGAATTTTTTTTTATATATATATTTTTTCTGATTATCTAGATGCATATGGAGATCTTGAAGCTTATTTGTTACAGTTTAGTATAACGCCTCGGTTATCCGTGACAAATGTATTTGGCATTTCGCAAATTTGAAATAGTATGAGTATGATATTTACACTACTAATTCAAATGGGAGGTATGCTTACCCCTTCCCAACTGAAACTTGGAAGTTGGTTCAAAATCAATTTTAGGTGGTTGGCTAACAACCTATATATATGCTCAAGCTCAAGAAAAAGATTATGTTTGTTTGGGGATTGAATGATGAGGAATGAATCCTAAACGATTTGTGGAGATTAAATTGACCTTGCACATCTTTTAGCAGTGCTCACGAGTCAGTTGAATTCAGGTTGAGAGCTGATTCACCAATCAACCCCCGATCATCTTGGATTTGAGAAAATTCCAACTGATGTCGATTGAGGAGATACAGGTTATTGACCAATTTTTGAAGCTTATGTCAATGATTTGATCAGTCAGTTATGCCAATTTATCTTGTTGGGTGAGCCATGACATTGAGGACTGCAATCCGAGGTAAGGACCTGAAAGGTCTTGTGGATATCGAACCCAACTCTAGTAGATCTAACGAAAATCAAGATCTGTGTGAGATCTCAAGGTGTAAGCCACCACGATGAGGACAATACGGATTACATGCTAATTTAATATTAATAATTAGCTCAATGTATGTATAAATTTAATTCTTCAAAGTTCAGTATGGTAGTTCATCGTTTAGTTCTTTAAACTTTAAGCTTTAATCTTTCGAAGAGTTCAGGTGATTCATCGTTTGGTAGGGCTTGTTTTTATCGTATCTTTTAAATCTGAAAAATTCAAGAACAATATAAGTCAATGTAAATCTGAGCTGAAACAGTCGAGAAACCCGAAACAAGCCAAAGTAGATAAGAATTTAGAGTAGAAGAGAAGGAGGAGATTAGGTGTATTGGGGTGATGATTTATCTGATATGTTTCAAGCACTTTAAAACAAAAGTGATTACTTAGGTATTGTGAGGTGGAGAAGGTTCCGGCATTTTAGAATAATCCAACAACGGTTTTCTGAATTGATCTCAACCATTTTACATCAAAATTGGTTACTTTGGAATTGAGAGAGACGGGAAGGATACTGGATTTTGGTTACCTCTAATAAAGGTTGCCTGAATGAATGGATCTCTAAACTTGGAAGATTTATAATGGGATAGAATTTGTTTTTTGGCTCATGATAATGGGATGGTATTTAGCCATCGGGTATTTGATAGTCGTACATGATTTTATCAAATCATTTGCTAGTTTTCGTGCTCCATTTGGTACTTCTCCTAATCAAGGAAGAATGTTGCGAGCTCAGCTGCAGCACGTACTTTAAATTTCACATTTTTTGGATGTGGGCAATTTTTGGGATAGGCTAGGCTAGGAAACCCATATGCCTAACCTGATACTAGCACTAACTCGTATGCCAAAAATTTCTTATGACAATCCGTACAAATCCTTCATTTCTTCACAATCCTTGGAACCTATTCTGGTAGTGCGGCCCATCAGCACCCGTCATCACTCCAAACGCCATCGCCAACGAACCGCTATGACAACAAATTTGATAATTAGGAATTTTTATTTATTTAATGTTTTTGAATGGTTTTTTTTTTTTGAATAATATTTAATATGTTCACTTCTTCTATTTTGGCATAAACTTCTTTTTGTTTGGGTTGTTTGGGCTATTTTTTTTTTTTTTTTTAAAGGTGGTGTTATTGATTATGTTTGGGGGATAAAATTATTTTTGGAGTAATATTACGTCCACAACGTTTTCACAATAAAATTTATGCAACAAGTTATTGATAGGTAAAAAAGTGATGTTAGTATTGAGCTCATATTAGAATCAGTAATAGCTTACCACATATGATTTGTTGTGAAATTACTGTGAAGATGTGGGCATAGCATTATTTTTATTTTTGTTGAGGCCAAATTCTTAAGATTCTCAAGTAAGGGTGTTCAACATTTTTATTAGGTGGTCAAAATAAATTAGTTTAGTATATACATTTTTTCTGCAAGTCAGGCTGTTTATAGAAACACCCTGACTTGAATGTGAAGCTGCCACTATTTGAAGAGAGAGAAAACCGATTAAACCTAGGAATGTAAAGAGTCTCCATTGTTGCACGTCTCTCACATAGCAAGAAGATTCAAACGAGAAGCAGCCTATCGGTTACGCACTCTATCTCTGTAACATAGCGCGGAACTCTCTCTCTCTCTCTCTCTCTCTCTCTCTATGTTGTTGGCTTTTTTCATATACTACTTTCTTCAAAAAATTCCAAACTGTAGGCTAATTTCTCAGATTTCTCTCCCCCCTTGTGACTTACAGTTACTAACACTTTATCGCTCTCTCAATTGCAATTTTAGCTTTTCATCGGTCTCAGTTTTTGCGATATTTATTACATTGATACGGTATTAAGTATGAACCATTTAATATAGCAAGGGTCTGAGTGAATGATTATTTCTTTTGGACTTGACAAGCCAACTAATACATTGAGTCGGGTCAATGTCTTTTGGGAGTAATATCATACGGTATATTTGAGATTAACTTTACGTTAAAGTAAAGTAGGACCCAATGTAGAGCTGCAATATGTTAATTGTATTGACTTTTTAACCAAAAACATAATAGAGAGACCCAAAAAAATTAAAGATGAAAAATAAAAAAACCTTCCTTTATTGCAGGAGCCATGCGGGACCCACAAACATTAGGGAGGGGGGAGGGGAAGAAAAAGAAGCTATAAGCTGGCTTATAATCTAATCCCAAACACACATGGACAAGGAGGTATGAGAAATGAAATGGTAGTTTTATCAGGTCCATTGCTTGTGCAGTATCTCACTGAGTTTCAGTCTAATTGAGTCAATTGTCAGCAGCATCTAGAATGCAAATCATTGTTAGCATAAAAAAAAAAGTGTTGAATAACAAAATGAAAATAGCACAAAAATAAATAAAAAAACAAGAAGACAGTATCCTAGGGTCAACGAATATTGAACCTTACAACATTAAGTTTGTTTCTGCTATTAAATTTCATCACGGTTGTCTAGAGATTTAAACCAAACATAAAGGAATTTGATGCTGCAAGCCTGGTCATGTATATCAGTGTCATCTAAGCCAGTTTCTAGGTGAATAACTTGGAAAGAACCATGCCACCCATTCTCTACTTAAGTTCTTGTTTTTTGCATTTCACCAGATTTTGTTTTTCAAGGCGCAGTTTGGCAATATAATCATACTTGACACTAGTAAGACAGCAATGCACCAGTACTACATAAAGGGGAACACCTGCACAAAATTAGAAGCAAAAGACCAGAGCAGCCATGAGTTGAGGCACTTGATAAGATATTCATACCACAACACGCAATGCATGTTGGACTACTTACTCTAACGAACTAAACATGTACTGAAAGTTGGTATATGCAATAAGCAGAAATAGATTTTAGTCATACCTGGTCATGGTGGATATTAAGAGCTACAACGCTGGATATTAATGTTAGCCAGTGTTGAAGGCATCTGAAAACAAATCAAATGAGAAAATGGGGGGATCACAGCAATTAGTAATTGACAAACATATGCTGAAAGATAGGGAAGAGAAACAATATCCTTTGAACAGATCAGTTAGTACTTAAATCAAGGCAATCTCTGTGGTACAACATCATAACCAATACCTGCTGCTTTTTGCTCTGATGTGAGCGCCATGTTACAGTCAAGCAACTCAGCAATAATACTAACAGATTTTTAAGGACACATTCTTTTTCCACCAGACCCAACTCCTCATATCTCAGCAGCTATAATGACATTAACAGAAGTCCAATGGTACTATAGGTTACCAATTTTTCCATTACTAAGCATAGAAATAGGCTGTAACTGCCATTGATGCTAACACGGGTATCTGCATTTCAGCCTGAGCAAGTAATGACCTTGTTTCATTGCTTGCTTTTTAATTTTCACAAGCAGCATCATTCTGCCCATATATGACAGATTGAATAAATAAAAATTCTAGATGAAACCATGAAAGTTATAGATGCATGTTTAAATCTGTATAGGAAAAAAAGAAATGGAGTGTCAATCTGAATTTTCTATAAAGCGACAATGGAGGAAATTATATACAACACAATAAACCAAGCATGAAAGGATGGGAAAAATTTTGGCAAAAGATTTTGGAAAACTATTGCAGCTGAAACTCACATCTGCTTTTTATTTTTTTCACAACTGTTCCTCACAAGTGCAAAATTCAACCAAAATAACCTTAAAAAAGCGTGTTATATTGTGCATTACCAACAACAACAACAACAAACAAAGCCTTAGTCCCAAAAAAGGCACATTGTGCATTACCAGATTCTGAAATACTCTTAACAGCAAATATTCTGTAAAGAAGAAAAAACATGAGTGACATAGAAGCAGTAACACCGCCAAAAGAAGTTTGGTGGTGTTAAAAAATAAATAAACATCAAACAGATTTTATTTTGACTGGTAAGTTACAAACACAGCCAACAGGTCTTGATCTACCTCGCCCCTCCATCCAATTCTTATATAAACATTTTTGTATGTCAATGATCATCAACCCGGCAAAATAATTGAGGTGTAGCTTGAGACAAATAAAGGATGATGAAACAGGACTTGAGGGAGGGAAAGCAAGAAAATAAGAAAGCATAAAAAAAAAAAAAAAAAAAAAAAAAAAAAAAAAAAAAAAAAAAAAAAACCTAGACTTCACCACCTAAGGGTGCTTGTAATCACCACCAATTGATAAACATCTAACCAGAAACTAACCACTAGACAGTACACCAGAGCAGGGATACAAAGATGGTTGCTTGGGAACAATAAAGGCTCAATTCCAAGCAGGGATTAGTTTTGAATATCAAGTTCCTCTGGTACCTCAGAATAACTTAAGGCCTTTCTAAGATGCACATTTTTAATTATAATTACAGAGCTTTCATTTTAATCTGAGGACAAGATTTCAGAATGTCAGGACTCCATCACAACATTTAAGAATAGGGACAAGAGTGCTTAAGGATTCTTGCACATTGTGACAACAATATTTAAATAATTAAGAAAAATGTAAATGAAAACCAGAAACATAATATGCTTCAATTGACACTAAAATCTTCTACCAAATTCAGAATGTGAAACAAAAATTATTGGGCATATAACCTAGTTGCTACTACCTCTTGCCAAGCTGTATGTAGTTTTTCTTCCCATGCAAAATTGGACGGCATCTCTCATCACAACATTTCGTTCCTATAAGCATGGAAAGAAAGGAACAAATCTTACAATCAAACACTAAAGAGAAACTCAAATACTTATAATCATCTTCAATGATAGAATCAAAGTGCAAAACTTAAGCCACAAAAATTATAGGCTCATTATTTAATAAAACGATCAATGGAAAAACTCATTTAAATAAAGCAAAAAGTGATGCAATGAACTAGCAGGCCACACACCGCATCACTATAACAGGTTGTTGGAGTGCATGTAATGTGTTCCACATACATAAGGAGGAAAACTATCGGAATCATCCAACCAAATTCTAAGGTATCCCTTATACTTGATCATCCAGATGGTGCACAAGAAGATTTGCAAAGCCAGCATGGGGTTCGCTAGTGAATTCTATAATAGAACCTACATATTGAAACAGTACTTCCAGTAAAACATAAACTTCACATCCACCAACATGAAGGTCCGGGGTTCAACATATTAAGGAAGGGATTTATTACGAGGGATTCTGGGGGAGACCTCTACCATTTGATTTTTTTAAATAAAAAATAAAATAAAGAAGAAGAAGAAGAATGTTGAATAATTGATCTTCCTGATGGATACCTATGTGGCAAAGGATTTAACAAAACAAGACTCACTACGTGAAAGTAATGTATAAGTCAACTGTTATACTGAGACCATAACACCATTATCAGTGAAACTTAAAAAAGGATAGAACAATGATAAAAAATTAAAAAGTACAGAAAACACACCCGTAACATTTAAAGGGCATGCATTCTTTCTCCCTTGAGCAGTATTATAGAGACTCATTTCCTACAATTTACCAGATATCTCCACAAGAACAACTACCATTTAAAAATTTATGGTATCTGTTTACATCCCTCACAATGATCTCCCTCTCCAATACTCTACTCATATACTTAAAAGCTTCATGACAATCCCTACAAATCCTTAGATTCTTCACAATCCTTAGGGCCTTCCCTGGTGGTGCAGCTCCACTCACCACTCCAAATGCCACTGCCAACTTCTCACTATGATACCAAAGTGCTTCCCTTTTCTCCCCTTCTCCTACCTCATGCAACATCTCTTTCCAAACCGGCACATAACCTAATTTCTCAATCTCTTTCATTAACTCTGCCAACTTCTCATAAATTTCCTCTGTTCTCTCATGCCTTCTATCCCCAGCCAAAAACACATGAACTTCTCCTTGCACTTCGATCCAACTCCTCCCACCTTCCTTCTTCACTCTTCTATCTTTCATCAACTTCCTCACTTCTGCAACCTTATCCCACCTTCCTGCAGCTGATAACACATTGGCAGCAATAACATAAGCTGAGTCATCATGCGGGTTCAGTTCCAATAACCGTCTAGCCATAGTCCAAGCCATGTCAGCTTCACCATGATATGCACAACTCGATAGCAATGCCCGCCACACTGCAGCATCTGGCACAAAAGGCATTGTCATTGCAAGCCTCTCAGCTTCTTGCAATCGACCAACTCGTCCTAATGCACCCACTAAACATGTATAATGCTCTAACCCTGGTTCCAAACCATAATCTACTTTCATCCGGGTCAGCCACTGCTCAGTCTCAACAGCCAAATTCGCATTGCAAAACGACATTAAGACTGCTAGAAAGCTATATTCATCAGGTACAAGCCCTCGAGCTTCCATCGAATTGAAAAGTTCAAGGGTTGAGTTCTTATCCCCCTGCTGTGCATAACCAGACATCAATGCATTCCACCCCACGATATTCATTCCCAACAAATTCTCATCAAAAACCTGTCTTGCATCCAAGACAAAACCCGCCTTTCCATACCCATCAACGAGAGCACTACCCACAATCACATTCATATCGAAACCAGTAACAACTGTATGGGCGTGTATAATCCTACATTGCTCCAATGCAGCAACCTCTGCAGCTGCACGAAGCGCCCCAGATACACTATACATCGTGGACGCCACATTGCAAGCTTTCATATCAGCAAACATTGACAATGCATCAATAGAGCGTGAATTTTGCGCGAGACCCACAATGATTGCGGAATAACAAACCTCATCTCTTTCAGGAATTTCATCGAACACCTTACGAGCATCACCAGGAAGCCGATATTTAGAGTAAAAATTAATAAGCGCAGACCCAGAAAAGGGTTCGTTAGAAATACAAAGTTTCAGCGCAAGACAATGGAGTGAAAGGCCGAAACAGAAGCAAGGGAGTGAGGTACAGGTTTTGAAGAGAGAAGCAAAAGTGCGCTGGTTTGGCAAAGTGGGGTGGCGGAGCATGGAAACGAAGTGTTGGAGAGAAAAGAGGGAGTTGGTGTGAGCGGAGATGAGGGCAGTCCATGAGACAACGTTGGGAGATGGGATTTGGTGGAAGAGGCGAAGAGAGTAAGAGAAGAGGTTGTTGATGTTGGACTTGGAGTAGAGTGTGATGAGGTTGTTGTAGACAAAACGGTCTGTGTAGATGGATTTGATGGCTTGGGCATGGAGTATGCGTGGGTCTAATGCATCATCGTTCATGTTATGGAAATGGAAATGGAATGGAGGAGCTTTTTGGTGTCTTCGTCCGCTGCGTTTGAACACAGACACTGAAGATTTTGTTTGTCCAAATGGTGACTGAACTCCGCCGAGGAAGAAGCGCGAAGCTCAAATCGATTTAATTAATTTTTTTTAAATGTTGTAGACAAAAATGCACATGCCCTACTAAAATTTTTTTTTTTAAAACATTTATGTCTGTTTTTGACTTCAGTGTTAAGTATAATGAAATATAGATTCAAAAGACCAATAAATTGTCTATTTTGGAGGGTCTGGTGAATTGGTCTTTTAATACTAAATTTTATTAGACCCAACATCAAAACATATGACAATAGGTTATGTCCTGTATTTCAATAGTTTAGGGAATTGTAGTAGTTGTATATGATTTTCGGAACGTGAATTTCTCTCGTGTTTGTCGTAATAGAAATAAACATGCTCATTTTTAGCTAGACATGTTTATGGCATTGATGATTATTGTGTTTGAATTGAAGAGAGTCTTTATTTTGTAGAACAAACTCTTTTACATGATGTATCTATGACTTTTTCTATTTAATGAAGTTTATGTTTATTATCAAAAAAAAAAAAAATGATATAGTTTATTGTGGAAAAGTGCAACTTTCCCTTCTTCTCTTTTTTTTTCTTTTTTTTTTTTCATTTTTTACTTTGATAGTTGAGAGGGGGAGGATTTGAATTTGTCCCTATAATGAGTCCCTAGCCATTTGGGCAAGTTCATAATCACAACTAAGTTGGTCTATCAACTAATTCAACTCTTTAAAAAAATCAAAAGACGGTCCCTTAAAAAACAAAGAGTGAAAGAGTGGAAGCAGTTCTGAGAACTCAAAATACAAGAAAGGGCTAAAATGGGAAATTAACATCATTTTTCAAACAATATAATTAATAGACAACATTTTCAAACTATATATTTTACTAGCATCTCGAGTCTAAAAGACTCGATTTAGGACCTATAAATCGAGTCTTTGAGACTCGATTTTTATGGTCCAGTGAGTCTGATGTGGCATTTTTTTTTCATGTAGTGAACACTTGGAAATTGAGTCTTAGAGACTCGATTTCCAGAATACTGAAAACAAAAAAGAAACAAAACAGTTTAAGCCCACAAGAAACAAAGACAAAAAAAAAAAAGACACAAAAAACAAAACAGAAGAGGAAGACGAAGCGGAAGACGAAGCAGAAGAGGAAGACGAAGAAGAAAAATCGATCAAGACCACCTTTCCATGGCGACCCAAACCCACGGCGACCCACGGCGATCAGACCCACGCAGACGCACGGAAACGCAGACCCACGGCGACCCATGGGTTTGTCTTCTTCTTCTTCATTTTTTGGGTTCTTCTTCTTCTTCCGATCTGTGCTTGCTCGCCGTGGATCTGGGCTTGCTCGGCTTGGTTTTTTTTTTTTTTTTTGTGGAGGGTTTTGGTGGTTGTTGATGTTTGTGGTGAATGATGATGGTGAGAGAGCTGAACATGTGTGAAGGAGGTTTCATTGTACTGGGATTTTTGCATTGATTTCTTACATTTTTTTTTTTTTTTTGGGTATTTATGGGATAGCATGTAGACAGAGACTTAGACTAAATTTTTTTTTGGTTTTTTTGGCTTATAAATCGAATCTTAGATACTCGATTTTCAGGCCACGTGGAAGCAGTGCCACATCAGACAAATAAGAACACTGAAATCGAGTCTATAAGACTCGATTTATAAGCTCAAAATCGAGTCTTAGAGACTCGAGATGCTAGTAAAAAATATAGTTTTGAAACTATGCCTATTAATTATATTATTTGAAAAATGAGGTTAATTTCCCATTTTGGCCACAAGAAAGTCTAAAACTTTTCCTCCGAAAGATCGCTTGGTAAAGTGTTCTGACTAAAGGTGTAATTCGAAGAAGAATGGACATTGAAGATAAAGGATGTGTTTTATGCGAAGCCAAAGAAGAGACTCGAACACATCTCTTTATAGAATGCCTAATTGCAAAAATCCTTTGGTTTTTGTCTCCTTGGCCAATCATGTACTATGATATGCAATTTAATTCCATGCCTGATGCTTCAAAACTATTCTACATTCAAAAGCAAAATTGAAGGTGCCAAAAGTACTAGAGAAGTTTCATATTATTCACAGCTATATGTTGTGATATAATAAAGATGACAAGAAATCGCATCATAAAGCAAAATGAAAGGGAAATTACCAGATCCTTTGGTGTTATGTAGTCAAATTAATAAAATACACCCTAAACATTTTAATGTCTTGGGATTATACAAGTGAGAAGAACTCGAGAAAAAGTCCATAGCAGGATACACGTCCCTCCTTTTGTGAAAGTAAATTTTGAAGAGAAAACAAGCCTAATAGTAGTAGGTAGAAATCATAACAAAGAAGCTAAATTCTTATGGCCAAAATTGACAAATGATCAAGATCATCTTAAAGCATAAGCCAAAGCAACAGGGCTAGAGCAACATATGCAATAGAATTTGGATACAAATATGTCATTAGTGAAAGGAGATGCATTAAATGTCACTCTACCACTTCAAAACTCAATATCTCCTCATTGGTCGATTGGACAAATTATTGACGAAACTAGGCTTATTTTGAACTATTTCTCATAATATTTTGTAAATTACACCTATATAGAGGCGAATTTAGTGGCTCATAATGTAGCTAGATGGGCTCTTTTGTGTAATCTTTAGGGAATGATTCTCATTTCTTCCATTACAAATTTTGCCTTTGGAAATTGGGAAGAGGGGAGTTTGATTATCTCGTATTGTAATTTATTTCTTTTTTTTGTTCAATGAATTATTTAAGTTTATTTAGTAAGAGGAGTCGATTGAGTTACAAGATTTTATCACTGTAGTTGTCAAACAACCATGTTAATTTGTCACACTATTAATTTTAGTTAGCCACACTTGCGGGGATTCGAACATATCAACTTCGAATACTTTGGAAATATGGATCTCCTCAAGTACATCACTTGTGGGGGGTTTTTTTAATTTTAAAAAAGGGGGTTTTGGTGATGGTTTAGTGAAGGAATTTGGAAATGGTTGAATGGTGAACTTCAACCTTCATTTAGCCGTGATATTAGGGATTGGGTATTGTAAGGGTAGAAGGCCCAGAAATGAATATTGGGTTGTGGGCCTTATGTAAGGACGTTTAGTAGTCCGAGGACAAGGAAGCATTGATGAAGGGGTAAGAATCAGTGGGTTATGAAAAGATTACGTCTACAAGAATTGGGGAAGGTGGTCCGAGGAGGAGTGCCTCCTCAGCCAAGCAGAGCAGAAATCAGAAGGTGTGGTTTGCCATTAAGAGCAACATTCCGGAGGATTCTATTTACAAGGATAAATATCATGAAAGCCTAGGATAGAGTGATACTAAGAAATATCTAAAGGAAAGCTGCTACCACCGCATTTAATACTCTGTAACTAACTTTCTGTCTGCATTAATGTGGAAGTGATACTTGAACAGTGATTTTCAGCCTTACAGCTACTCTCAAATACTTCAGGAAAGTGCTGATGGGATAAGGATCAAAGCTAGCAATTTGACCTACACGTGGAGGATGGAAATGAAGGAAATAGGATAGTATAAAAAAAAAGAGAAGCTCCTAAGGGAGGGGGATAAAAAATGAATAGAAAAACACTATAACAACAGGAACTGGACTTGTAATCTAATTCTAAAGAAATATATACAAGAACTAACCTCCTCAGATTGTGCCGATGACGATTTTCTTGGGATAAAACCAGTTCATCTTTGTTTTCTTACTATTTGGACCCACTATAATTATTGTCCAACTCATTAGAGTCTAGTTTTCTAACCCACTCTCTACAAATTAATTGTATTGGGCTCTTTGGGCCTAGATCCTCTTACCTTCCGGGCTTAGGAACCAAATCTCTTCCTTACAATTGGCGCCGTCTATGGGGAATTACTTGAGCTTTAGTGAGATAAACGTTCAGTGATGGTGGGTTTCGGGCCAAACTGGAAGGAATCTATGGGGTCCCAACATCAAGATCATTTTGTTAATCTTAAGCGAAAAAGGGACCGGGAGGTTAGTATGCATACCACCCATACTAGTAGGAGCCAATCTCGAAGTAGGAGTCATGTCTCTCATGAAGAGAATACTAGGACCATGCAACTGGAGATTGACCGTCTGCAAAGGAGGTTGCTCCATGAACGACGAAGGAGGACTCCTTCCAATTCTTACTTTTCGTCTGATGATGATAGGGATGGCAATTTCAGGCCCAGATTAAGGACTCCCCCCAATGAGTCTTTCGCGTATAATGAGGATTACCACTATGAGCGCAGAAATAAGAGCCCGTCTTGCAAAGGTCTGGGAAACGACGCTATGAGTAAGGCGTTAAACCAAATTTCCAAGTCACCTTTCACGCGCAGAATTGAAGGAGGAAAACTTCCTCGGCGGTTTACTCAGCCAACATTCACCATGTACAATGGTCAAACAGACTATGTAGAGCATGTAAGCCACTTCAACAAGAGAATGATTGTTCACTCCAAGAATAAAGCCCTGATATGCAAGGTGTTCCCATAGAGTTTGGGACCTGTGGCAATGAGATGGTTTGATGGCCTGGGAGCAGGTTCTATTAACTCCTTTAAGGAACTCACTCTGGCGTTCGAGTCTCGTTTTGTTACTTGCAGCAGAGTTCCTCGGCCTTTGAACTCTTTGTTGTCCTTGACCATGCTTGAAGGGGAGATACTAAAAACATACTCTGATAGATACTGGGAGATGTTCAATGAGATAGATGGTAATTTTGATGATGTGACCACAAGGACATTCAAGGTCGGCCTACTTGCCGAGCATGGTTTGAGGAAATCTTTGACCGGGAACCTGTTAAAAGTGTGCGTCAGCTCATGGACTGAATTGACAAGTATAAACGAGTCGAGAATGACCAACAATAGGGAAAAGGAAAGACTAAGGATATCCCTCAAGATAGGAGGGATTTCAGGTAGGACAGATACAACAATAACTTGCCCTAAAGAGACTTTGCTGGGCAATCTGGGTCTACTGCTATTCAGGTGGTTAACACAGTGTTCCGAGAACCAGTGCATTAAATCCTGGAAAAAATTAAGAATGAGCTATACTTTAAATAGCCCAATAAGATGGAAGGAGACCCTATGAAGCGCATCCAAAGCCTTCATTGCCAATACCACCAAGAGCGACGACACACCACAGAAGACTGCAGGATTTTGTGGAGTCATTTGGAGCAACTGGTCAGAGGTGGAAGGTTGAAGCAGTTTCTATTTCAGCCCAATAGGCAAGGAGGCCAGACGGGGTCGAGAACTCAGAGAGATGCTTCTCTAAGACCACCACTAGGAACAATCAGTGTTATTCTTGTTGCTCCAGGGAGAACTGGTTATTATCCCTTCAGGGTGATGTCCATCACTCGGCCACTCATAGAGGACTCCTCCCCTAAACCGAAGAGGAATAGGATAGGGGTCCGACTAGCACTGAGTTTCTCAGATGAAGACAAGGTTGGAACCTTGCAGTCCCATGATGATGCCCTAGTAGACACCCTCAGGATAGAAGGGTATATAACGTGAGGCGGGTGTTGGTAGATCAGGGCAGCGGGGCAGAGATCATGTATCCTAATTTGTACAAGGGGATAAAGTTGAGACCTGAGGATCTGTCACGTTATGATTCACCTTTGGTAGGCTTTGACGGGAAAGTTATTACTCCTAGGGGCCAAATTAGACTACTAGTCCAAGCAGGTTTGGAAATGGTGGAAGTGAACTTCATTGTAGTAGATGCTTACTCCCCCAATACTGCCATTGTAGCAAGACCCTGGCTTCATGCCCTGGGGGCCGTCTTTTCCATCTTGCACTTGAAAGTGAAGTATCCGTCCGAAGACTAGATTAAGGAGTTGGTAGGGAGCTAGTCTGTGGCTAGGCAGTGCTTGGTGGCTGCAATTACGCATCATGTCGGAAATGAGTTGTCGGCCTCTGCTCAGCAGAGCTTATAGCAATAAAAAATGCCAGTGTTATTCGTGGATGCGGTGTTAGAAGGGGAAAAATGTGAGGAATTGGAGAATATGATGATAGGTGATACTGGTGAAAATTTTTTCCAGGTCGGAGCTCAACTGCCCCCTCAAGAGAAGAAATAGCTGACAGTGTTCCTTAGGGACAATATTAATGTGCTTGCATAAAGATCCCAGGGTGGAACCAAGCTTTATTTTCCATCATTTAAACAACAACCTAGCTATCGTCCCCAAGAAGCAACCACCTCAACGCTCATCTAAAGAGCATTCTGATACTGTCAAGGAAGAGGTGATCAAGCTTAACCAGGCTAAGGCTATTAAGGAAGTGTTCTACCCTGAATGGTTGACCAATACGGTGGTGGTGAAGAAGAAAAGTGGAAAGTGGCGAGTATGTGTAGATTTCACAGATTTGAATAAGGCTTGCCCTAAGGACCCCTTCCCCATGCCTCGAATAGACCAGTTAGTGGATGCAAATGTAAGTCATCCTTGGATGAGTTTCCTGGATGCCTTTCAAGGATATCATTAAATATCATTAGCTTTGGATGATCAAGAAAAGACAGCTTTCGTTATGCCTACTAGAAATTACCATTATAAGGTTATGCCTTTTAGTTTGAAGAATGCAGGGTCCACATATTAGAGGATGATGACCAGGATGTTTGAGTCACAATTAGGAAAAATATTGAGGTTTATATAGATGATATGGTGGTGAAGAGTAAGGAAAAGTCCGAGCATGTTGGTGACTTGGGAAATATCTTTGAAATACTAGGTAAACACAAGCTGCACATTAATGCTTCCAAGTGCTCTTTTGGTGTTAGTTTAATGAAATTTTTGGGTTATATGGTCACTTATTGTGGAATTGAAGTTAACTCTGATTAGATTAAGGCAATTAACAATTTGCAGCCACCTCAGAATCCCAAAGAGGTCCAGAGGTTAACAGGAATGACTGCCGCCTTGAACCGATTTATCTCTCGGTCAGCAGACAGGTGCAGACCTTTCTTCCAGCTAAATGGAAAGGATTTGAATGGACCGAGGAATGTGTCCTGGCCTTCCAGCAACTGAAGGAATACCTTTTTCGACCATTCATTATGTCCAGGCCCAAGGTGGATGAGGTTTTGTTTGCTTACATTGCTGTGGCTTCTCACGCGATGAGCCTAGTGCTGATACGGATTGATAATGGTGTGCATAAGCCAGTTTATTATGTAAGCAAGTTGTTGCATGAAGCAGAAGTTCGTTATTTACCACTGGAGAGAGCCATCTTGGCTGTGGTACATGCTACACGTAAAGTCTCCCACTACTTTCAAGCTCATACAGTCGTGGTTTTGACCTAACTTCCTCTTCAATCACTACTTCGGAAGGCAGATTACACAGGAAGAATTGTCAAATGGGGTACAATCTTAGAGGCCTCTGATATCAAGTACATGTCTCGCACCTTTATTAAGGGCTAGGTCCTTGCTGATTTGGTGGCCGAGTTTACTGAATTCCCATTGGAAGAAGAGGGAGAAAAGCAGAACATAGATGGAAAATCAATTGGTGTGGTCTCCTAGCAAAAGCCTCTACCTTGGAGGGTATACGTTTATGGTGTAGCAAATCAAAGAGGATCTAGAGTGGGGCTAGTTGTAGTATCTCTTGAGAGCATCATTATTGAGAAATCCTTAAGGTTGAGTTTCTCGGCCACGATCAATGAGGCTGAATATGAGGCTCTGCTAGTAGGAATGACCATGGTTTAGAAAATGGAAGGAAAATCAGTGGAGGTGTTTTCAGATTCAAGGTTGGTTGCAGGCTAGGTGAAGGGAGAGTTAAAAGCTAGAGTTCTAAGAATGCATGAGTATTTGAATCAGGTCAGACACTTGCAGTCAGGGTTTGAGTCTTTCACCTTAATGCAAATTCCTAGAAGTAGAAATACACATGCTGACTCTCTTGCCACGCTCGCAACCTCCTCAGCGCAAAATTTACCTTAGGTCATTCTGGTTGAGGATTTATGTAAGCCTACCGGGGTAGAAAGGGAGAGGGCACAAATTCATCAAATTAGGGTGGACCCTAGTTAGATGGATCTCATTGTTCTGTTCCTTAAGAATGATACTTTACCTGAGGAAAAAGGGGAAGTTGATAAAGTGAGGAGGAAAGCCCCTCGTTTCCGGTTGTCTGAGGATCAAAAGTTGTATAGACATTTCTTTTCAGGACCATATTTGCTATGCATCCATCCTGAAGCAGCAGAACCACTCCTAGAAGAGTTACACTAAGGGATTTATGGAAGTCACACTGGAGGCAGATCCTTAACCCATAGGGCCCTCACCTAGGGATATTGAAGGCCGGGTATGCAGAAGGAAGCACAAGAATATGTGAAGAAGTGTGACCAATGCTAGAAATTCGCTCTAAACATTCATCAGCCAAGTTGTGTACTCAATCCACTGTCCAATCCCTGGCCTTTTTCTAAATGCAGATTGGATATAGTGGGGCCCTTCCCTAAGGCAGCAGGGAACAGAAGGTGGCTCTTGGTCGACACTGATTATTTCACCAAATAGGTTGAAGCTAAGCCATTGGCGAACATCAAAGATGTCGATGTTAAGAGGTTTGTGTGGAAAAATATTGTCACTCAGTTTGGGATCCCTCACACCCTCATTTAGGACAATAGACTTCAGTTTGATAGCAAGGCTTTCAGAAGGTACTATTGTGATTTAAGTATTAAGAATATATTCGACTCCAGCTTATCCACAAGGGAATGGATAGGCCGAGACTGTCAATAAAGTCATAGTGGATGGACTCAAAAAGAGGTTGGACAATGCCAAAGGTAAATGGGTAGAAGAACTACCACATGTTCTTTGGACATATCGCACTACCCCTCGTAGATCAACGGAAGAAACCCCTTTTTCAATGACCTATGGGGCCCAGGCTGTAATCTTACTAGAGACTGGGTTCCCGATGCTAAGGACGAGCTCGTTCGCTCCAAACAACAATGACAGGTTATTAGAGAAGAGTTTAGATTTGATTGAAGAGCGAAGAGAAAATGCCATGGTTCAATTGGCGTATTATCAGCAGAAACTAAAGCAGGGGTATGATTCAAATGTGAGGCTAAGACCTTTAGCGCTCAGAGACTTGGTTTTAAGAAAGATTTTGGGTACTGCGAAGAATCCAACATGTGAGAAGTTAGGGCCCAATTGGGAAGGGCCATATCGTATCACCTCGGAAGCGGGTATATATGCGTAATACTTAGAAGATCTGGATGAAAATGTTGTACCATGCCCCTAGAATGTAAACAACCTACGAAGGTAATATTATTAATGAAAGGCATTTCCACAATGTTTTTACTTATAATATTGTTTGTTACGTTGATTACCTATCTAAGTATTAAACAGAACATTGGTAATGCCTGGTTCCTCGGACCACATACCTTACATTAATTAATACTTCTTATCATTTATCTAAGTATGAAACAAAACCTTGGTTATGCCTAATTCCTGGACCACATACCTTGAGTAAATTAATACTTTTTATCATTTGTTTAAGTATCAAACAGAACATTGGTTATGTTTGGCTCCTCGAACTACATACCTTGGGTAAATTGATACTTCCTATTATTTGTCTAAGTATTAAACAGAACCTTGAAAATGCATGGTTCCTCGGACCACATACCTTAAGTAAATTAATACCCCTCATTATTTACTTAAGTTTTAAACAGAACATTAGTTATGTCTAGCTCCTCAGACCATATACCTTGGGTTAATTGATATTTCCTATTATTTGTCCAAGTATTAAATGGAACCTTGGTAATGTCTAGTTCTTCAGACCACGTATCACGTACTTTGGGTAAATTAATACCCCTCATGATTTACTTAAGTATCGAACAGAATCTTGGTTATGCCTGGCTCCTCGGACCACATACCTTGGATAAATTGATATTTCCTATTATTTGTCTAAGTATTAAACAGAACATTAGTAATGCCAGGTTCCTCGGACCACGTACTTTGGGTAAATTAATACCTCTCATTATTTCTTTAAGTATCAAACAAAATCTTGGTTATGTCTGGCTCCTCAGACCACATACCTTGGGTAAATTCATATTTCCTATTATTTGACTAAGTATTAAATAGAACCATGGCTTTGTCCGATCTCTCAGATCACCTATCTTGGGTAAGCTGACATTCCTTTGGCTATGAGAATACTAGACAAAACCTTGGGGCCATGTTAAGTTCTGTGAAGCACGCCTTGGGAAAATTAATACTCAACCCTACCATGCTGAGTAGTAAAGACTCTCATTGTAGTGACTTAGTCAAAAGGACACCCCTGAGCACCAGATAAAGCATTTGCAAATATTTTCATGATCAATTCATGAGCTAATTGTCATCTACAATTCCTTAAGTCTACTGAGTAAGTGGAAAGTTATGTGGAGTCTTGGCGGGATAAATGCTCCACCATTTTTCTGAAATTAAGAGGAAGTCTAGTGATATGTAGGGGCCTATAAGTTAATTCTTCTTAAGGTATGTTTTTGAAGTGAATGATATACTTTGTTGAGATTGTAAACATATAGTCATTTATGCAGATAACTGAATGAAGTTGTTTCTCATTTTCATATTGGTTAGGTGTTAAGTGAAACGAAAACTGTGTCAGGACTTGTATCACAAGAGTAAAGGAAAAGTTCATAAGTGTCATTAAGTTAGCCTTAGAAAATGACAAATTAATTACAAAAGGTCAAATTGGTTACAAATTCTAGAAATAAAAATAACAATTGAAAAAAAAAAAAAAAAAAAAACCTACTCTAAAGTACTTCTTTTTTATTTTAGTCTTGTCCTTTGCTAAGGCCTTGGTAGACTGGGTGAATGCTGCATCTGAGAATTCTGGGCCCTTACCCTTAAGGTCCCCCTTGGCAAGCATTGGGAGAGTTGTCAAGACAATCTCTATCTTAGTAGGGACCTCTTTCTCTTTAGGGAGGTCCTAGGAGCAGCTGGGGGCTTCGTGGCATCAGGAGCCCCTCTCTTGGTTGTGTCTGATTCTTTCTCAACAACCCCAGACTGCTCAGCCACCTTGGAAGTTCTGTCAAAAGGGAGAGGGACCTCGGCTGGGCTATCTCTACCAATATCTGCCTCCTCGAAGGCAATGTCAGCCTTAGAGCTAGCAGAGCTTGACGCACGAATGGCAAGAGGGTAGTATACACTCTTTGCGTTCCTAAAGGCAAAAGAGACCTCAACCCCAACTTGGTTGAGGGCCTCGTTCCACACCTGGAGGCAGTAGCTCCTACACACCTCCGAGACCTCAGCCCTGAGGGCCTTCTCGATTTCTGCCACCCCCACATCATACCCATCCTGCTTGGCTTGCTCCCTGGCCTTCTTGGCCTCCTCCAGTTTCTTCTTAAAAACCTCGATCTACTCCTTAGAGACGGACAACCGGTCCTCAGTCTACCGAAGTTGACTTCGTTGACCCTCGGCTTGCCTTTAGCCCCTTCCAAGGCAGCTTCAGCACTTTTTTTGTCCCTGTCTGCCTCGGTCAGCTTCTTGTTCAACTCCTGCATCCTCTTCTCAACCACATTGAAGGCATCCATGGCCGAAATGCACCTCCCCTCCTCCTCCTTCATTTGTCTGTGGGAGCTATTCACCAACTCTTCAGCCCTTTGCACAGCTTGGACAGTCTTAACAAAAAAAAAAAAAAAAAAAAAAACAACAACAACAACAAAGAAAAATAGTAATAAGTCTTAGTAAGTAAAATGAAATAAAAATATATATACGTCCCGGTAGTGATTAGTCAAAATGATTGTTAAAGCACTTACTAGGGCTAGATCCCTCTTCAAGCTGAGGAATACCTCATGCTTTTTCATGGACCTGAGGTCAGTCATGTCACCAGGTAACAAAAGGGCCTTCTCCAAAGCATTGGCCACATACCCTGCCTTTCCATGTTGTAAATCCCTTATGGATGCATCAGTTGGCAATGGGGCTCTATACAATACTAAGGGAGGGCTCCAAGCAGGAACTCGACTTTTGCGGTCATGCCCTCTCTCCACTACAGGTCCTTCACTTGGGGCTTAGGTATAGGCAGTCTTAGCTGCTTTGGCCCCCTTTAGGGGCTCAATATCTTTGGAAGGGAAGCCCTTTCCTTCTTCTATTACTTCTTTCCCCTTCTGGTCTTGCTTTCTTTTCTTGTCATTTAGGCCGACTGAAGGAACCTGACCAGGAGGGGGAGTGGGGGGTTTGGTTTGGTTTGTCTTGTCTTCTCGGGCATGTTGCCCCTTGCATGGGATTCCATCAGGTCCAAAAGGCTCGATTTGGTTTTTTGCTGTAGTACCATGACGTTCGGGATTGAAAGAACCTCTTATGTGTGGCTTACTTGGCCTAAGGGAAGATCACCAAAGTCACCGGTAGAAGCCTCGGGGGATTGAAATTGGTTGAAGACCTTGAAGTCATCCTCCAATTTGAAAACTTCAACCACCTCTTCCTCTTCTTCTTCTTTGATGGTTGCCTGGGAAGGGGCTGCTTCTTCCTCAGCTGCACGTAGAAAAGATAAATCTATTTGCTGTACGCCCTCAGGAATGGGGCCGGTGGCAAGGAATCCAGGAACTGCAACATTAATCTGATGTAGGTGTGGATCTTTCGCCTTAATCACGCACTTGGGCGCTTGGAAACTTGATGAGAGCGGGTTGTAGTCGAGGATGAGATGGGCCGCCCTTCACTGCCCATTAATATGGACGAAGATCTTGGCTTTTAGTATCTTTGTCAAATCAGGCTCGTTGACAAGGTTCAAATTTGGAACAATGGCTCATTTATCTGCAAATTCACCAAACACCAAGGGCATTATTAGGAAATGGCGCAAAATCAAAATAATGGAAATAAACACGGTAGCAATAGTAGCAAAGGGGTTATCATTATAACAAAGAACCTAAACCTAAGTACCCCACCTGGTGTACCCTCCCGTGTTAGGCAATGAAGTCCATCATGTCATTCTCCTGAGATGATTAGGAAGTCCTTGTCCATAACCTTGTGGACTCAGGGAGACACGAGATAAGCCTGACCTTGTGGACTCTGGTTTTCAAATAGTACCCCTGCCCTGTCAGTTTGTGAAGATTGTAAACCCAGTTGACATCATGGTGGGATGGGTTTACGTTCAACCTTTCATTGAGGGCATATACGCTACCTAAAATCCTAAATACGTTAGGGGCGCATTGGGTTGGGGAAAGCATATAAGCTATTAGGTAATCCCTAGTTACTCTACCCATTGGGATTCTCATCCCTCTCTTTATAAAAGCAATCATAGGAATGACCACTTCTCCCTTCTGCCTCTGGGCATGCCATTCCCCCTATTTACAATACCTAATCGAAACCCCTTATAGGATTCAATATTGAGCTTTGAAGCTCTCTATTTTTTCTGGAGAGTCTACCAAGTAAGCAAATCTTAAGAAAGGTTGAAGGTGGAAGTAGGGCAAGGAGAAATTAGGGGAGCCGAGGAAGAAAAGGCTTTAAGTAAAGAAAAATAAAAGAGAAAATAAGTGAAAATGATGAAAAGACTCACGGAAAGGAAGGAAGGCTCCTCAGACCAGCTCTTGATGTTTGAGAGTGCAAAAAGTGAGGTAGGAATATCCCCAAGCAATATATGTGTGTGTGTGTGTGTGTGTGTGTGTGTGTGTGTAAAGGAAAGATAAGCAGGAAAGCTCCCGCTCGAGTTCCCATACAATCTCCAGTCGTTGGATCTGCATCGCACCGTAGAACGTGGGGGACATGGAGCTGCAGAAATTAATTGAAGGTGCGTCTCGGATGCCGAAGCGTCAGGAGCATGCGTTGGGCAATTGAAAAGATACTTGTGCAGACAGGACTGACGTATGGTCAGATTAGGGCAATTGTGATGGATATCGAAATCCTCCTTTTTTCCGACAAGCAAAAGAAGAGAATTTCGAGGGGCTATTGTAGAGGTAGATTGCCCATAAATGAATATTGGGCCGTGGGCCTTGTCCGAGGACATTTAGTAGCCCGAGGATAAGGAAGCATTGATGAAGGGATAAGAATTAGTGGGTTATGAAAAGATTACGTCTACAAGAATTGGGGAAGGTGGTCCGAGAAGGAATGCCTCCTCAGCCAAGCAAAGCAGAAGTCAAAAGGTGTGGTCTGTCATCAAGAGCAACATTCCAAAGGATTTTATTGATAAGAATAAACATCATGAAAGCCTAGGACAGAGAGAAACTAAGAAATATCTTAAGGAAAGCTGCTACTACCGCATTTAATTATCTTCAGCTAACTCTCTGACCGCATTAATGTGGAAGTGATACATGAACAGTGATTTTGAGCCTTACAGCTACTCTCAGATACTTCAGGAATGTGCTGATAGGATAAGGATCAAAGTTAGCAATTTGACCTACACATGGAGGATGGAGATGAAGGAAATAGGATAGTATAAAAGAGAGAGAAACTCCTAAAGGAAGGGGATTGAAAAATGAATAAAAAAACACTGTAACAATAAGAAATGAACTTGTAATCTAATTCTAAAGAAATATATACAAGAACCAACCTCCTCAAATTGTGCCGATGACGATTTTCTTGGAATAAAGCCAATTTATCTTTGTTTTCTTGTTATCTGGACCTACTATAATTATTGTCCAACTCATTAGAGCCTAGTTTTCTAACCCACTCTCTACAAATTAATTGTATTAGGCTCTTTGGGCCTACATCCTCTTACCTTTCAGGCTTAGGAACCAAATCCCTTCCCTACAGGTATATTTTATAATGTTTGATTGCCCATATAAAAATTCTACATCTCTTTACTTTTTGTTTTTGTTTTCAAGTCATGTGATCTCTCCATTAACAATTTGACGAGACACTAATAGAAAGGTTTATTTGGTACACCATCCAAGTTTCATGTACCAAAGAAGAAGTTAAGGACGGTTTTAAACAAGATAAAAGTTTAGGAGATCCTAATACCATTTACCCTTATTTATTTATGCTTTTAGAGCTTGAAGATAGGACTTTACTTAGCACACTCATCAAAACTCGAAAGCCAAAAAAGAGTTTTTAGGCTAAAAAGCAGTCTTAGCTCACAAGTTAAAAACAATAACTTGGGAGTTCATCCAGCATAAATGAACAATAAATAAATGAACAGAATGGGATCCACATCTATTTGGTGTACGCAGGAGTTGATTCAGCATGAACTGTATTGTATTGTATTTGTGTAGTGTATACAGCTAAGCATGAATATTTGACCCATAGCGGCATTCTGAAGTAGTGCACGTTAACAGCTTTGACCAATCATTGCTACTGCTACATCCATAAAAGCCAAGGTATACATCACAACTGTCTGTCTAATTGTGTTTCCGCGTGAAATCCATTGTCATCATATGTAGGGAGCTCTGTAGTCTGAAGGAGGAGGAGCATCAATGATCAATCAATCATCATCGTCATCTTGCAATGCACAACACAAGGAGTGTCACGAAGCTTCCATATCCATATCTTTAGTCTATAATTTTAGATGGGAAATTAATACATCAATCCCGACCTACTAAAGTTTTAAACACTTGTAGTGTCGAAAAATAATTGGAGAGAAAGGAAAGGACAGGTCCTGTTGGTTCAGTGGATCCATACTACCATTGTCAATATTTTAGGAGCATTCATATCTATTGTTAATTGTGTCTCCGTATAGGCTATAGATATCTTATCCTTGATTCTTTTTTTCTTTTTGATACTTGATTTTCTTATATTATCACGACTTGAGAAATGCCGATTATGAGTTTTTTTTTTTTTTTTTTTTTTTAACAATGAGATTGTTTTAAATTACGATGCAGTATGAGCTGATATTTGGGGCGGACCTTGATTGAGTTTTGATTTTTCTTTGGCCTCTATTAATACAAATATCCCAGCCTCCATGATGCAGAATAAATAATTAAAAGCACAAAGCAATTCATAATCAGGGTGATCTAAAGATAATTAAAAGCATTTCATAATCGGGTGTTCTAAAGATAATTAAGACTGACATGAAGTAAGTTTCAATCAGTTCAATTGGTGAAATCTATTGTCGTCAAATAAGAAATTTAAGTTTAAATCCTACCTACACCAAAAATCAATTATTTGAGCCTAATGATAAAAGAACAAACATCACACATTCAAAACTCGAAATATTTATCAAAAAAATAAATAAGACCCCACATAAAACAATACACATAGACATAGTTGATTAAAACCATATGACCTTAAAGTTGTTAGGCACCTACCACGATACACAGAGGCTAAAATAAAACATTGCCACATTTTTTTTTACCTTTCTGCCTTTGAAATAGTGTCAGATATTAGATCCCATGAAAATGGTGTTACACTAATTACAGCATCTCAATAAGTTAGTAATATTCTTTTGTATCTCCAATATTGCTCACCAAGATATTTTTTTGTTGGATAAAAAGGAAATTCAATTGAGATGATAGCAATTTCATTAAAAATGAGATTCATCAGAGTTTGATTCCTAATCCACATCTGAGGAGCTCCTCTACCCAAAGCAAAGGCGGATCCATTGTTCTTTTTTTATCTTCAGCATATCCATTGTTCTTGTTTCTTTAGCATCTTTTTTAGTGTATAAACATATCGTATACATATAAAAATCCTAGAAGCTGCGGTCCATCAACAAAAAATATTTGAAACCCACCAATTCGCAGGTAATATGGAGTACTTTGTTGAGAAAATATTAGAATGATTTTAGTAAATCCCAAATGCAAGCGAGAGATAATTTAAAAGCATTTTATCGAGAAATTCTTATGTTTACTATTTTTTTTTTTATGGGACTTATGTTTACTATTAAAATGCAATGGAGGGTACTATCATTCTGTAAAGTTTCATTAATATAATGGAGGGTAAGCAAATCGCCAGGTCTTTTTTTTTTTCTTATTTATGAAAAGCAATCACCAGGTCTTAGTAACACTCAAATCAAGGCAGTGCATGGAAAGCCAGAGCCAAAGGCATAGGCAGTGAAAGTGAAAGTGATTGATTAATTTAGATAGTACAGAAGAGAAGATTGTGATATCTACTCTAAAACGTTTGTCAGTGTCGTTATCAGACCCAAATTAACAAATATACACAAATGCGTGTGGGGGAGCGTGTCTATGTACTTCAAAAATAAAAAGACAGAGAGAGGTTTGCAATTGCAACTTTCTAAAAAGCATAAAGTTGTGTGAAGAAAATGGAGATGCATTCATCTGGAGATTAGAGAAAAGAGACAAACACCCACATGGCTATGGCTATGATTTTTTTTTTTCTTTTTTCTTTTTAAAGGCCAAATCCCATTAGTCCACCCTCTTTTTCTTTTTTCATCCACCACCCAAAATGACAAACATTCTTTGACAATTTTTGCTTTTGAAAACATTTTTCTTAATTTCATTCCTTTACTTAGCTTAACAAATGCTTACCTAAAGGGTAGATAAGTAATAACAATCCCCAACATTGAAGTTAAACCCTCTCTCTCTCTCTCTCTCTCTCCCCCACTTCTATCCACCACAAAAACCCATTTCCTTTAGCTAAAAACAAAAATAATTTTGTAGAAAGAATCTACCTCAAATGAACTTTGCTTCTTTTGAACCTCATCTTTCTCCTATCAAATATCTGCACAAAAATACCAAAAAAAATTCAAATTGGTAACAACATTAGAAGCAGAAAAAGCAGGTAAAAAAAAATCCACCTCATGTTCCAGATACACATACATACCATCATCTTTCTTCATCAAATTTCTAGTAAATAATAAGCAAATAACTAGAAACCCAACTCCTGCCGCCCCTCCTAATATTATAGCAACTGTCTTTCCAGTATTTCCACCTGTCCCTACATAAATTTAAAACATATCCCACAACATCAATATTTTAATAAAACTACACTAAATAAAAAAAATGTTCAATGTTTCATACAGTATAAATAACCACTAATCTGGCTTGGGATTAGGCCAGAAGAGCCCCATACATAAATTAGTCAATAAACAATAAACAAATAAATAAAGCAGAAAACATCATTAATCTAGATGAAAATCAAAATTTTGTAGGTAAAAACAGGAACTTTACCTGATGAAGATGAAGAGGAAGATGAGGAGGATGAAGAAGATCTCCTAGGAACCCCATTTGGATAGTAATTATAACTAATAAAGCACTTATGCAGATAGACTTGGCCTGAAATAGAGCTCCCACATTCAACCTGAGCTCTCTGCACAGCACTCTTCACACAATCCGCACAATCTGAGTCCCCCAAATCCCCTTCACACTGAGCCAACATATACACATCTTGATAGCTCGTGGTGTAAAAGCCATGGCCACTAACAACCCCATTTTCCAACACAGTAAAAGCTGTGTCCCTCCTCTCCTGAAACCCAACTCCAGCCACGTTGGTTGAGCCACAAGTCTTGTAGAGCATTTCATACCCTGAAATCTGAGCAAACCCAGAAACCTCATATAGAAGGTAACAGCCAAGGAGCTGGACTCTAGCGGCTACAGTTTTGCCACAAAGACTGTTAGCCATTTGGGGCAGTTTGTTGACACAGTTGTAACACTCAGCATTGTTAAGGTCTCCTCTGCATTGGAAGAGACCAGAGATGGTGGTTTGGCCAGTACCAGAGGTGGTATTGAAGTACCTGGCCTTTGAAGACTGTGAAACAAGGGAATTAAAGAGAGCTGAGAGTGTTTGTGAGTAAACCCCAGTTGGATCTGAAAAGGCTTGCTTTGCACACCCCTTGTAAACTAAATCTGTATTAGAAACAGATTTGGCAAGTGGGATAAGCTCCAAATTGGTAAGGAAAATCAGAGAATGGAGGAAAAGGGAAAAAGGTTTTGAGGAAAAACCCATTTGGGGTGGAGTTGAGGGATCAAATCATGGCAGGTTTTTGAGAAGTGGTTCTTGTGGTTGGAACTGTGGGAAAGATTTGGGGGTCTTGTTTTTGATTCTTTGATTTCTGTTGCTTTTTGCTCAAAAAGGGTTTGGAATTTGGTTTTGGTTTTGGTTTTGGTTTTTGGTTCTGCGGTGCTTTGGATGGGATTCACTTTGCCTTTGAATACGCCTATACCTCTGAAGTCTTGAGAGATATGCAGCTGCAGAGGGTCAGGTATGTCATATGTGCTACTTGTTATGCCTCCACTCAACTTCACGCAGAGTACTGTGTGTAGTGCGTACAATTGATAAAAATATATTATTTTTTGGAACATTGATATATTTTTTGGGGTTTAATAATGTTAGCTTTTAACATTTGAATTTTGAAGAGATTCAGATCAGAGAATGAGAACAAAAATGTTTTAAACAACACACTAAAAATAAAAATAACTAATGCTTAAAAAAAAGACAAATGGGTTTTTCCTCATTTGATTTTGTGGAGGTGGAGGCTGTGAATTGAATTCAAAGGAATCTGATTTTGTGGGAAAGAAGTGCATGAAGTTTGACTGAAGTACATCATACTTGAGCTACGGTTTGAACTTAGAACCATGAATTGAATAATGGGGTTGTTTATTGTTTTTTCTTTTTGTTCTAATTTAAGTTTTTAGTACGTGAGGTCTTGGGTACAAGAAACAGGTGATGATGCCATTTAAGATTTGGAGCCTAGCATTTGCCCAAGAATATTTAACTTGGAGAAGCAACTCATGACAACTACATGAATCATTTACTACCAGCACATCACAGTCAGCAGTTAGGTTGAATATTAAAACAAAGTTGGGAGATTGATTTTTGGATAAATTATTGCTAAACTTTTCGTGATTCATTTTTTATTCTGTGTTATGAAGGAACCAATGTCCAACAAACTGATGTTTTTGGTAAGAGCAAGATTTAGGGACAGTATTTAAGTGTTATTCATTAAGTTTCTCTTTTAAGATTCTGTCATGTGAATTTTTTTTCACGAAATAAAAGTGTATTTTTTAATTAAGTAGCCATGTGCCCGAATATTAAAAAGAGAATTTAAAAAACAGCACCTTAAGTACTGTACCTTAAGTTTTGTCATTTTAGTAAAGATTAAAGCTTCAAATTTGAATTGGATATGAAGTGTGTGTGTGTTTTTTTCTTAATTTATTCCTTCGAGTGAATGTTACTCTATACATGGTAGCAGCAAGCACACAACAAAGTTTAGTTTAGTTTAGTTTATTTTTTTGTACTACCTGTTGTTTATAATGTCAATGGTTTGAAATAGTAAGATTACTAAAGTATGGAAAGTAGTTATCAAAAAAATAATAATAATAATAAAATCACTGAAGTATGGAGGGTATAAAAAATTAAGAAGCAGACGTTTAGCCGTATTCGCCACTTTAGCAGTCAGATTCTTTTTTGTTTCTTTCTCCTCCTTTGGTCAGAATTTTTTTTTTTTTTTTTTTTTTTGATGAACATTATTCTCAGACTTGTAGCATTAAAATTAACAGCTGAAATAATATGGGTCTCAATAATTAGCACGGGGCATCAATGAGTTTGGCCTTTTCTTATTTTCGGCACATTACTGGTATTGCATTTATCAAAAAATATAATTTTTGAGTAAATTATGTATTTAGTTCATATTTTTTACATCATAATTCAATTTGATTTCTAACATTTTAATTTTATCAATTTGGTTTCTAACTTTACAGTGTCGTCTTAGTTCATATGAACTAACATTTTGATTGTGTCAATTTAGTCTCTAACGTCTTAACCGAGTTGAACGACAATCAACGAACTCAAAACTTTATCCAACCACAAAATTCCTTTTTGTTACATGAAAATCTATCTCCAAAATTAGTGTCTTCCCAAGTTTGACTAACATTTGACCAAAAATTTGATAATTTGATTGTGATAAATTCAAGCTCTTGTGATAGATAATCCCTTTTAAAATGACTGCTCACGAGCCTAGATTGGACATACGGCAAGCAAGATATTGCCACAAAAAAAAAAAGGGTTCCCAACACTTAGCCATTTAATAATAATAATAATAATAATAATAATAATAATAATAATAAAAGAGGTCCTAAAGCTTGTTTGTGATTTAATCTACTTCACATAATAATCGAACAACCATGGTTTGGAACAAATAATAAGGTGTCATTGGAAAGTTCTCATGACTTCAATCTAGTAAAGCTCAGATGACACCGAATCTCACTTGAACAAAAAGAATTTATAAAAATACCTAAATGAGAATTTTGGGATAAAAAAACTTAAGCTAAATACAAAACTCACTCTTTAAATTTCAACATTTTTCATTTCAGTCCTTTAAGTTTATATTTTGTTATTTCAGTCATCTAAATTTCAATTCTCCTTAATTCAGTCTTCCGTTAACATTCCATCCATTCCTGCCAATCCTGCCATTAACATGCCCAAAACTAAGTTGTTTTGGCCTTAATTTAATATTTAATATTTATTTTATTATTTATTTCTTAATTTTTTTTAAAAAATGTTAATTAAAAAAAAAAACCCAGAAATTAACATAGCAGCCCTCTCCATCTGAATAACACGACTGGAAACCCACCCACTCACAACCTTTACATTCTCTCTTTTATCCCATTTTTTCACATCTCATGTGCAAGCTAGGTGTAATGTGCCTTGAAGAGTGGTCTTGTTAGTTCAGTGATTTTGGGTGGGTGTTTTGTATATCTGGTTTGGTTTTTAGTTTCAAAAGGGGATTCTGAAAGTGCATATGTTTCAACCCTCTAGGAGGGATGGCCAGATAGGGTTGTTAGGTATGAAGGTGGTGGAGATGGGCATGTTCTAGATCTGGACACTGCTGTCAAAGATGGGGTTTTGGGTTGGGTTGTTGGAGCTGGTGTGAAGTGTAGACTGAAGAAGATGATTAAAGAGCTGGACTTGTCTAAGGTTCCATTTGTGTTCATTTGTCCAATTCGTGTTCTTCATATGAGGATGAGTGTTATTTTAATTTCTGATTTTTTTAATTAAGAAATAAATAATAAAATAAAGGGAAAATTATATATTTGGTTCTTAACTTTTATTTTATATCTCAATTTAGTCCCTAAGCTTATAAATGTATTAATCTAGTCCTAACTTTTTGATAATGTGTCAAAATAGTCCCTACAGTTAAGTAATGAACGAAAAATTCTAACGTGGCGGCTCAAATAAAATATTATTTTTATTCTGTCTAAGACGCCACGTACTACCAACTCAACAACTAAAATCCCAACTCATCTAATATTCGATCAACCACCCAAATAGGTGAGATTTAAGACTTTAAGTGCCTCTACAATCATCACCGGTGTTGTCTTCTGCTCTCATGGCATTTCTCACTTCGCCGGCAAATGAAACAAGCTTCTCTTAGAATGTTCTTCTTTCTTAGACTATTGAGAAACTCAACCCCATTAAGCCGCAAAATTAAATAAATTTGAGTTTAGTAATTTTTTTTCTTTTTCTCAATACCCAAACAACGAAACAATCTAACATTCCATAACCATTAATTTTGCTTCAACAATGAACAACTCATTTCCTAGATCCCAAAAATCATAATTAACCCATTTAAGAAAATTTTCATAACAAATTCACCCAAAAATTGACCCAAAAAACAATTTCGAATATTTAAACGTTGATTCTACACAAAGCATACCCACATATCTGAATTGGAACAATTGGAATGTCACTAAAATCCCAAGGCGGAGCCAATATGCATAGCAAATCATGGGTGTGAGATCATACACATTAAGATAAACTTAAATTCCCTTCTTTTCCTTGTTTGATAGCACTACCAATCTGCACAACATTCTTCAACAACCCACCACACCCCAATATGCTACTTTCACAGAATTTTCCAGGGGCGAATCCAAAAGAGACGGAATGTGAGAGAAAATGACAACACCGGTGATGAATGGGAGAAGGGCTTAACTAGGTTGCCCGTCAAATATTAGATTAGTTAGGATTTTAGTTGCTGAGTTAGCAGTCCATGTGGCATCTTAGGCAGCATAAAAATAATATTTTGTTTGAGCGGTTAGTCATGTCAGTATTTTTCATCCATCACTTAACGGTAGGGATCATTTTAACACATTAACAAAATGTTAGGGACTAAATTGACACATTTAAAAGCTTAAAGACCAAATTGACATATAACAAATAAGTTAGTGACCAAATATATAGTTAATCCTAAAATAAATATTTAATATTAAATTAAGGCCAAAACAACGTAGTTTTGAGCAGGCTAACGGCAGGAATGCATGGAATGTTAATGGAGGACTAAATTGAGAAGGATTAAAACTTAGAGGACTGAAATAACAAAATTCAAACTAAAAGGATTGAAATGAAAAGTAATAAGTTTTGCATTTTGGCCAAAAACTTAAGTTTGATACTACTTTCCAAAACTTCTAGCTTACCAAATCTGAAACAATGAACCATAAAGTTATCTTTTGAAAGTTGAGTGTGTGTGTGTGTGTGTGTGTGTGTGTGTGTATTTATGAATGTGAATTTAATTGGATTACTTATCAACAAAATAAGGGCTAATGAGAGGTTAGGTCCTATCATAGATAAATATGAAGCTTTTGTTTGTTTCTTTGGAAAATATTAAATTATTAGTGTCCAATTATATCGAGAGTAATCAATTTTTTTATTATTATTTAGAAATGAGAGTAATCAATTACTTGATACAACAAATCTGAAAATCTTCTCCTCTCTTATTTTCTCTTGGTTGGTTTGTTTTCTTGTCTTTATTTCAATAGCAATTCTTTTTTATTTATACAAAATAGAATTTCTACTCTAACTTAATCTAAGTGTATATGTGTGTGAAACTCTCTCTTGGAGACTTGAACCTTGGCCCTTGCCCCTCACACCTCACAAACACTTATACTTGTGGAGTGACCATCGCACCACAGATGTGCGGTAATAGTAGAAACTTGAAACCACAACAACCAAGTGCTCCTCTTTTTAATTAAAGTAATTATTACATATTAAATAATTAATTTAGTAAATTAATAAATTGCAAATATTCAAATCAAATTAACAATGCCAACAAGAAAATGTTATTATTGCAATGGATGTTGTAAGTATGTCAAGCTCTCTCTCTCTCTCTCTCTCTCTCTCTCTCTCTCTCTCTCTCTATATATATATATATAAAGTCAAAACTAAGAGAAAATTTAATTAGATTTTAATTGAGGTCCAATTTTGTGCCACACGGACAATTTAAGATTTTTTTAGTGCCAATTTAATTATTCAATGAAAAAAAAAAAAGTCCAATATTAAATGAAACATAAAAAAAAAAAAAAAACAATACACCTAATCTAGTCATTTTTTGTTTGTATAAATACCTTTGATCTAAACCACCTAAAGGTTGATCTTGGGATAATACGTGAGATTTATGCTAGAAGTACTATGTGGGCAACTAATAATTTTCATTTTAGTACCCAAAAAAGTGATAAATATTTTCTATTGACCAAATTGTAAATATATATAGGTTAATTAGGATCAAAACTCTTCCTTGAAACCACATAGTGCTTTCAAGGAAAATTTGAAATTATGTATAAAATATAAACTTATAGATCATACATTAAATAATATATGATTGGCATAAAATTTGACATATGAATTAAGAAAGTAAAGAACATATAATTCAACAGTTAGATTTCAAAATATATAGTAATGTTAATTTTACTAAAGGAAGTTGTAGCCTTAAGCTTAACTAATTTCATAGCTAAACTTTGTCCAATATTTAAAAATAAGTACTAACAAAAGATTAGATGAAATTATCATGATTTAAGTTAAATATAAGCTACAATAGAAAGAGAATTAAAACAAAAAATACAACCTAAAATAATAAAATACTATAGCTAAACATATGATCTACAAATCTTTTTTTGTATTTTTTGAGGTAAAGGATCTAAAAATCTTTGTTTATGTAGAATTGTAACAACACAGTGTGGGTTACGTGCTAGTTTTAATAACGAGAGATATGAGTAATGCCACATTCATATATTGCATTTTTTTTTAAACTTTTAAAATATGCGATTGGTTGGATTTTGGAACATTAAACACAATGTACCTTGTTAGTAAAAAAAAAAAAAAACAAACAAACAAACAAACAAAGTACCTCAATATCTCATCCTTATATTAGTCACTTAAATAATATATAAAGGAAAATGAAGTAAAGTGATTAATTGCTACAAATTTAAAATTCAAAAAGTTAAAAAAATTAAATTGAGAAAACAAAATCAACCAACTTCATATTTGAGAGACAAAAATGTAATTTACTCAAATATTCTAAATAACATTAATAAGTAGTATGTTATTACTTCAGCAAAAAAAATAGTAGTATGTTATTATTGGGTAGCGGCCCAACACCTAAATGTTGCGTTTGGGAGAGAGACAGTGGCGAAAGAGAGTGCGATCAACTGAGCTGAGGATTAAAGTTGAGCTCGACATACTAAGGACACCCATTGCAATAATAGATGATTGTGTCACAAACAAAACATATTAATAGAATGGTACGTTTTAGAACAATAATAACACTTTCTTGCTTGCGGCATTGTTCGTTTAAAAGAGACTTGATTTGAGTCATTGCAATTTATTAATTTACTAAAATCAATTAATTAATAAATAATAATCTACCAAACACTTTTAAAGACTAATTACATTTCTCAATTAAAAAAGAGGAGTACCTGGTTATTGTGGCGTGTGATGGTTTCAGGTTTCTGCTGCAGCAGCTTCTTTCTTGCAACTATAATTAAAATAAAGACAGGAAAACAAACCAAGAGAAAAAAAAAATAGAGGAAAATAATTTCTGATATGTTAGAATGAAGTAGTTGATTCCACTCAATATAATTGGACACTAAAATTTCATATTTTCCAAGAAAACAAACACAGGTTTCATATTTATCCATGACATGACCTAAGCCTATTGAAGACTATCAAAGTTGTGAATCAGATCAAAAGCGAAGAAAAGGAACAAAGCAAAAGAAGAAAGAAGAGAAGAAATGAAGTCTGAGATAAAACGATAGCAGTGTAGTGTAGTTGTTGTAGTATTGTAGTTTTAATGTAGACCTGTAGTTTAGTAATGTCTTTAAGTAGGATGTGTTCACACGTGAAATAACTAGCTAACACGTGCTATAACTGATCCCGTGTAATTTGGGATATTTGCTTTGCTCTGTTTAGTATTTAGTCACAATTACTTGTACAGTTTCTTTGATTCAATTTGTAATATTAGTTCTAATAAATGAGAGTTCTAGCACTGTTCAATTCTCTGTCATTTTACATGATATTAGAGCCTATTTTCTCTCATTTTCTCTCTTGCCAAACAAAAATTTTCTTTTGATTTTCTTCATTTTCTTGGTTGTTCATGGCTTCAGATTCGTCAAGCGCACCTTCTTCTTCATTTGTACCAACTGCAAGTGCAACTATGGCAGATGAATCTGCTAATAATCTCTTTTTCTTACCAGTGAATGAAAATCCTAGTTCAATTCTCACATCTCAGCCTCTCACTGGTCCTAAGAATTACATGACTTGGGCGAGATCTGTGTTTCTTGCTTTGAGTTCGAGAAATAAATTTTGATTTGTCAATGGTTCAATTTCAGAACCAGATCCAACCTCACCTTTGTTCAATTCTTGGAACAGGTGTAACACTACGATCCTTTCATGGCTGACTAATTCACTCAGTCTTGATCTTAAGGCTAGTGTGATTTACATCAATTCTGCAAAAGACTTGTGAATTGATCTCAAGAACAGGTTATCTCAAGACAATACTCTAAGATTGTTTAAGCTTCAAAAGGAAATTTCACATTTGGTTCAAGGATCAATGTCAGTGAGTTCCTATTTTACCAAATTCAAGACTTTATGGGATGAATATGTGAATAATCAGCCTTTCACAGTTTGTAATTGTCCTTGTGTTTGTGATTCTAAGTCATCTCAGCTAGATGCACAGCATAAAGAGCATGTTTTTAGGTTTTTAATGGGGCTGAATGACAGTTATGGCACTCTGATTGGACAAATCTTACTAATTGAGCCTTTTCCTTCTCTTAGCAAGGTATATTCATTGGTTTTGCAAGAAGAGAAAAGGAGAAACATAGGCAGCACTGTTAATGTGGTTCAACAAGTCTAGCAATTGGATCCTGTTGCTATGTATGTGAATGGCACTAGACCTTTTCAAGGCAATCAAGGTCGTGCTCGAAACAATGGAGGAAAAGGAGGTAACTCTAAGAAGGAAAGACCAGTCTGTACTTACTGTGGTTTCACTGGTCATATTGCTGATAAATGTTACAAGTTTCATGGATATTCCCCAGGGTATAAGCCAAAAGGTGGGACTAAAGCTATGGCTAATCAAATCACAGGAGGTTTTGGTTTAATGGTCATTCCAATGCTCAGTATGGTGATGTTACTCAGCCTATCATTGGCTTGCAGACTCCTTTTGGTGTTTCACAATCAGGCTTTGGTGGTTTTCCTAGTGGTTTTGGTTTTCAGATTTACCGACAAACCACTCAACCTCAATGTCCAATCTCTCAGGTTCAATGTGAATAGCTTCTCAATTTTCTAAAAGCTCATAATGCATCAAGTTCAAGTTTTGGTACTCCAAATGGACTTAGTGCTCAGACTGCATCACAAGTTGTATCAGTGATAGCACCTGCTCTTCTATCTTCCATAGCTACTTCTACTTCATCATCTTCTTCCAATTTCTCAGGTATTCCCTTTTGGATTCCTCCCAATTTCACTCATTCTATTTTTTCTACTCAAGTCATTGATAGGCAATGTTTTAAGTCTAATTCTTGGATCATTGACACAGGGGCAACTGATCACATGGTGGACTCAGTTTCTCAATTGACCACAATCACTTCTATAGTTCATTCTTGTGTCTATTTGCCAAATGGGGAAAAGGCTGTTGTAACACACATAGGCATTATGCAAATTTCTTCTATACTTACACTTACAAATGTTTTGTGTGTCCCTTCCTTCCATTTCAATCTTATTTCTGTTAGCAAACTTACTCAGACCAAACATTGTTGCCTTATTTTTCTTGGTGATTGGTGATTGGTGTTTCATCCAAGACCTTGCTAAATGGAGCATGATTGGTCTGGGTAAGGAAAGCAATGGTTTATACCTGCTTCAAACTGCTTTCCTCCTTCAAATTCAGCTGCTCTTGCCACCACTGTCAGTCATATTTCTTCAGATTTGTGGCATTCTAGATTAGGTCACCCTTCTTTAGCCAAACTTCAATTATTGAAGCCATTTGTAAATATTGATGTTTCCAATAAGGCTTCTTGCTGTGATGTTTGCCATTTTGTAAAACAGAAAATGCTCTCTTTTCCCTTTAGCATTCATTTAACTACTAAACCTGTTGAATTGATTCATTGTGACCTATAGGGTCCTTTTTCTACTCCTACTATTGATGGTTACAAGTTTTTTCTAACTATTGTGGTTGATTTTACTAGATGCACATAGGTCTATTTGCTTAAACATAAATCTGAAACTCAATCTCTATTTCCTAAATTTGCAACAATGTTTTCTACTCAATTTGATTGCAAGATTAAAACCATTAGAAGTGACAATGGCATAGAATTTTTCTTAAAAGATTTTTTTCATTCTAATGGTATTTTGCATCAGCTATCATGTATTGATACTCCTCAGCAGAATGGCATTGCTAAGAGAAAGCATCAACACATCCTAAATGTTGCAAGGGCTTTGCAGTTTCAGTCTAAACTTCCTTTGTGTTTTTGGGGTGACTGCATCTTAACAATAGTTCATCTTATTAACAGGATTCCTTCTAAGGCTTTAAGCAATAAAAGTCCTTATGAAGTCCTTTTCCATTATGCTCCTTATCATCATCTAAGAAATTTTGGCTGCTTGTGTTTTATTTCCACTTTATCTCACCTTAGGCACAAGTTTACACCTAGGGCCAGAAAATGTGTGTTTCTTGGCTATCCTTATGGCATTAAGGGTTACAAAGTTCTTGATCTTCAGTCCAATTTTGTCTATGTTTCTGGAGACATTGTCCTTTATGAAACCATTTTTCCTTATGCTGAGTGTCCTCCATCTTCCACTTCAATTTTGGATAATTTTGTTTTTCCTCTTGCTTTTGTTTCTAATGTTCGTTTTGACCTTGTTTCATGCCCTTCTTCTTTCCCTCCATCTGATCCTATTCATGACATCCTTGACCCTTCACCAGACCATGTTTCTGTAGAACTACTTTCTATAGATTCTATTTCTGTTGATCCTGTTGTTGTTACAAATCCCTCTCTTGCTTCCCAGTCTTCTAATCCTATTCCATGTGATTCCAATTCCCTTGTTCCTCTTAGAAGATCCACTAGGTCTCACAAACCTCTTTCTTACTTGTCTGATTACTCTTGTCAATTTGCTAGTACCAAACGATGTTCTGGTATGCCTTATGCTCTTTCAAATCACTTAAGTTACTCACACCTTGGACCAACTTTTCATTCTTTTGTCATGGTTGTTTCTTCCACTCCCTCAGAACCTGTCTCTTTTCAACAGGCAATTCAATTTCCTGAGTGGAGAGTTGCCATGGACAAAGAAATTAAGGCTTTAGAGGTGAATAACACTTGGACTTTAACCCCTTAGCCCCTGGTAAGTCTGCCATTGGCTGCAAATGGGTTTATAGAGTGAAATACTTACCTGATGGCACCATTGAGAGGAATAAGGCTAGGCTTCTTGCCAAGGGTTTTACTCAAAAGCATGGGCTGGACTACTCAGAAACTTCCTCTCTAGTTGCAAAATCAGTCTCAGTTAGAATTGTTTTGTCATTGGCTACTATGAAAGGGTGGTTTCTTCATCAAATGAATGTGAATAATGCATTTCTTCATAGTGAGTTGCTTGAGGATGTTTACATGTGTTTACCACCTGGTTTTCACAGCAAAAGAGAGCATCATTTGGTTTGCAAACTAAATAAGTCTATATGGTCTCAAACAAGCATCTAGACAATGGTTTGAGAAGTTTTCCTCAACTATTCTACAAATGGGGTTTGTCCAATCAAAGTCTGACTACTCTTTGTTCACTCATACTCAAGGAGCTTCATTCACAGTTTTATTGGTATATGTTGATGATATACTCTTGACAGGAAATAATGTTGCTTGTGTTAACAATTTGAAGGAAGTTCTTGATGATAAGTTTGGTTTGAAGGATCTAGGCTCATTGGGGTATTTTCTAGGAATAGAAGTGGCTAGGACTGATGAAGGAATCAATCTTAACCAAAGAAAGTATGCTTTGGAAATCCTTAAGGACACTGGTTTTATTGGCAGCAAACTTGTTAAGTTTCCCATGGAACAAAACTTGATGTTATCCAAGTATGAAGGCAAGTTGTTGAAGGAACCAAGTCAGCATAGAAGACTAATTGGAAGACTCTTATATCTTACCTTGACAAGACCTGACTTGACTTATGCAGTGCATAGGTTGAGTCAGTCTGTTTCACAGCCAAGGGAACCACACTTGCAGGTAGCTCACAGGGTGCTTCAATTCATTAATGGGTCACTAGGTAAAGGCATATTCTTCCTAAGCAACACAGAGTTGCATATCAAGTCCTTTTGTGATGCGGATTGGGCTAGATGCCCAGATACAAGGAGTCCTCTCACTGGTTATGCAGTATATTTGGGAGGTTTCTTGATTTCTTGGAGATCAAAGAAACAAGGAGTTGTGTCCAAGTCCTCAGCTGAAGTTGAGTATAGAGCCATGGCAAGGGTGGCTTGTGAAATCACTTGGGTTTTGCAATTGTTGAAGGACTTGAGGATTGAGCATTCAAGACTAGCTACGCTATTTTGTGATAACCAGGCTGCATTGTACATAACAGCAAACCCAATCTTCCATGAAAGAACCAAGCATATAGAAGTTGGCTGCCATTTAGTGAGAGATAAAATTTTAGAGGGAATGACTAAGACTTTCCATGCTGCTACAAATTCTCAAGTTGCAGACATCTTCACTAAAGCTTTGGGTTTTTCATCCTTTGTGAGATTGTCAGAGAAACTAGGATTGAAAGACATTTTTCAACCTAAGTTGTTAAAGGAGCAATCTAAGCAATTACAGGTAGCTTCCTTAATTCAAGTCTCAGAGCCTAATACTCTGGACTTGAGGGGGAGTGTTGAAGACTATCAAAGTTGTGAATCAGATCAGAGAGGAAGAAAAGGAACGAAGTAAAAGAAGAAAGAAGAGAAGAAATGAAGTCTAAGATAAAACGACAGCAATGTAGTGTAGTTGTTGTAGTATTGTAGTTTAATGTAGACCTGTAGTTTAGTAATGTATTTAAGTAGGATGTGTTCACACGTGAGACAACTAGCTAACATGTGCTATAACTGATCCCGTGTAATTTGGGATATTTTTCTTTGCTCTATTTAGCATTTAGTCACAATTACTTGTACAGTTTCATTGATTCAGTTTGTAATATTAGTTTAGTTAATGAGAGTTCTAGCACTGTTCAATTCTCTATCATTTTACAAAGCCTCTCATTAACCTTTTTTTTTTTAAGTAATCCAATTAATTCACATTCATAAATACATATATACAGATCATTACTAGGCCAAACATAACATATATAGTCCACAAGCTGAGTCAATTTATGGCCACCCCTTGAAAACCTCACTTAGATGCAATATTACAATACATTAAGGGATGTCTTGGATGAGAAATCTTCTTTTTTGCAGAATTTGAATTGTATTTGAAAGCTTTTGCTAATTGGGATTATGCCTTTTGTATTGATTCAAGGAGATCTACAACAGGATATTGCATATTCCTGGGTGATTCCTTAATTTCATGGAGAATTAAGAAACAATCCACAGTGTCTTGATCTTCTGCAAAGAAAGAATAACGAGCTATGGTAGATTTAACTTGATTAGTTGCTCTCTCGAAGGATTTCAAGATTGATCATCCTAAGTTAGCCTTGTTATTTTGTGATAATCAAGTTGAATTACACATTGATTCTAATCCAACTTTTCATGAAAGGATCAAGCTCATTCATGTTGATTGTCATGTTATAAGGGGATAAAGTTCGAGAAGCTATGGTTAAAGTACTTCACATTGCCTCTCAATCTCAACTAGCAAATCTATCAACTCAAGCAATCAGTCAACATTAATTTCCAGCTCTTTTATCCAAGACGAGCATTGTTGATATACACAAACTTGAAGATTAGCTCGAGGGAAGTGTGGAAGTTCATAAAAAAAAGAATAAGCATATTGATATTAAATGGCAGTTGTTTAGACAGTTAACTAATTATACTACTGTAGCTTTAGTTAAGTTAATACAGTTATGTACCAATCATGTGAGTTCAACTCTACGTGTATTAAGGAGATTAATTACTTTATTATTATGTAACATATTAAACAGAGAACATGTCGCGGGAGAGAGTTAGTTAATTATGTTTTCCTGTATATAAGGCTAGGGTGTCAAATGGGGTATTTTGGTTATTTTATAGCTTTTGAGATATTTTGGTCATTTTAGATGTTTCATGGTATTTTGGTAATTTTAGAGGTTTCATGATATTTTTGGTCATTTTGGAAATTTAGGGGGTATTTTGCTCATTTTAGAGGTTTTGGTGTATTTTGGCTCTTTTTTTAGATTTTGAAGATATTTTGGTCATTTTAGAGGTTTTTAGATTTTTTTTTTTTTTTTTGTCATTTTAGAGGTTTTGGGATTTTTTGGTCATTTTAGGGGCTTCTGGGTATTTTGGCTCATTTTAGACTCTTTTTTTTTTTTTTTTGTATTTTGGTCATTTTAGAAGTTTCAAGGATATTTTGGTCATTTTAAAAGTTTTAGGTGTATTTTGGTCTTTTTAGAGGTTTCTAGACATTTTGGAGGTATTTTGGTCATTTTAGAGGTTTGTGGGTATTTTGGACATTTGGAGTGTATTTTAGTAATTTTGGTGGTTCCAATGGTATTTTGGGGATATTTTGAAGTTGAGTAATTTGGTAAATGATACTTGGGTAATACTTGGTCTAATTGGGTACCTAGTTAAGACCCAATTAATACTTATGTTAATTGGGTTTTTTTTTTGTTAATTGGGTTTAATTGAGTGAATACCTGTTTAATTACTAATTGGATGGGTTTAGATCTCATTTTATTGGGTGGGTTTGGATTGGTAATTGGGTTTGGTGGATTTTGCCACCTTATATAAGGCAGAGCACTTGTAATTGTTAATTTCAATTCAATGAGAAATAGTTTTTTTTTTCCCTGAATTCTCTCTAAAATTGATAAACAAAATCTTGTACGTTATTGGTATTAGATTGCACAAAACTACATAAAGTTAATATCTTCGAATTGTATGTTGTGAGAGCTTTCCTATGATACCAAGAACAAACATGATAAGAACATACACAAATTTTTTTGTCATACAACACAAACCCAATTTAATACTCTATCATTAATTTCCTCCAATATCTTAATTATTCAACCTAAAAAGTGTTAATCAATATATGAAAACTTGGAATCAACATTGTGGGAAGTGGGTTTGAGTTTGGGCCTAATGCAATGTATGAACTCAAGCCCAAGTGGCTCGAACAATAAATTTGTAGAGAAGTAGGTTGAAAAGCTGGGCTGCAGTGAATTAAATGGTAAACCAATGCTGTTGTGGCAATATATAAAGGAAAATTACAGGAGTCTCGTGTAAAAGTGTCCTCAGCATAGTCCGAGGAGATTGATCCTTTCTCTATATCACCTTAAAGACTTCTTCCAAATTTTTTCTCTCCCCATTACTTGGGGGTCCCCTACATTATATACTTCCCTTCGGATGATCCTAAGCTTCCACTTGTTGGCTATCCAAGTCGCTACTTGATTACCTGTCCCATCAGACTCCCCTTCCTGCTCCCATGAGTCGTGGTGCCCAAAACCACACTGTTCAGGGGTTTTTTTCATATAAATGTGGCCAGGAAAGTAGCTGCTGCGTACTAAATGTGGAGGTAGTAGCTCTTCTTTAGGTGTCCCCTAGTTTAGGCTGCTTCTGGTGCTTCCGGTGTGATCGTCTGCTGCTGGAGCCTTTTAGAGGCCCATTCCGGCCAATTGGATCTGGGTACGGCCCATGACCAAGCTATCCGAGGAGGTACCTTTCCTCGGACAAGCCCAAGGCCCAACACTAAAATTGGGCTCTGGCCCCCACAATAGCCCCTCAAAAACCCGATTTTCCCTCTCGTCCAAGGAGAAGATTGGGGTTTTGAAACACACACACACACATATATATATATATATATATATTTGTGTTTATTTTTAGTGTTTATTATTTATTATTTATTATTACTTACTTTTTGGAGAGTTATTGCTTGTTTCCCTTGCTCACGCATGCGAGACCCTCGTTTAGGGCACCCCTTTTATTTCGATTGATGCTTCATAACTCGCGAGGGGATAATGATTATTTCGAGTGGTGTTATGACGGCTGACATTTGCCTTTGGAATTCGTGCGGGATAACTTCCACGCGAACACTCCCCATATATATAAAGATCTGAATGAGAGCGGTCACTCTTCACTTTACGCATTCTCAAGTCCCCCAGTGATTTCTGGCACTCCAACTCTTTCGAACTTAAACTTTTATTACATAGACTTAGGCTTCTACTACACCTTCCCCCGAGAGATTATTACAACGGTTTTCCCAAAAGCTCCAGGCCCGACTCGTTAGCTTGATTCAGTAAGTGTCATTTAATTCAAGCTTTAGTTTCTTTACTCGGTTGCGCTTCTCAGATTTCTTTTTCCAATAGGACGCCGCTCCTTAGTGACTCACTTTCACTTCCATAGGTAGATTTAAACATTTAGTGGACTCCTCGTCCAGGATGGAAGGCTTTAGGGTTAAATACCGCATTCCACGGGGAGTGGGTTTAAAGTATTGCTCCTCAGACCAGGTTCTGACCAATAGAGGGACGGGCGAGGTTGTCATCCCAATGATTGTTTTTCTAGAGGGAGGGATGACACTCCCCATGGGTGGGATAACCAAAGACTATCTACTCAACCACAAGTTAAGTTCCCATCAGTGCGCTCCCAACATGTTTAGGATTTTAGGGAGTATAGATGCCCTCAGTGAACAAATGAACCTTGGGCTTACATGGCATGACGTTGTCCACATGTATGAGTGTCATGCCCTCTCAGGGGGGTACTATCTCAAGTCCCAGTTCGAGGGGGTGAGGCTGATATCCTGCCTTCCCAAGTCCAACAAAGGCTTGAAGAACGACCACTTGGTCGTCTCTAGAGATTGGCATGACGGTCTTCACTGCCCAGTTAGGGCGGGAAAGCCAGGTGGGGTACCTCAGGATAATTCCCCTCGGCCAGGGCCTCAGCTCTCCGAGATGAAGCATTGTTGTTTGTTTCCTGTTGTTGTTGTTATTGTTTTTTTTTTTTTTTGAATATCTCGCCCCTCGGGCGGTAGTTTCTACTGGTCTAACTTGGCTTCTCTTTCCGGATGTTTTTACAGACAAGGATCACGTCTCTCTGAAGCTTAGCCTTGTCAACGTCCGAGCCCTCAACTATCTGCTGAGATTGGAGGTCTTTGTGAGCGAGGACGAACAACTGCGCGCCGCTCACTTGATCTTGGATTACCAGCCTTTGTCGTGGGATTTCCAGGACATCGGCCAAGCCATCAGAGCGGGTAGTACTAGGCTCGCCCGAATAGACTTGTCCAGGCCCAAATTTCTGGCCGACAGGGACCTTCCCCCTGTCACTTTGCCTCCCCCACTCGTCCAAAGGCAACTAACTGCTCCAAGTGAGGAACCAGCACCGTCTCCTCCATCCCTAGACGCTGAGATCGACCAATTTCGGTTTGAAGAGGAGCTCGCTGAGAAGCCCGTCGAGATTTCGGACTCCGAGACCGAAGTTGAGGAATCACCGGCTGCTCATCGCCCAAGGTTGCTGCTTGCTCGGCTAGACCCCAGCTCCGAGGAGGAGGAGGAAGGGATGGATCTAAATTAGAGGACCGACCTGAGGATCTAATGGCCGGCAGAAACAAAAGGGCGGGGTCGTCCTCCAAGGAGGCTGCCAAGACCCAAGTCGCCCCCAATTTGCCTCCTCCCCCACCTAAGCTCCCTACAAATCCAGGGTAGAAGGCCAAGGAAATTTTGAAGAAGAAAAGGCCCATGGAGGTCCTTGAGGAGGGAGAGGTACCGCCCCTAAGGAAGGGGAAGCAGCAAAAGCGGTCCATAAACCCCCATGACAAGAGGGATCCGTCGGTGGAGGGCTCCGAGGAGGCCAATTCGCGCCGTGTGCAGCGCACCTGGGCCCCTCGGCTGGAGGTGGGGGACGCTACTATCCCCTAGGATGCCACGATCTGGGAGTCCCAGAGGGAGCATGCCGGCGCTCTGGCTGAGGCCTTAAAGCAGCCCCTCCTCCTTCCTAGGGACATGGAAGGCCTCCGGTGCATCAACCAGCCGCACCTCTTCTTGTCCTTAAAGAGGGACTTTGCAATGGTAAGCCCGTCAGCACTCCTTGGTTGCAAGCTAAGTCACGTGCTCATGCTGATCCTTAACATTTTCTTGTTGTCAATGTGCAGGTCACTCAGTAAGTCTTTGTGGCCAAAGAGTGGATCAAGAGGGCCAACGAGGACGTTAGAGCCGAGGTCCACTATCGCCAGGAGGTTAAGAGGCAGGCTGGGGCCTTGAGACAAAAGAAGGCCGACCTGTCCGGAAAGCTAAAGGAGGCCGAGAAGGCTCGCCTGAGTGCCCAGACCGGCCTAAAAACGGTGGAGAGGCAAGCTGAGGACCAGCGCCAGCAGCTGCACATTACGGAAATTAATCTAGCCACAGAAAAACAGAGGGTTGTTGATCTGATGGCTGAGCTGCAAAAGGCCAAAGAGGCTGCTCGGATGGCCAGGGAAGCCGCCGAGGCCGCGGTAGAGGCGTCCTATGAGCGGAGCGTGCTTGATATGGAAAAACGGCTTGCTGAGGAGGTAGCCGTGGTGTGTAGGGACTACTGCACCAAGTCCTGGGGAGTAGCAATGGACCGGGCGGGGGTTCTTGCAGACTCAGAGCTTAGGCGGGCCAAAAGCGTATTCTTCCCGGTGGATATCCGAGAAGTTATTGACCCTGAGCCCCTCCTCGCCACCGAAGCCCCTGCTACTGGTGCCAAGGTTCCCTAAGGGGTAAAGGTGGGCAAGGAGGGCCAGCCTCCTCCGAAGGCTCAGCCCTCTGAAGATGAGCTCACCATCAGCGAGGTAGTCTCCAAGGCCAAGGACACCGAGGCTGAGCCCAAAACTGGTGATGTGCCTCCTAAGGCTGCTGATTCCGAGAACCCTCAGGCAAAGACTTAGTTGTAGGAGTTCTTGTTTTACATCTTTTTGTAAGGGTGGTTCACCCCCGGAAAAACAGTGTACTCACTCTTTATGTTTAATGGAAATGTTCTATCTTTTAGTTCACTGTATTCTTTCTTATCATGCCTTGGGGTTTATTGTCGTTTAGCACTGATACAGTACTGTCTATAAATCTAAATAATCTCAGAAAGTACCAGCGTATGAAGTAACTTAGTGTTAATTTCCCCTAAGAATGTGGTTTGAGGACCCAGCATTGACTTAGGTTCTGTTTGAACACTCATAGGATGTAACTTATTGTTAATTTCCCCTAAGAACGTGGTCCGAGGACCCAGCATTGACTTAGGTTCTGTTTGAACACTCATAAGACGTAACTTAGTGTTAATTTCCCCTAAGAACGTGGTCTGAGGACCTAGCATTGACTTAGGTTCTGTTTGAACACTCATAGGATGTAACTTAGTGTTAATTTCCCTTAAGAACGTGGTCCGAGGACCCAGCATTGACTTAGGTTTTGTTTGAACAATTATAAGAGGTAACTTAGCGTTAATTTAGTGTTGCGGATTAGCCGAATGATAGACAAGTAAGGAACAAAGGGAACTTTCATAATAATAGTACCTTTTCAGGTTATTTACATTCCACGGGTGTGGTACAGTTTTTTCATCCAAGTCTTCGAGGTAGTACGCACCTATGCCTGCCACCGAAGTGATGCGATAAGTCCCCCTGGTGTTGCCCACGACCTTCCTCGGCACTAGGTCCCCCGTTGCTAGGGGCCTTAACTTTACGTTAGCGTCGTAACCTTGTTTGAGTTTGTTTTGGTAGTACGCTAGTTGGACCCTTGCACTTTCCCTTCGCTCGTCTATTAGATATAGACTCTTCTCCAACAACTCGTTGTTAGTGCTTAGATTGAAGAAGGTGGTTCTTAGCGTTAGGGAGCTGATCTCCAATGGGATCACTACCTCGGCCCCATAAGTCAACGAGAAGGGGGTTTTTCCCGTTGACCTTCGCGGTGTAGTCCGGTATGTCCAGAGGACATGAGGTAGTTCTTCCACCCACTTTCCCTTCGCGTCGTCCAGCCCCTTCTTGAGTCCGTTTACTATGGCCTTGTTTACGGCCACGGCTTGCCTGTTCCCCTTGGGGTAAGCGGGAGTGGAGTAACAATTTTTTATCCCAAGGCTGCAGCAGTACCGCCTGAAGGCTTTGTTATTGAATTGAATGCCGTTATCCGAGATGAGGGTGTGAGGGACCCCAAACCGGGTGACAATGTTCCTACAAATGAACTTCTTGACGTCTACGTCTCTGATATTTGCTAGTGGTTCGACCTCTACCCACTTGGTGAAGTAGTCCGTGCCGACAAGTAGGAATTTCTTGTTTCCGGCAGTTTTGGGGAAAGGGCCTACGATGTCTAAGCCCCACTGAGCGAAGGGCCACGGATTGGACAGGGGGTTAAGGACTCCGCCCAGCTGATGTATGTTTGGTGCAAACCTTTAGCACTGGTCGCATTTCCTTACATATTCTTGGGCTTCCTTTTTCATATTGGGCCACCAATAGCCTTGCGTAATGGCCCTGTGTGACAAGGATCTTCCTCCGGTATGACTCCCGCAGATTCCTTCATGCATCTCTTCTAGGAGTAACTCTGTTTCCTCGGGGTGTATGCATAGCAGGTAAGACCGGGAGAAAGATCGTCTATACAGCCTCTGGTCTTCCGACAGCCAAAACCATGAGGCCTTCCTACGAATCTTGTTGGCCTCTCCCTTGTCCTTGAGGAGGATGTCATCTTTTAAGAATAGTGTTATGGGGTCCATCCAGCTGGGCCCCACCCTGACCTGGTGGACGTAGGCTGCATCCTTTTTTATCTCTGTAGGCGCGTGCAAGTCTTCCACGAATATGATTCGAGGAAGACTTTGAGCCGAGGAGGTGGCTAGCATGGCCAGAAAGTCAGCATGCATGTTCCCGCTTCTAGGGATGTGTTGCAGGGTGAAGGAATCGAAATGGGACTGTAGGAGTTTGGCTCGGCCGAGATATTCCTACATTCTTCCGTCTCTTGCTTCCAACTCTCCGTTTACTTGGCCTACAACCAACCTTGAGTCTAAGTATATGTTTACCCTCTTTCCGCCAAGTTTTTCGACCATAGACATTCCTTTTAGTAGGGCCTCATACTCGGCCTCATTATTTGTGGCCGAGAAGCCCAGTCTCAGTGCTTTTTCGATGACGAGCCCTTCTGGAGAAGTCAAGACTAGCCCCACTCCAGAACCCCTTTGGTTCAACGCCCCATCAATGTACACCTTCCAACAAGTGGGCCCCTGGAGCAAGACCATGCCGACTGACTTTTCATGGGTGTCAGATGCCTCGGCTATCCCTTCTAACAAAGGCTCGGGGAACTCGGCCACTAAATCTGCAAGGACTTGGCCCTTGACGGAGATGCAGGGCATGTACCTGATGTCAAAGGCCCCTAGAATCGTTCCCCCACTTAGCAATTCTCCCCGTATAGTCAGCGCTTCAAAGTACGGACCTGAGTGGGAGCTGCATCAGAACGATAATCGTGTGAGCCTGGAAATAATGGGAGAGCTTTCGTGTGGCGTGGACCACTGCCAAGATGGCCTTCTCCAGTGGCAAGTAACGAATCTCAGCTTCGTGCAAAGACTTGCTTACATAATAAACCAGTTGTTGTATCCTATCGTCCACACGTATCAGCACTAGGCTTACCACATGCGGTGCCACAGCGACGTAGGCAAACAAGACCTCGTCGGCCTCGGGGCTGGACATGATTGGTGGTTGAGAAAGGTACTCCTTGAGCTGTTGGAAGGCCGAGTCGCACTCCTTGGTCCACTCAAACCCTTTCCACTTGTTCATTAGAAGGAAGAATGGTCTGCACCTATTTGCCAACCGAGAAATAAATCGGTTCAGTGCGGCGATCATTCCGGTGAGTTTCTGAACTTCTTTAGGATTCTGAGGTGGCTGTAAGCCGTTAACAGCTCTAATTTGGTCAGGGTTGACTTCGATCCTTCTGTGGGTGACCATGTAGCCCAGGAGCTTCCCTGATCCTACTCCAAATGAACACTTGGAGGCGTTGAGGCGCAGTTTGTGCCTTCTCAGAATTTCGAAGACGACTCTAAGGTCTTCATCGTGGTCGGACACATTCTTGTTCTTCACCACCATGTCGTCTATATATACTTCTACGTTCTTACTCAATTGTGGTTCAAACATCCTGGTCATCATCTTTTGGTAAGTGGATCCCGCGTTCTTTAACTTGAAAGGCATCACCTTGTAGTGGTAGTTCCTGATGGGCGTGATGAAAGCGGTCTTCTCTTGATCTTCTAGAGCTAGTGGGATTTGGTGATACCCTTGGAAAACGTCTAAGAAGCTCATCCGAGGATGGCCCGCGGTCGCATCCACCAACTGGTCTATTCGTGGCATGGGGAAGGGGTCTTTTGGACAAGCCTTATTTAGGTCTGTGAAGTCCACGCAGACTTGCCATTTTTCGCTTTTCTTCTTGACAACAACTGTGTTAGCCAACCACTCGAGATAGAAAACTTCCTTGATAGCCCCTGCTTTCTTGAGCTTTATCACCTCGACCCTCACAGCGTCTGCGTGCTCCTTGGACGGGCGCCGAGGGGGTTGCTTCTTTGGAGTGAGGGAAAGGTTAACATTTAAGTAGTGGCATGCGAAATTCGGGTCAACCCCCGAGGCCTCGTAAGCATCCCACGCAAATACGTCCAGGTTTTCTCTGAGGAACTCGGCTAGTTCCTCTTTCTCCTGAGGAGGTAGCTAAGAGCCGATTTGGAAGAATCTTTCAGGGTCATCACTGATCACCACCTTCTCTAACTCCTCGCACCTTGCCCCCTCGGCGTGCGCACTAGTTGGTGGTCCCGGGTCCTTTGATTGCTATAAGTCTCTTTGGGCGGAGGCTGAAGGCTCTGTTTCAGGCCAATACATAATGGTTGCCAGCAAGCATTGCCTCGCTGTGGCCTGACACCCGACGATTTCCATGACCTGCCCCCCGGAGGGAAACTTCACCTTCTGATGCAGGGTGAAGGCGACAACCCCTAACATATGGAGCCAGGGTGAGTAAGTGTCCACCACAATGAAGTCTACTTCCACTACCTCCGGGCCCGTTTGGATGGGTAATCTAATTTGGCCCTTTGGGACGACCGTTTTTCCGTCAAAGCTCACTAGAGGAGAGACGTAGAGCGTCAGATCCTCGGGCTTAAGGCCAAGCCCCTTGTAGAGGTCGGGGTACATGATCTCAGTGCCACTCTCGTCATCCACCATCACTCTTTTCACGTCATACCCACCGATTCTGAGCGTCTCCAGCAAAGCGTTACCATAAGGTTGTATGGTTCCGATTTTGTCTTCCTCCGAAAAGCTCAGGACTGGCATGCCGTCCGCTTTGGCCCTCTTCTGACTCGAAGTGCTGCCCTCGGCTGAGAGGCGGGCCACAGACATCACCCTCAATAGACATGAGCCGGTCCTTCCCGGGGCTGTGAAGATGACATTTATCGTGCCCACAAGGGGCCTCATGATCATGTTGGCTCGGGGCTAGTTCTACGCGAAGCTGGTGTAATCCAGGAGGTGTCCTAGCCATCCTTCTCGGACAAGCTGGTCCAGATGGTTCTGCAAGTTCCTGCAATCCTATGTGGTGTGCCCTAGCTCTTGATGGTATCGACAGTACAGGTTCCTGTTGCGCTTCATAAGGTCCCCCGCCATTTTGGGTGGCCAATTGAAGAATGGTTCGTGCTTGATTTTTTCCAGGACTTGGTGCACCGGCTCTCGGAACACAGTGTTGACTGCCTGCACGTTAGCACTCCCGAGCTGCCCGGCGAATTCTCTTCTCGGCCGGCTGTCATTGTACCTGTCTGACCTAAAATCCCTCCGCTCTTGAGGGATAACCTTAGCCTTTCCCTTCCCCTGTAACTGGTCCTCCTCGACTCTCTTGTACTTATCGATGCGATCCATAAGTTGGCGTACACTGGTAACTGGCTTACTTGTGAGGGATTTCCTCAACCTGTGCTCAGCTGGTAGGCCGAGTTTGAAGGTGCCGACAGCGACGTCATTGAGTTCCCTGTCTATCTCGTTAAACATCTCCCAGTATCTGTCCGAATAGGCTTTTAGAGTTTCTCCTCCTCGCATGGACAGGGACAGCAGCGAGCCTAAGGGCTGGGGGACTCTGTTGCATATGACAAAACGAGAGCCGAACACCCTTGTCAGCTCTTGGAAGGAGTTTATAGACTCGGCCTTCAGGCCATCGAACCACCTTATTGCCATAGCTCCCAGGCTAGACGAAAAAACCTTGCACATTAGGGCCTCGTTTTTGGAATGGACTGCGATTCTCTGGTTGAAGTGGCTAACGTGCTCCACAGGGTCCATTCGACCATTATACATGGTGAATGTAGGCTGGTGGAAACGCCGGGGAAGTCTTGCTGCCTCGATCTTACGCGTGAAAGGCGATTTGGAAATCTGATGCAATGCTTTACTCATGGCGTCATTTCCCGGTGCTCCATGTGACGAGCCCTCGTGCTTATGCCTGCGATGGTGCTCCTCTTTGTGAGAGAAAGACTCGCTTGAGGGAGTTCTCGACCTTTGCTTGTAATCATCGTCCCCCTCTTCTCCGGAGGAGCTGTTGGAGATGGATGAGTCTCGCCTTCACTAGGCGTTGCGTAACTTTCTTTTTAGTTCGTTGATTTGCAACTGCAGGGCCCTGTTGTCATTGGTTCTCCGGGAGGCGTGGCTTTTTGCACGAGGACGACTTCTGTTACCATGCATGGTATGCACACTCGCCTCACGATCCCTTTCACATTCAAGGAATAGGTTGCCATCCTGTTGTTGAGATTCTGCTGACTCCGCTTGACGTGGATTTGACCTTACCATGTTTGTCCGTTGCACTCACTACTTCACGAAGCTATCCCCACAGACGGCGCCAATTGTGGGGACTGGGTTTGAGTTTTGGGCCTAATGCAATGTATGAACTCAAGCCCAAGTGGCCCGAACAATAAATTTGTAGAGAAGTGGGTTGAAAAGCTGGGCTGCAGTGAGTTGAATGGTAAACCAATGCTGTCATGGCAATATATAAAGGAAAATTACAAGAGTCTCGTGTAAAAATGTCCTCAGCATAGTCCGAAAAGATTGATCCTTTCTCTATTTCACCTTAAAGACTTCTTACAGATTTTTTCTCTCCCCATTACTTGGGGGTCCCCTACATTATATACTTCCTTTCAGATGATCCTGAGCTTCCACTTGTTGGCCATCCAAGTCGCTACTTGATTACATGTCCCATCAGACTCCCATTCCTGCTCCCATGAGTCGTAGTGCCCAAGACCACACTGTTCAGGGGTCTTCTCCACATAAATGCGGCCAGGAAAGTAGTTGCTTCGCATTAAATGTGGAGGTAGTAGCTCTTCTTTAGGTGTCCCCTAGTTTAGGCTTCTTTTGGTGCTTCCGGTGTGATTGTTTGCTGCTGGAGCCTTTTAGAGGCCCATTCCGGCCAATGGGATCAGGGTACGGCCCATGATCAAGCTACCCGAGGAGGCACCTCTCCTCGGACAGGCCCAAGGCCCAACACTAAAACTAGGCTCTAGCCCCCACAAACATATTTGAGAATAAGGCATCTTATTGGAACATAGTTTTGAGAGTTGAGTCTTATTTACTAGGGATAACAAAATAGTGGGATTTTTTTTAAGGATTTGCCAAACTACAACACATAATTTAAGGGTTTGAACTTTGTAGAATGACATAAATAGTTAATTTTTGTACTAAATGAGTGGTAAGTGCAAGAAATAAATATATGATAGATAGCATGTGCATGAGAACATGAGCTAGATAAACTGATAAGTGTTGCATTCATGAAGTTAACTAGGTAGTCATGATATGTTGGTTGCGGTGATTTATTGTATTTTCCTCTAAATCTTTTAGGGTTTGTTTGGTTGGGATGAAAACTAAAGGGATAGAAAATTGGGGAGAGGAAAGAGGAGAGAAAATGAGGGAGATATATGTTTGGTTGAGAGTGTAATGGATGAGTGAAAATGGTGTGGCCCAATAGTTTTCTCTTAACAATTCAATCTACCCAAATTGGGGAGAAAATAGGAGTGAAATTGGGAGCTAGGTTTAAGGACAAAATTGCCCAACCTAGATTCAAATTTTTATTGACTTGTTTTTATCTTTTTCCTTTTTGCCTTTTTGTCTTTTGCTATCTTTTTTTTTTTCTGTATTTTTTTTACAAGCTCATCCTTTGCCATTTTGTATTTTTTGATATTATCATTTTTTTTCTTTCTTTCTTCCTTTTGTTTTTTGTGCTCATCCTTTATTTTCTCAACAGTTTTTTGTTTAATTTTTTTTAATTTATTTTTTGAGAGAAAAAATGTTTTGGGTTCTTGAACTTCTTGTATTTTTTAAATTTATTTAAAATAAAGTGGTCATTCATGCACAACTTTTTAATAATAATATAACGTGTTATTTTTTGTTTTATCTAATAGGGACATGATAGTAATTTATACAAAATTTATTTTCTGTCTTCATATCTCTTCTCAACTAAATAAAAGAGTTTTACATTCCTCCATTTTTCCACCCCCAACCTAACACAAATGAGAGAAACTAAAATATCTTATATCCTCTCACTTTTCCAATATATTTGAGAGAGAGAGAAAGGGTAAGTAGCCAAAACATACATACCTAAGTACTATATACTAATTAATATAGTCTCTCAATTGTTGAATTAATCCAAACAAGAAAATCAATAAGAAGATCCATCGGTATTCATCTTATACCAATTTAGCTAACAAGCTCTCATCACAGAGGGTGCTATTTAAGTTGGTCCATAAATATTTTGCAAAAGGGCAATCTCTCATGACATGCATTATTGATTCACTACTAAGTCCACATCAGGCACATACCCCATTCTCGGTTTGCGACCAACAACTCTTTGACTGGAAGTAGGGCTGTCCATGAGTCAGGCTGGGTCGGTTTTCGACCCAACTCGGACTCGACCCACCGGCATCAGGTGGAGGGGCGAAGTAACCCAAAACCGACCGCCAAAAAAATCGGTCAGTTCAGTTTTCTGTGATGGTTAGCGTCGGTCGGGCGGGGTCGGTTGCCGAAATTAAAAAAGGCATTGAAATCTTAAAAAAAAAGAAAGCGTCGCCAGAATCTGGAATTTTCGCCGAAAATTGGATTTTTTTTTTTGAAATCTGCATTTTTTTCACTAGAAATTGCTGGGATTTGGCCGGATCTAGCTAAATCCCACCAGATATAGCCGGATTTGGTTGAGATCTCATCGGATCTGGCTTGTTTTTGCAGGAATGGCCAGATTTTTTTGTAGCTTCGGCCGAGTTCGGGTTGCGCCGGTGTTGGAGATGCAAACCCGCCATTCGACCTGTCGATGTCGGTTTCTAAGAACGGAAACCCGCCACCGACCGACTGGACCTTCGGTTCGGGCCGAAATCAGGTCAGTGTCAGGCGGTTTGGCCAAGTTGTCGGGCTCCGGTCGGGTCTGGGCAGCCCTAACTAGAAGGCTTTGAAGATAACACTTCCATATGAAGCATTGAATTTTTGGCAACATATCCACACTCCATATCCACTTCCCTCCAAAATTGAAACATATTAGTTATGTTGTCAAATTTGAAATTCAAGTCTATTTGTATTGGAATTCAAGTCAAATCTCAAGTTCTAAACACGGTCACATAGCTAATATATATTAATTTTGGCAAATACCCACATGTTAAGAAAATTACAATACCATTTTTATGGAAAATATAAGAAGCCAATAAAAAAGCTAATTATTTTTTTCCTTATTTTTTTTAAATTATTCTCTAAAATAAATAAATAATATGTTTGCAAAATTAGGCTAACCCATCAAAGGAAAAGCAAAATCATAAGTCATAGGATGCGAATCTGAACCAAAATTCGATCCTAAACGCATATAAATGTAATTTGTGAATTGACTACTTCACCTAACCTTCAATTCCTTATATTCCTCCGTTGATCGCTTGCTGCCATTATTTCGCACGCTCTCTCTCTCTCTCTCTCTCTCTCTCACCACCGACTCTATTTTTTTTTCACTTTCTCGTAATTATTTCCTTTTTCACAAAACGAAAGCAAAACACAAAAAGCTGATTTACATTTACGTTAAAAGAACAAAAACACGAACACAACTCTGAGAGAGAGAGAGAGAGAGAGAGAGAAACAAAAAGCTTAATAGCAATAGAGAGGTTATTATCATAAAAAAATCAGGAGGATGCACACGTTGAAAGACAAAGTGAGTGAGAGCCTGTCTCGTTTCTTTGCTGATTCCCCTAACTCATCGTCCTCCTCCTCTTCTCCTTCACCTCAGGTATTTCTCTTTTCTTTTTTAAAAGAAAATTCTTATGGTACATAAACATTTGAGCTTGATTGTCATCATTGGTCTTGGAAGAGCTTAGATCTTGTTGTTTTGGACAATTCTAACATTCCTTTTGTTGAATTTCAATGTGGGTAAATTTGCAATTGCATGTTTGGGATCTTATGTGGGTAAAAAAAAATTTGAATCTTTTTTATCAGCTATTGTAACCTTTTGTTTTTGTTATTCACATACCCCTAAAAAAAAAAAACCCAGATGGGTAATTTTTGTTATTGAATTTATTCCTATACAGTAGGAAGAGATGAGGGTTATATGATCTTCATGTTATGTGATTGTGGTTTTTTAAGGTGGTGGGGTAGTTAGCCTTGTAATTTGAATTCCAACACTGTTGATTTTTTTTGTTAAGAGTTTTTTATAGATGTTCTTATAGGCTTTGGATCGGTAGCTGATAACCAAAACCAAAATTTGCATTCAACTAAGCCCTTTAGAGCCATGTGGACTAGTCAAGTTGATTTGATTTTTCTTTTTCATTTGTTTGGAAACTATACATGAAGATGGCGCCTTCTACCCTTTTTACTGTTTTTGAATATTCCAAGCAAAAGGGGCTGCATTTTTCTCATTTTCTATTTGAATTGTGAATGTGAGTTTTACTTTCATGGTGACGTAAAGTTTTTAAATGTGTAGGCCAGGTCATATTCTAAAGAAGCGAAACCTGTTTCTTCGTATTTTTCCTACATTATTCCTTCTGTCAGCTTCAATGGATCGAGATCGAACAATTATCAGCATGATCTCAAACCATGTCATTCAGACACTGATGGATATAGAAATGTGAACTTAGAAGCTGAAGATAAATTCTTAAATGACTACGTAGAATGTAGTCCAGTATTTGGGAAGAAGGCAACTGTAAGTAATCAAGAAGATAATGAAGACCCGGCTTCTGGAAGGAGCACTAGTGGGTCTGAAATGTTTGAAGATGCAACCAACCAACACAGTCCACGGAAGCATTTACCCTATCTCATGGACGAGTCTGTTTTTATTTCTGCGGACTTGTATGAATTTTTGCTGTCATCCCTTCCTAATATTGTAAAAGGGTGCCAATGGGTCTTGTTGTACAGGTAAGCTTAGCAGAAAAGCTTATATACTTTACACTAAAAGCAGTTGTTTCTCTTGTATTTGGGTCTTGATTTAATATTGGTTCTTGAAATGAAGGGCAGTACGTTGAAACATGGTATATCACTGCGTACACTTATTCGCAAGAGTGCTGAACTTTCTGGTCCTTGTTTGCTGGTATGTTGATGTCCATGGTCCAATGATATCTCTTAAGTGGTGATAACAGGAGTTAATGTGAGTTAATGTAAATCTTGTTATTTATCTTCTAGATTGTTGGTGATCGGCAAGGTGCTGTGTTTGGTGGGCTACTAGAATGTCCCTTAAAGCCTACAACAAAGAGGAAATATCAAGTAAGCTAACACGCTTTCAAGTTTATTGATATTTAATCTTATTTATTTTTGTCTTCTTGATGAAGTGACTATCTCTTTTGTTATTTCACGTCTGTTTCTATATTTTTCTCTTTGAATATTTGGAGTATGATTTAGTATTTCTTTCTTTCTTGGTGATAGGGGACAAACCAGACATTCGTATTTACGACCATATATGGTGCACCAAGACTATTTAGACCAACTGGTAAGGACCTTGAGTGAATCATATGTGTAATGCTCTCTCTTTTTAAGATGTAGCAATCAAGTCCAAAGGTTGTTATGTTTTCTACCTCCAAAAAAAGAAAAAGAAAAAAAGATGAGTACATAGTGCAATTGGCATTTAAGTAGGTTGTAGTGCTAACTGTTTGACTGTTTGGTACCTTAATGTTTGATAATCAAAATGTGGACACCCAATTTACTCATATCCCAACTGGGGCCTTTATTTGAATTTGGCATTGTTGTCAATCTTCAACTGCTACAATAAGAGGGTTGTTCCTTTAGCAGGAGCCCATATCAAAATTCATTGCTCTCGTGAAGTCATTGGGAATCATCAGCATTGGATAAGAATAATTAAAGTCTTAATATGAAATCTATTACATCTTCAAGCTAAACAAAATTAAAATTTAAAATGCATGAGAAACCTTCAATGGGTGTTTATTATGCATAATCTTATATAGTGTTAAATTTCTATATGTAGGAAGCAATCGGTATTACTACTTGTGTTTGAATGACATACTAGCGCTTGGTGGTGGTGGTAACTTTGCTTTGTGCTTGGATGGAGATCTGTAAGATTCTTATTTTGATGATCTGTTTTGAATCTCACATGACATGAATAATAGATGTAGAAATATTTTAGGATTTTTTCTCATGGTCGTGAACTCTTTTTGAAAAGGTTAAATGGAACCAGCGGACCTTGTGAAACATTTGGGAATTTATGCTTGGCTCATAACCAAGAATTTGAGTTAAGAAATGTTGAGGTAATGCAGCTTTTTGACCACTTCATCTTGTCCACTGGTAACATTTAGTGGCTGGATCACATTGTTGCTTTTGCTTCCATGTTCATGTGTAACTCCTTTTTCTGGCTTGTCTTTTATTCAACATATTTTTTAGTAATCATCTGTTGATAGTTTTTTGATCTTTAAGTATTATTATTGTTCTTAAGAAAGAATGAAGGATTGGCTGATGCTGCCACCACTACCTTAACCCACTTCATGCTCACTAATATTTCTCTCTCACCAATCGGTGTCAGTACAACAATTGCTCTAATACTTTTTCTTTATCATGTCATACATTTTTCAAGTCCATTCCACTGCCAGCACTACATTATACATGTTTGGACTCCATTCTAGCTGCTTGTAGTGGCTGGTGTGCATTAACTAGGAACCTGAATTTGTGATCCATGATATCAGTAGCATTATGGTGATAGTGATAGTGAACCACAAATTATAAGTTTAAATAATGGTGATACCATAAATTATTTGTTAAAATAATGAAACTGTACTGAGAGAGATCAATTAAGGTTGTGTTTGTTTCGATTGGAAAAAAAATTTCCACATTTGCAGGTGTTTGGGGCGACTGAAATTGTTGATCAACCAGAACATAAAATAAAAGCACTTTTGTCCGAAAATGTTTTACACTTAAATTTGTGGTCCTTTCATTTTCCACCTCAACCAAAACTCATCAACTGAACCTCCACCAACCCCCACTAACGTCGCCGGTCTCCAATTGCCAACCACTGCTGTTAGCTGCCAGCCGCCGCCACCACCGGTCACTGATTGTGATTTTTTTTTTCTATCTAGAATTGTCCTTTTTCATTATATATGTTCTTGGGAGATGAGAAAACGTGGGAAAGTAGTAGAAAATATGTTTTAGCGTTTTTAAGAACACAACCAAACACCTAAAAATATTTTACATTAGGAAAATATTTTGTCTAACCAAACACAGCCTAAGATAAAACTTGGATTACTAGTTCATTAGTAAAAATTTGCCAAAATGCCATTTTTGGTCTACTCCAGCAAGATGGATTTACTTATCCAATGGTCATTTTTAAGCAATGTAGACAAAATGAAAAGCCCCCAAGTAACATCAACTTCCTTGAGCATCCAACCCACTTTTATTGCCATCTTGTCACAAGCCAAACCTTGGCCTACGCCTTCAATCAGATTTAAAATCCCGGACTAGACTGGCCCGGCAGCCAGTTCAATCAGGTTAATCAGGAACTGGCCCTAACAAAAAAAAAAAAAAAAGGGAGGTTGGTTTAGGAAATCGTGACCTGGTCTGACCATTAGAGCAGGTTGATTCATTTTATTTTTCGAATTTTCTCACCCAAAATGATGTTATTTCTCGTTTCCTCACAAAACATTGTTTGCTTTGCTAAAGTAAACCATGTCATTTCATCCCTCTTCAACCAATATACCCTTTCCCCCTTTCTTCTCTCTCAAGCTGGCTCCCTCCCTCTCTGCTATCAATTTCTCTTCATTTCTTATAGGTATTCAACATCTCTCTCTCTCTCTCTCTCTCTCTCTCTCTCTCTCTTTGTTATGTGTATATATGGGTTTTGCTAATTTTTACTCTATTTTTTCCTTGATTTCAATATGGGTTTTGTAAAAAAAATTTGGATGATATTGGGCTGTGGTGATGATATTAGTTTACTTTTTTTCTTAATATAGATATGGCCGAATGAGTTTTGCTTTTTTATTTTTTATTTTATTTGTTTACTTTTAAATGATACTGGATGGTGGTTTGATGATGTGGGATTTGCTTTTGTGCTTAATTTAGATATGCCCGAATGTGTGTTATGATATTCATATGATTGGTGGTGATGATGTTGACGACACTATCTGAAATTCTATATTTTTGCAAGAAAAAAGTGTATAACTAGGAATTTATTTGGTTGTTTATGCAATTAGACTTTGTACTTGAAGGATTGATAAACTCAATATCTGTTAATGCTTGTTTAAGCTTTATTATTTTCTATTTGCCTTATGCTTGTTTACACTTTATTACTTTCTATTAGCCTTATAAAAGTTGTGAAGATATATTTGAAAGATACCCAAATTTCTTTACATGAGTGTGTGTGTAAAAATTTAATCTATTTATTTATATTTTAATTAATTTTTAAATTCATTATAACATTATTACGGTTTGACCTCTGATTGAACTCTAATTCAACCTTAAAATCTGTGACCTTATTTTCCAGTTTTTTAAATGGTTTGGTCTTTGAAACCTTCTTTGTAACAACTAGAATAGCCGCAACAACCTTACGCAGAGGAGGGAGTGATGGCTATTGTGACGACAATGGTAAACCCAGAAACCTAATCTTCCGAAATCTGGGGGGCACCACTAAAGCAGTTGGTGCTGGCCATGGACAGGCAGGCCCATGTGCAATCCCCATTGTGACGAGGCAATCTGTGGTTGAAAGACCATCTTTTTCAGATCCGAATTTTCACTCTTCTAGAGCTGGCCCATGTCTTGTTTTCCACCATTGATTAGGACTTACACTTCATGTGTTTAGCCATGGGATTAGAACTGGAACTTTCCTAGTATTTTGGAATTGGAGAGGATCCAAACCATACTTAACCAAAGCATGTGGAATTTCTTTAATGAAAGATATGGCGAAACTATGTTCATGTTAGCCCTTTTGATTGTTTTCTTCCATTTTAAAAGCAGTCATGTTTGCAGCTGCATATTTCAACTTCATTCTTCATCATAGTTTTTTTCTAATATAAGCTTTGTCTGTTGTGCAGCTATGGGGTTTTAAGCATGCTTCGCATTACCTTACCTAGGACAAGGCACTCAGATGCTTTGCTCATTTGTCATTCAAGATCTGTTGTAATCCTATTCTTTATTCATTTAATTTAAAGTTACCTCCATTTGTAATACCGAAGAGCTCTTATTATATACACATATATATATATATATATATTTGTCATTCAAGATCTGTTGTAATCCTATTCTTTATTCATTTAATTTAAAGTTACCTCCATTTGTAATAACGAAGAGCTCTTATTATATATATTTATATAGGAGATGATGCATTTATCCATAAGATGAATTAATAGATTTTGAGTTTTAGTTAGAAAATGCTTTTGTAGCCATGGTATTCTGAGCAGCCACTCTTGCATTTCAGTGGCTAGATGGTTGGTAGCGAATGCCATACAACACTGCAGATTTTCTTTCTAGCGTGGCTGTGACCCAATCTGCCAGAATACAATACTGCAGATAATTAATAATATCCCCAAATTTCATCAGACTAATATTCAATCTGATCCTCTATATCTCATGGGTTGGATCATGGATGTAATGTCTACAACTATAATATTACTGGGGTTTTCTGCGCGAAAGTACTTGACAACTGTAGGCATTGATCTCAACCACGGTGACATTGGTTGGAGGTACTTGCCAGAGAAGCTCGCCTATTCATTGAGACTCATGAGAGAGAGAGAGCACCAAAATGAAATAGGAAAAAGGATGAATGAATAAAAAACAATGGATCAAGAAAAAATGAAAGAAAGAGCGAATGCTTGCTGATATAGCTTGTGAGAGAATTAAATGCAGATATAACTTCAAAACAATTCATTTTTATTACTCAACTTGTTTTTTCATTTTTCCATAAGTAGTCTCTTAAAATTGTTTACTAATATCTGTTCTAAGCACTTGTTAGTAAAATTCTATATAATATAATATAATATTTACTACATTATTTAATAAGTTATTTATATGCGTGTTAGTTGGTTCGGTGTTCATTAAAATCTCGAAACATTTGGTAAAAAAAACCGTACCAGCCGAAAAAACCAGAGCCTCTACCAACTGCCATCTCGTTCTTGAATTTCCGGCTCCATCCGTCCGTCAATCCAAATTCAGGCCTGATCCTCTGTAGCCCTGAATCGGTTTTTGAACACGCCTCCCTTGATCCTCTGTAGCCCCATCAATCTGAATCGGTTTCTGGGAGAGGAATGGATTGGCATTGCAAAGATGGCATAGAGCAATTTCAACCTTTCCTTAGCACGAGGGACTTCATATATCATTCTTGGCATGGCTTGGATGGCAGGGTGCTTTACTATTTCCTTATTATAGTTATGACAACAATTGGGTTTGGGTGCATTGACGTGGCTTCAACAATTGGTGATGGTGGGGCTGAGCCTACACTTGGGTCCAGGTCTGGGTTACTCGCTCATATGTGAGACAGATTGATAGTTTTGTTGGGCGTTGGGGGAGTGTAGGGAAAACAAAAACACGTAGACCACAGGGAGTAAAGATATAAGATCGGAGGAGCTGGAATTGTGTCTATTGACTTTTCAAATGAAGACCCTATTTTGGGAGTCGGGAGTTCGCAAGAGTTTCTTCTTGTCACTAACGAAATTGAATATATAAATATATATTCAAAGGAAAATAAGATAGTTAAACAAATATATTATTCACAGAGATAATATAAGATTAACAAAGTAAAATCAGTCAAGGAGGCGGTAGCACAATTAATAATCAAAGTAATTTAAAACAAGTATAAGGCAGTAGAACCAGCCAAACAATATATCATTAAAATAATAAGTGAATATAAAAATACTGGATTAATATTGAAAATAGTTAAACACTTACAACAGTAGTAGATTCAGGATTATGGATAAATAAGATAAGCAGTACAAAGCTTGAAGACTAATTCTAGTTATAAGTTTTGTAAATAGTGAGAACTTCAGTAGGAGAATTCTAAGAGAAGACCCTAAAGAAAATTTCTGAGTTTAACAATAAGGAACATCCCCCCTTATATAGGTAGAAAAAGCAAAAGTTTAACAGTGAATAGTAAAATGAACAATGTCTTTTTTACTATTCATATAAGAAGAGTAGTTGGGTTTAGGTATGGTTCCTAAAGTGGTGAAACGGTTAACGGTCTGCAAGGAGGAGGCAGGTTCACGTTTAACAATTTGGTTTTCATTGGCAAGGCCTTTGTCTTTCGACCGCCTACTTGCCATTGGTAAATTCTGCAGAAATTCACGAGTGAGGAAATCAGGGATGGTATTTTGTGAATCTTTAATGTATTCAATATTAAAATTAAAAACACTTAAAATAGCTTTGCCATCTGGCAAAAATATGTTTAGAGGCAATGTTTTCAACATCTTTTTTAATAACATATTTAGCACTTTTACAGTCAATACAAAGTAAGAATTTTTGGTTTAACAAATCACTTTGAAATTTTGAAATGCATAGTACTATAGATAAAATCTCTTTTTTAATAGTACTATAATTTAACTGTGCAGTATTCCAGATTCCAGAATAGAAACGAACAATTTGTTCTGGTGAATTTGGAGAAACTCTTTGTTTCAGAATACCTCCATAACCAATGTCAGAGGCATCAGTCTCAACAATTTTGAAAGCATTGACAGTAGGAATACCAAGACAAGGCAACATTTTAACATGAGATTTGATTTGCTTAACAAGAGAGGTATGAATATCAGACCAAGGTGGAGGACTACTTTGTAACCAATCAAAAAGAGGTTTACATTGTTTCCTCAAATCCTTGTAGAAATTAGCAACATAATTTAGAGATCCAAGGAATCTCTAAAGTTGGGTTTTATCAATGATGACATCAAGAAATTTGTCAGCGAACTGAATGGCTCTATCAATAGGACGAATTTGTCCTTCAGCAATGTTATAGCCAAGAAAACGGATTTTTTGTTTGAAACAATTTGATTTTCTTAACAGAAACAACAAGATCATTTCTTTTGACAATATCTAGAAACACATACAAGTGTTTCCATTGTTCTTCAATAGAGTTAGAGTAAACAAGAACATCATCAATGTAAACAATGGTAAAATGGCTGAATAAATTGAGAATGTCATTCATGATATTTTGGAATTCACTGGGGGCATTTTTGAGACCAAAAGGCATAACATTTCACCCGTAATGACCAAAAGGAATGGTAAAAGCAGTTTTGTATCTATCATCCTCACTAATCTAGATTTGCCAAAAAGTAATCTAGGTTTTATGGTCACCTGATCTATTACCTGCACCATTAATGGATGCCTTTCGGCTATTTTCAAGAGGATACAAAGTTGATCCCCAGAATGCCAAGGCCAAGTTTCCTGTTTTGCTCCACTTTGTTAAACGTCACAAGGTTCCTTGGATTCTAAAATGGCAATATGAGATCCATGATGATGATAATACTCTTGCTCGACATTGGTATGTTAAATGGTGGGATAAATTTCCTCATACTCAAAGTATTATTGCCACCATCACCAAGAAATTCTCAAGCTTTGCTGCTCCTCCTGTTTCTAGGAATTATTCACCAATTCAAACCCCTACTCAAGCTGACTTGCCCTCCCCCTCATCCATTAAAAATATTAAACCCAAACCACCTGCTAAGAAGAAAGGCACCCCTCTTGATGATTTACGAAGGGATCCTGATGCCTTGTTTGCCCTTCTCATGTGTGCAGAAGACCTTGTTGCCAATTGTACCTCTGAGGAAGAAAAGTCAAAAGCTTCTTCTGAAGAATCTGTTGCTAATAACCCCTATTTCCCTTGAGACCAGAAACTGTTTAGTCATGATGAAGATTCTCCTGACCAAGGAGATATTTGAGGCTTTGCTCTTTGTCTGGTCTTTTCAATAGACAACCTGCTACATTATTTACTCTTGGTTAAAGTTCCAGCTATTGCTCTGCCTGTCCCCCATGGGAATTTATTGATTACTTTGTTGACTACTTTACTTTCGGCACAAGACGCCAAAATATTATCTCCCGGCTTTTGATAAAGCCCCTGCCGTCCCTCACGGGTCCTGATATGAATAGTAAAAAAGTCACTATTTATTTTACTATTCACTGTTAAACTTTTGCTTTTTCTACCTATATAAGGGGAGATGTCCCTTATTGTTAAACTCAGAAATTTTCTTTAAGGTCGTCTCTTAGAATTCTCCTACTGAAGTTCTCACTATTTACAAAGCTTATAACTAGAATTAGTCTTCAAGTTGTGTACTGTTTATCCTGTTTATCCATAATCCTATAACTACTACTGCTGTAAGTGTTTAACTATTTTCAATATTAATCCAATACTTTCATATTCACTTATCGTTTTAATGATATATTGCTTGGCTAGTTCTACCGTCTTATACTTGTTTTAAATTACTTTGGTTATTCATTGTGCTACTGCCTCCTTGGCTGGTTCTACTTTGTTAATTTTATATTATCTTTGTACTTCCGATGCTTCCACCCCTTCTGTGCTTTTATATATACTCTCTCCGTCTCACTTTATTTGACCTGTTTGAAAAGTCAAATTTTTTAAAAGAACATCATTTATTGCTTTGTTTTCCTTAAAAAAATGTATAAGTTTCCAAAATTACCCTTAAATAAATTTATCAAAAAATTGAATTATTAAATCTATGTTTAGAAATAAGAGTACAATAAAAACGTTAGTAAATTAATGACTTCTATATTTAGAAAAAAGAACAATATTTTGAAAAATCCCAAGGACAAACAAAGTGGAGAGGGAGTATATATTACATATGTTTAAACACCAAAGCCTTTGCTCAACTTTGAAATGCTCACCCACATTGTTAATAATGACTATTATAAACTGCACACTTACAAGGGTTGGTCAGGAATCCGTTCTAAATTCGATTGACAGAGATTGAAGTGCAACAAATTACACACCAAAAAAAAAAAAAAGGCAGTCTGATAATTTTAGGAAACAATTGTCATAATCTTATCACCCAACCACATTTGAACATACAAGGCTAAATTCTTGGCCAACAACTGAACTATTCGTAAAGAACAAAATCTCATTAAGAAAAATTTGGAAATAATAATAATACATTAGATTGGACATGTACTTATGAAGAGATGATAACATGGAGACTAAATATTGCTCAGAGATATAACTGTTTCCAGCTCAGTTGGCACCTCGCGACATTGATGCAAAATGCTCATAGGATATATTCTCCGGTCTATGAATATGAATGTGAGAATAGCACCAACACCAAATAATTAGGGAATTCTACTTTCCACTTCTTCAGCCAATAAAATTCAAAAGTAGCCGTAACAGAAACTGCAGGAAATACCAGTAAGTCCACTTCCCAGAAAGGGCAACTTGAAGGTGCCTTATGATTCTAATGGACCATCCTCACTAGGCAGGCCAAAAATGCGTAGGTTTCTATCCATTGATCCTACTGCTAAATATTTTGCATCCGGACCAAATTTTACACAACTTGCCTTACCTGAAATCAGAGCAGAATATGTAAAACTTAAAAGGACTAACAACTAAAAGCCACAAATTATTAAAATTTGTAGAAAAGGAAAAAAAAAACCTGTGCCAGACAAATCAGGGAAAGTTTTGATACAATTCCATTCTGATTTAACATTTGCAACTTGGTAAACTCTGCAGAAGCATAAGCCCCAAATTAGTTTCCATAGCTGCAAAAATTACAAAAAGTAGAGAGAAAAGAACATTTGGCTTTTATGCAGTTGGAATGAAAAGGTGGTGCAAACTCTGGTAACTGGTCAACGCTAATATAGTAATGTCCTTTTGGGAGAAGAGATAGCTCAGCTTATAAAAAATAGTAATGATCTTTTTTTATTGGTAATTATGCACTCACAAGGTTGAACCCATGACCCCCCACCTTCCACCTTGCTCTTACAAAGGAAGTGTCATTTAACCGAGAGCTCACTGACCAAGATGGTGAGAATCTTAAACATGCATTAACATGCCATTTCAGATTTCCCGCATTAACTTGCTAAATATTTGGCTAGTTTGGTGATTTTTGTGAAAGCCACAAATATTTATACTTCTGACATCAAATATTGCAATAGATTGGAGCAACAGTTCCACCATTTTCAAGGTGGCATAGCTATAAATTCTCTTCCCACCATAAAAAGAAGAGGGTGTGTGGATGGGGGATGGGAGACCAAGGAGAGAAGAGTAAGAATAAGTTTGGAGCTCCTTGAATGCCACGATTTTCCTTGCAAATATTTTAAACAAAAATTATTTGCAGACAGATAGCATATATCAAAATTGCTAAGTTATTTAATATTAAATATAATCAACTAAAAAAATATAAAATCAACTAAAATATACGTGACCTCCAGATTTGTGAATTGGATCTGAATTTCATTCAGAAGGATTAAAATCTATAACCAAAATCCAATAGTTGAAGGTTTTTGAACACCCACCTTATATCTGAGCCAGAAAGCGCAAGGTAACACCCACTATTATCAAACTCCACTGCAAACAGAAAAAATGGCTTCCATTACTATAAACATTTCTTCAAGACTTTGTATCATGTTACAATAATGTACATGAAGAATAAGGAGAGTTTGATCTTTAAAGTCCACTAATAAACATTACAAAGCTACAGCATTAAATGGACAAGAAAAACTAATATTATCAATAACAAGATCATAGAATTTAAAAAAAGGAAACAACAAAGAAGAGCCACAAGGAAAGCTTCCATATTGAATGGACTGGCTTTTACAAAGAGGGATAGCAATCTATGGTAAAATTTCGAATAGCTTGATCTCTACAAAGAGCAATGCATTTTGGGGAGATAGTTATTAGTATTACATACCAGAATTTGTTGGGGTTTCGGAATCATATGGAGAGAAAGTTCGGAAGTTCCTCAATTTGCGTAGATCCCACAGCTTAACACCATCATGAGCTGCAGTCTGTCCATTTCAGACAAGAAAATCAAAATATGGAATGTCTGACCTATCTACTGCGCATATTTCAATGTTGGTAAAAGTGTCAAGCACAGAGGACTCTGAGAGCCTAGGCACAACGAGCAAAGCGCAAAGCACACTCTTGATTAATAATAATAATAATAATAATAATAATAATAAATTTCCAGTCACCTGAATGGAAAGTACAATTGCAATAAAGTTTACAAGTAATTTCACGTAAGCAACGTGAATTTCTTAAAAATTTTATACAGTAAAATTTGAAAACAATTATTAATAGACAATATGATAATAATGTAGCGATAGATGGTTTAAAAATAACATTTTGTTTAATTCATTTGTGCTTTATAAAAATATATAACTGTCATAGCTATGATCAGATGAATTATATGGTCCAATCAAAGTATATCCAAAAGACAAAGATCAAAGAGCACAGGAATACTTCGCCTAGACGTGCTTTCTTTAAATGAGTTTCACTTTGGCCAATCAAAGCGCAACACTGGCATTTTTAAGTAGCAGAATACTTACTGCAAGGAAGTATCCATTTTCAGAGAACGATATGGAAGTTACTGCCCCAACATGTCCATCAAATCTGGCAACATTTGCCTGTAAACCAATCAGAGAATGTTTTATCAGAGACACACACTGAAAAACAGAGGTAAGGTAAAGAAAAGAGCTAGCTATACCTGACTTTTCACATCCCAAATTTTAACAATAGCTTCTGAAGTGCCTGTCCCAAGGATTAAACCATCAGGATGAAATGCTGCAGAAGTATATCCACTAGAATCCGTTGAGTCCACAACCTGCAGAGCTGAAGATTGTCAAATTGACCCACCAGAAAGTATGGAGGGAAAAAGATACATACTTTTAAGGTTGATGAAAGCATTTAAAGCTCACTATTTCTTCTGCAACCTCTAACATGTTATTGAAAGCATGTTGTGTCCCAAGGCCAAATGGCAAATAATTCTGAAGTAGTTGAAGTTTGAATTTGAATAGAATTCTAATAAAATTATGCAATAGATTATGATGAGGATTAGGATTTAATTTCAATTTGTATTTACATTTAAGTAGGAATTGGATCCTATGTTTTAGGACTTGGTTGTGATGAAACTTATCTCCTTACTAGTATTTATGTACGTAAGAATTATGAATGAAGCAAGCAGAAAATTAATCAAAAAATGTCTATTTCCCCTTTCAAGTTTAGGAGATTAGTCGTCTCGAATTGACTACACTGTCTTTTATTTCTCAATTCACAACAAAGCGCAAATGACATTTACTTGCATATTTGTCTGAGTGTGCATGTGTTCAATCTATTGATTAAGTCAATGCAGTGGGCTGTTAACTTTCAGATACATATCATGCATGCTATTCACAGATCTAGATTGTACTATATGACAGTGGGTTGGCAACCTCTACATGTTATGGAAAGCTCAAACGACATTTGCATGTGTGTTGAATTTATTGATCAAGTCAATGCAATGGGCTGTCAACCTTTAGATACATGCATGCTATTCATAGTTCTAGATGCACTATATAACAGTGGGTTTGTGTGTCAGTTCAAGTCTGAGTGCGCACACATGCATGAGAAGGAGAGAAAGAGACCTGTGTTAGACATAGTCCAGAAGAAAGTTCATAAAAGCACCATGTGCTATCAAGAGAAGCAGTCACGAAGTAGTTATTTGTGGCATGTACAGTAATAGCTTGCACCTGAAAAGGGGAGAAAAAGGCAAAACTTCATCAACAAGAAATAAATCCGAGATTCCAAGAGTGCCAAAATGAAAACTACACCATGGCATGCCATTTTTCTAAAGTTAGAACACTTGATGAGGGCAGTGTTGAAAGTGGTGAGAGGAAATTGCATATAATGCAACAATTGTATTCATGAATGTCAGAAAATATTTCAAAGATCCTAGATTAATTGTGATGTCAAGATATTATTTTGATCAACATGTATTAATTAATGGAAATATTGTGCAGCATTTAAAAAGGGAGGGAATAAAAGGAAGAAGATAGAGAGAAAATGCCTCCTGTTGCAGGTTGTATATGAAAGAGAACATGATTAATGAAGTGTGATATGGCAATATGGCATAGTGAGAGACAAGTTCCCTGACACTAAAGGACTCAGCTGTAAACACTCTCAACTGAAGTAAAACTTTACTAATGACCACATACAGGTCTCATGCTCCAGCAGCACCTTACTAGGTACGTCAAAACTATAAGAAAAGAGGAAATAGGGGGGAGGGGGAAGACAAGAAAGAATTGAATAAGAAAATTCAACTACTATTTCCCAAGTACAAACTAAAAGCATTAAGAATAAAGACAAATTTTACACCCAAAGTCGAAATCAGTTAAGGGACATGATCAATAGAATCGAAAGCATTTTTACCTCAGCAGTATGATCCTTCAAGATCTGCCTACAGTTATAGTTCCCATTATCAGACTCTTGCCACACACGTACAGTCTTCAGCCAATGAAAAAAAGAAAACATTTCAGGAATAAAGGCAGAAACAGCAGAAACAAAAGCACATATGAACAGTAAACATCAATTGTTTAAAACACTCCTGCCATGGATTTGCATTAAGATTTAAGACAGATAGCAGAAAACAACATAGTTTTCAAATATGGAAATTCTATGAGTTTTGAAAATTTTTATTTAGTATAATCATCAATGACACAAAAACTTGTAAATATCAACATAATCATCTCCTTTAGACTTTGGCAATCAGAATGTCTGTAAATTGTGAGCATGTAAGCTACAAAGAAAGTGTTTAGTTTTTAAAAAGAGAGGGAGGAGAGGGCTTAACAGGGCCCCAAATTTTCAAATATTTACACTACAGAGCCATCACAAATTACAGAATGCAATCAAGCAAAAAAACTATAAATACTGGCACAAAATCAACAATTGAAAAAGATCTAGATGTTTTCTTTTTTACATGGGATCTATTTGAGATCCGCTTATTTTGCTGAAACTGAAAACTTTTTGCTGAAAGTACCGTAGATAAAGATAAAAGTTAGCTAAAATAGTACAGTAAAACCCATAAATAGTACCAAAAAATGCAGTAAGGCCCATGAATAGTAGAAAAAATAAGCTGGCTTTTTTAATTGGTAGCCAAACACGCACATAATCTATTCAATGTCACTTGAAAAGGCATTCAAACTAAAAAGAAAACAGCCAAAACAAGGATAAAAAAACCTTCACTTGCATCTATTCATATCAGTAAGATATGATTTCATCTTAATAGTCTTTTTTTTTTTTTTTTGATAAGTTCATCTTAACAGTCTCAAGGTCCATATTTGCAATTCAGGCTTCTTGCGTACATGAAAACATGTCTAAGAGAATTCAATTATCACAATGTGTTTCGCACTTCACAGTATGTTATAATCCTTCCCAATGTCACATGCAATCCTTTCCCAAATAGCCCACTACGTTGTAAGGCAACCATTGGAGCTAGCCTAGGATGTAAAATTGGCCATCTTGGTTACAAGTTATGGTTCTCACAGGCAGTTTGACTGGTAGCAGTAAACCCATCAGCATAAACAATAGTAGCTATATAATTAGATTGTCTTCAACATACCTGTTTTATACTGTAGTTGAATGAAATGATCATAACTAACTCTTATCTTAAGTCAACCAAAATTTAACCGAATTGACAACATTCCAATGTAACAGACATCACTACACCAGATCTTAGTAAAAAACTAATTTATAAAAAGTATAATCCTCTGGGTTATGAAAAAGGGGGCATGAAAATTTAATAATTGCAATCTCAAAGTGTATAGGCCTTTCAGAACCCCTTATTTTTCTTATAACAAGTGGTGGAGTGGGAATTCAAACCCAAGTTCTTCCCATAGAACGACCTGGGTAGTGCCATTGAGTCGAGCCACAAGTTTCTTGACTTAAAAATCCTATTTTACAACACTTTGTGCAGCTTATACATCCAAGTGGAGAAACCTTCTTTTCCTGAGGGAGGAAGGATTTGGGGGCCACTTTGAAGGACTCTTAACAGTTAACACATTGATAGGGAACTTGCATAGGTCAATGTTTAGTAGGATAGATGAAAAGTAGCAAGGATGAAGACATTTCAGAGGGAAGGAGAGAAGTAAGGGCTATCCATCTCTCCCTAAATTTGTTGTGGTAGAAGGGAGGGATAACAGAAAGGAGAGAATGAAGGTAAGGTTTTATAATTTCTGCCCCAATTTTAATGGTTTAAAGTGAGGACAGGACTTCATTTCACACTTCATAAAAAGTCACCTTTGCTTTCTCCAATCCACAGTAGGCGGATCTAGGAGGATTTTGCAGCCTCAATTCAGCTTATTAAAACCAAACTTTCTGTTCAAAAGACCTGTACCTTAATTGGAAAAATTACCTTTAACAAACATACATATCCAAGAAAATACAAAACTAAAAAAATAAATGCATGTCAACATTCATGGATTCATAATTGCGAAACTTGATTCCCACAAAGCTGACTGTTTACCTTGTCTGCAGAGCCAGTCAAGAATAAATCGCCCCGTGAAACAAACTTTAGACTCGTAACCTAACAAGCACATAGAGTCTAATAAGTTCATAGATTTTCAAGACAGCTAAAGAATTTAAAGAAGACAGAAAAATCAAACCTTTTTCGAATGACCACTGAGTGTAGACAAGATCTGTCCAGATGGTCGATCGAAAAGTACAGCATTTGTGTCAAGCCCTCCAGTTGCAATTATATCCTAGAAAATAGAGGGAAGTGCTTTTATTAGAGTGCCAGTATCATATTTAAGCCAATTGGCAGCATCTTCTTGAACACAAATCATTGTTAGAGGATCAGAGGAGTGCTGAATAACAAAATAGCATCAAACTTAAAAACAAGAAGACCCTAGTGAGGCGAATTGTATATACTAGGGTTTTTTGGTTTTATGTATTTGCTTGCAAATTTCATCGTTGTTCATCAGAGATTCATGCAAGAATGAACAACCAACTAACCAAACAAACATAAAAATGAGGAATTTGATCTTGTGAGCCCAATTACATAATCACCATGTCATCTAAAGCCCATTTCCATACCACCACTATTCCCTTCAGTTCTTTTTTTCTTTTGTATTTAGACCTTTTGTTTTCTGGGAGCAGTTTGGGAAACATAACCGTACCATAGAATTATAATACAGAATGTACCACAACTACATAGAAGGAAACACGTGCAAAGAATAGAAGCATGAGATGAGAGCAACTGATAGTCAAGGAACTTCCCTAGACATTGAGGCTACAACTCACTACCAGCACCTAGGCAATGAATGTTGAACTACTTATTCCACTGAACAATACTTTTTTTTTTATAGATAGTGGGGGAGGGGGAGGTGGTGTTTGAACCACAGACATCAGGCACCACAAAGGGTGTCACTACCACTGCGCTCACAATACACTTGAACCCCTATTGTATTGAACAATGCATGTAACAAGATTTTATAAGATATGCATACACAAATTAAGATTTTAGTAAAAGCAATACCTTGTCATAATGGATATCAAGAGATACAACGCCAGGTTTGCTTGTTTTGTGAAGTGGATGACTAGAAATCTGGGTATACCTCTCCAAAGCATCAACGGTAGCCACTGTTGGAGGTATCTGATATACAAATCATAGGAAAAGAGAGAAGGGAGGGAGGGGATAGAAGAAGATTAGAGCGATTAGAAATTGATTAAAAAAAAAAAGCATGCATGAAGTCAAGTAAGAGAATAATTATCCTTTTAACAAATCAATTAGTACTGAAAACAGAATAATTTCAGTGATACTGGCATCATAACAACCAATACCTGTCGCTTTTTGCGCTGTTGTGATAGGGCTGCATTACAGTCGGTCAGCTCACCGATAATACTTGCAGATATCCCAGGACGTATTCTCTTTCCACCAGGGCCAAACTCCTCATCCTCAGCAGCTACAATGACATTAACAGAATTCCAATGAGCTATAGGTAAATTAATATTGAAAAAATATATATGAAAATCAACCAAAAAGCACATAAACAAACTACCTCTCTTTCCGTTGCTAAGTGCAGGAACATTTGCCGCCATTGATGCTGACATGGGTATTTGCCTGTCAGCCTGAGCAAGTAGTGACCTTGCTTCATCTCTTTCTTTCTTAAGTCTTGCAATCACACGGCAAGCGGCATCATGCTGCCCATATACCAACCAAATTTTAGATACAATGGAAGTGATAGATACACGGTCTAATCAATTATTTAGATGCAAGAACATTTTTTTCAATGCAACACGAGGGGCAGAGAAAATTTTATGCAACATAAAGAACCAAGCATGAGAGACTGCAAAACATTTTTTTCAAAAGTATTGCAGCTTAACTCAAATGATAAAATCTTCCTTAACAGTAGTCTTTACAAAAACCTTAAAAAGTTTGGGATACTGTGTATTACCAGATTCTGAAATACTGTTAACAACAAATTTTTTTGATAGGTACTATTATCAACAAATTTTTTTTGGATAATTTAATAGTAGGGGGAGGGGGGATTTAAACCTTGAACGTCTCTATTGAAAACAGAAGGAGGTGCTAGTTGAGCCACAAATTTAAGAGACATAGAGAGACTTCAGTGACATCCTTCTAAGTTAATCAATACAGAGAAGTAGTAATCCCACCCAAAGAGAACTTCCTCTTTCAGAATATATATGTCTGTGCATGAGTGTGTGTGTGTGTGTATAAAGTACAAACTTTTATAACGTCAAAAATCACAACTGTGGAAAGTATTTGGGTAATTTGGGCCCAAAAAAGGTTCAATTGCAAAACATGTCAAGGTTAAATGGTACTCATGCTAAACTCTCATAATAAACTAACACCAGAAAGGATTAAATTATTCAAATCTAAAAGAACAATGATTTGAAAGTGAGCAGGGAAACAATTAAGAACGAAAGAAAATCATTGTCAAAACATACATTGTGAGAAGAAGAGAACATAATTCCAAATACAAACTTTAAATTCATAACACTGAAGTAGTCCCACCTCCCAAAGAAACCTTCCTCTTAGATGCCAATTATCAATAACAGTGAAGTAGATTTAAGGGGTTGCTTGAGAGCAATTAAGGCTCAATTCCAACCCACTTTGGATGCTAACGACTTAGACTGGAATATTAAAACCAACTCCACTAGCATTACTTGATATCCCCTCAAATCTAAAAGATATAGGAAGCAAACAACAAGGATGGCTTCTGAAAATTCAGTTCCTTAGGAGCCTAAGAATAAGTTAAGGACTTTATTAGATGTACATTTACCAATTATAACTAAAAGCAAAATAATTTGATGACAATTTCAGAAAGTCAGCTCTGTCACACCATTGAACAGTGTGGACCAACAGTGTTAAGGATTCATGCACATTGGGAAAAAAATGTAAAAAATATTAAGACGAGCAAATGAAAACCAGCAATAATAATATAAAATAAAAAATAGAAGAAAGACAATCTGACATTAAAATATTTGAATGAATTTATAATATAAAGCAAGAACTAGACGGCATAATATAATTTAGTAGCTACTACCTGGTATAGAGCATGACTGAGCTCTTGCCTTGCTGTATGTAGTTGTTGTTCCAATGCAAAGTTGGCCAGCATCAGACTGTCCCATTCCTATAACCAAAGAAAGAAGGAAAACACACCTTATGATCAGACAATAAAGAGAAAGTAAATTAAAAAAATAATGGAATTATTTCTTATATGATGGGATCTAAGTGCAAAACATAAAACACTATAATAATCAGTACACTGTTAGAATAAATTGTTAAAAAGCCAAAAATCAAAATAAATCCCAAATTTATACCATAAATTAGCAGCCAGACACATATTATATAACAAGTTGTTGGAGGGCACATAATATGTTTGACATACCTAAGAAAGAACATTATCAAGATCATCCAACCAAAAGGATTTCCTTATATTTGATGATGCAGGTGGTGCTTATGAAGATTTGCACAGCCGGCATGGGGTTCACTAATGAATTCTGTAATACCCTAGGAAGCATAAACACTTCATTTGGGGTGTTGTACCTATGTCACATCCATGTCAACCACTTGACACGCCTGGGACACTTCTGCATGCGTGTCTTCTTCTTTTTTTTTTTTTTTAAATGCAGGACAGGACGGAAACATGAGAACAAGAGTCATCGAATACCCTTTCACAAGACAAAGGGAGCATTCATGCTCCGAATAGTAATAGTGCATTTGAAAATTAATAAATATCTATATTCTTGGTTTGTATTTTAATTTCTAAACATCATTTAATAGTCATGGATTTGATTTATTATCCATTATTACTCTTAATTTGATATATATTTAACATTATATAAAAAAGAAATGCTTAATAATATTTATTTTGTTTTGATAAGTAAAAAGAAATGCTTAATAATATATAGAAGATATATTTAATAATTATTTAATAGATATGTCCCACCTTACCATGTCCTATTTTTTCAAAAATTGCCGCATACCGTACCCGTGCTTCTTAGGTAATACCCTTGGAAGAGCACTTGTAGTAAACAAATTTTAATACAGTTTTAGTCTATTTAAAGAATATGAAAACTGAAAACCACATTTATGTGTATTATGGGAAATTATTGTGTACTCCCGGAGTACCATAAATACATACTCCTTTCTTTCACATGAATGGTGGATCCAACTAATTAAATTCATGGTGGGACCCACCATTCATGTGAGAGGAGGGAGTGTGCAATTATGGTACTCCGGAAGTACCTAATGATTTTCCATGTATTATTAGTCTTTCAGTTACAAGTTTTGTGCTTTTTTTTAATGGTAAGTCACAAATATTCAGTAAGTCTTGAACCTACAATCTCATCCTCTTACAAGGAGAGAAAGGCCTCATTGACCACCCCATTCTTTTGGAGGGTAGAAATACCATTTGACCAAAAGGCCACAGGAAAAAGCCCTCTCCTTTGTAACAAACCAAAACCACTTAGAACCTGAAATTCTCTTGCTGGGAAGAAATTGCAGCAAGCTTACACAAGTGATTTCAATCCATTAACCACTTGAATCCAAGCCAAAACAACCATTGTTCTCACCCTACAAGCCAACATGCTAGGTAAGCAAACAACACACTCTCAAACTTTCAAGCTGTTCTAATCCAGGTGAACTCTGTGAGAATATCCAGCATATAACAGATTGACAATATCTTAAAATTGTCACAGCATGTGAATACAGACCACATATCAAATCCTTTTTGTTCCTTGAAATGACTAGGTAATGACTAGTTTCCATCACATTCTGACCACCACCAGAGGTGCCAAATTTAGGCTTAAACAAATAACTTGGGGTTAGACAAGCAACAACATAAGATTAAGATGCCAATCAAGAATGAATTCAAGGACAGAAATCAACAATTCTGATGATGACAATGACAAGACACATACTAGTTGCATCTATAAAACCTTCTCACCATAGATAGTTAGAGACACTACAAAGCAAATTTCATGGTCATGAATAATTGATGAAAATGAAGAACCACAACAGATTAAATAGCAAAGTATAAAAAATGAAGAAAAAATGCAAAAAGGTCCACAGCATATAAAACCATTTAAAGAAAATGAATTGGGAAAGTATGATTATAAACCGATGTCACATACATTCTGGAACATTCCGAGCATGCCAGGGATGCTAGCAGCCTGTAGAGGCCTGGGCTTCACTATCTGCATGGCAGGCCCAAGAATGCATCAGTGCATGACAAATATAATCAACAGCAATGTACGGTCTCAACTACCTTAGCTGGTAAAATTTCTTAATCATTGTAAAAGAGAATTGGGATTAAATCCAACCATAAAAAGCATAAAATATACATATTTTACTATGCGTACCTTGCCTGTTTTGATTGGAACAATGTCATCCATAGTTATTGGTTCCCCTGTAACTGGGCATTTTCCATAATCCTATCCATATAATAAACAAAAATGCTATTTTTCATCACACATAGCACCAAAACTACTTTGAAAGACAATGAATTGATCAAAATTATAGAGAAACAATTGAGAAAACACAAACCAAGAGTTTTGCAGAAACAATTGAATTGCAAGAGGAAAAAATAACTAATACAATACTGATATATATACATATAAAATAAAATAAAATAAAAAGTCATACATCCATTAGTTATGGAATTTTACTAAACAAGTAGAAGTTTTGGAAGTGAAGGTATTAACGTTCTGAAGTGGCAGAATAAAGGAAATAAGAAAGAAGTGCCTCTTCATCTTACACTCCATGTTTTTACAAGTGCAAAACATGCTGCATTAGACTTTAATTATAAAACACTCCATTAGGTTGTTTTTGAATACAGAAAATGAAAGAGAGGGGAAAAAAAGGAGAGGAAAGATTTATTATTTGTCTCTGTTTCATTCAGTTGATCAAGTGAATCAAAATAAATAAAGGGAATCACATTTTGGCACCCAACTACGTCTCAAACCTCATAATTTTTCAATGAAAATTCTGGCTTGCACAGGGCAAATTATTAACATGCTCCTAGAATAAATAGGCATATAAAATTCAAAACCCCAGATTCCCTTCGAAAACTACAACAACAACAACAAAGCCTTAGCCCCAAAATTTGAGTAGGCTATAGATCCTTATCAAAAATTAGTGACACGTCCTTTTTTACTACTACTAATGCTATCTTTTGACTTCCAAAACTAATGGGAATTTTTTTTTCAAAGCATTGAATGTTGTTTGTCTCAAACTATTGATTTCACACTGGCAATTGAAATTAAAACAAGAGGGAAAAACGACTAAACTAAAGCTATAAATTTGAGTAAAGTTAATTTGGTAAATGGGGTTTAAATACAATTAAAACCTAAGCTTTCAATGTCAATTACTTGCCAGAAGCTAAGTACAAGTCAACACTCTTTTTAAGTAGCAAAGAAAACCTAAAATTAGACATAGAGCAAAAAAAGAAGGAAAAAAAAATGTTCATCTTTTTTTTTTTTTTAATTGTAACTTTCTTTCTTTTCAGACGCTTTCTGAGGAACCAAACAGGGATTAAAGAAAAAAGCAAACAGAAACCCTAGCATGAAAAAGAGAGAGAAAAAAAAAAAAAACATACGGAGATGTGTCTCTCGATTAAACGCTTCTCATAAAGCAGGCCGGATTTCGTGGAGACGACCGGCTCCTCCGGCACTTCGCCGGAAACTGTACGGTGAAAAGCAGAGAAAGACAAAAAGAGACAGATATTAGAGAAGAATAACCAAAATGCCACTGAGTAGAAATACAACAAAGAAAGTAAAACACGAACAGAGAGAGAGAGAGAGAGAGAGAGAGAGAGCTTACTTGAGCAGTTCATTGTGGTTGTGGTGGAGCTAGGGTTTGGGCTCTGAGCTTTGTGTTTTTGGTTGCACCGTAGTTTCTGATGACAGAGCAAACAAAAAGAGAGCAAACAGGGAATGCGAAAGAGAGATAAGAGGCTGTTTTTGTATGTACAATCAATGAGTTTTTTTTTTTTTTTTTTTTCCAAAACAAAAGCCAAGTAGGTTTAAAACCGACACCAGGCTTGGGCTTCTAACAAAAAAATTTAGAGATTAATGGGCTTTGGTCTTTGACCCACTCGGCTTAAAACCCAATTTAATTCACTTTACTTGTCCGTACACACACACACACACACACACACATATATATATATATATATATACTAGCCTCTGAGCACGCGCTCTCTTCACATCCCTAGGTGTTTTTTTTATGATTGAAAAATGTAGTAATCCCAAATTATAATAAATGCTCTAGATTAACCCTTACCCAAAAAATGGAAGAGCCTCTGAGCACGCACTCATCACACCCCTAGTTTTTTTTTTTTTTTTTTTTGTTATTGAAAATGTAGTAATCCCAAATTATAATAAATGCTCTAAATTAACCTTTACCCAAAAAATAGAAGAGCCTCTAAACACGCGCGTGAGCGCGTGCTCAGAGGCTAGTATTCCGTAATTATTATCCAGTTTTGCCAATTTTTTTTTATGCAATAATCAACGTGTTATTGATTGGATGATGATTTAATAATTTAGTATTAACCTTTAGGGGGAGGAAAAAAAAGATCATCTAAATAAATCTAGTGCATATATTGAAAATGCATAATAAAATTGTAACAATAAAAGTACTTACAAAATACATGTGATGACCTTTACAAAAGCTATTATGAAGAAGTTGATGGATCAATGCAGACAATTGAATTATTTACATTAAGTAAAACTGTAAAATAATGTACTACATTTGAAACATAGAATAGGTGAACTTATTAATATTATGCCAGTTATGGTGGAGAAGTTGGTGGAGCAATGCTATTTGTTTCACATTCTAATTGTTTTCCAGCAGCATTTGCCATGAACTTATGATACAACATGTGTTAGTTTGTGTTATTAATAGAGACTTTAAAACGTACATAATAATGATAAGCACAATAAACATCAAGCATAAACTTGTAAAAGGAAATATTTGAACTGACCTTGTGATGATATTGCATAGCTCCATGTATGTGAAATGGTCTACTTCAGCTTGGGACTTGAAGAACTATCATTACATTACCAAAATTTATAAAAAAAAATTTATAAAAACTATGTAATAAAGTTTTTTTTAATTTTAATTTTTTTAAAGTAGACGTGGTAATGATTTGTACCTGTTTTATTATCGCATCGTCCTTGACTCTCATTTCTGTTTGTCTTTACTATTTTTGGGTGTTGAAGTTGCATCGTCCTTGGTTTTTTTTCTTCGTACATTTAGATATCAACCACTTATATTGTATTTTATAAGGTACGAAACTCTTTTTATGGAGTGGTAAATTAATAAGATTTTTGTTAAAGGAAATGCTCCTAAAAAGATCCTAAAATTTAGTAACTAACCCATCTGCGTTTTTATATTATTTTCTTCTTCTTCTTTTTGTTTTTGGTGTTGTTGATGTTGTGCTTTTTTTTCAAATTTTATGTATGGCAGTTATCATTCTTTGTCTAATCCTAAAATGTAATTGTTTTAATCCTAAAATTTAGGCGTTTACTACACATCCATAACATAACTAAATAATAGCTTAAATTGAAAATTTTATGGCAAGAGATACATGTTAATTGTATAACACCACAATTGTAATTTGAGATTTTTTTTTAATAAAGTATTAAATGGTGCATTAACCTTTGTTGAGGGGAAAATTTTGATGTCCCCAAATAGAATATGGGGTAACTAAGCCGAAACTCGACAATGGGCCTTTAAATAAAGCCCAAAGGCTTTCGGTGTTGTGGAAGTCTGCCCAAGTAAGAGATAGAGGCTGCAAGACAACAATAAAGTACAATAAACACATCACAATTGTTAGTTTGTTATATTATTAGTCTTTTTTGCAGCATCATAGTCCAAATCAGTCCTCTAGTGGTACGGTATTATCTCCAGCACTGGGGGGAAATTATAATTAGAGTCCAACAGTCAATAATTAAATGGATTTAGGAAAGTGTTCACTCTTAGGGGTCCTTGTATGTCTTGGTTAAGGGAATTTATAGTACTTTCAGCCATCATTACATCAATATGAGGGAAAAATTCAATTGTTACAAATATATTATATCCTTTATCATAATAATAATAAATAAAGGTTAAAGGGCTCCATAGTTACAAATAAAAGAGGAGAAATAGGATGGAATGAAGGGAGAGAAAGATCCCCAGCTCAGTGCAGCAAGTATTAAACTAAGATTTCGGTGAGTATGTGTTTATGAGGCATGGACGAGCTGAATATGGGTTGTTTTGAGTGAGTGGAATAGGACTAATACTGAGATTGAAGTTTTTTATGAGTGATGGGCTGTTTGTGACTAGTTGGAAGACATCTTGGGTTGTGTTTGTGTGAAAGAAGGGAAAGAACATTTGAGATTAGATGAGAGTGGGTTAAGGATGATGAGTGGTGAGCTTGAGGAAAGCTAAAACACCAACAAAAATGGAAAATGAACCCATGGTTTCAGAGGGGGGTGGCTGTCCCCCTTGTGGGCTGAGGTGTTTATGCTTTTATAATGAAATTTCAAGGAAGCATTAATTAACAAAAATCCAAAAGAGGATGACGACCCAGAGATAACGAAATCAAGATCAAGTTTCTTGAGATTTTAGTCAGAAGTAGAGATTTACTTTATGGGCTGCTTTGCTTCTTTGGGAAATGAGGGATTTTTGCATTAATTGCTTGGATTTTTGGGCTGAGTTTGATTATCATGTTTAAGGTGTGTATCAAGAGAGAATCCTAATGCTGCAACTGAGATTTGGTCCTCCAAAAAGTGAGATTCAACACCCCAAGCCAGGTGTCAAACTTTAGTCTACTTTAGGGGGTTCCGCTGGAGATCCCTTTATGCCCTCCAAACCACATGTTCCCAATTTTTCCCCTTTAGGATTCATGGGCTTGGCACATGAATCACGTCTTGATCGTTTTTGACATTTATAACATCAATTTGTTGAAGTTTGAATAATTTGGCTTTAGCTCTCCTTCCGCTGGAGGTGCAGTCTGATGGAGTTCTATCATCCTTTAGGCTTCAGCTGACATGACAAACCCTTGGGTATTGTTCACGTCAGGTAAAGGATGGCAGAAGGCTGATGGGACATTCCTTGGTCCATTCTCAAAGGCTTGGTTCCCTTGTATAAGTCCTTAGTTGCTCTTTTTGGTTAGGGGTGAACTTGTAGGGCTGTTTGCCTACTCTTAATTTTTTGCCTCTTGCTGGTATTTATTGCTTGGGCTTGCTCACATGGGCTGGTTCCCTTGGGCTGGGTTGTGTGCACATGTTGCCATGGATTTTTATTAGTAAATATTTTTTGGGTTTTAAATAAATATGGTAACAACCACTATAATTGAATAATGTGATGTTTCTCATGAGTTTCTCCATAGATAATCATAATGGATATGTAGGATGTATAATTATCATGAGTTTTGGTAATAAATATTATGAATGTTGTGATGTAAGACAGATAGTGAACATGAATTTATAATATAAATAAATGTCATGGGTCTAATAATCATGACTTTCCATGGGCTTTTATAGGATGATTGCCATGGGTTTTGAGAATAGATAATTCATAAATTCTATGAGTTTGTAATAGTAATAGTTTTAAGAATCTAAAGTATTGTTTATTGGACTTTTAAGTGAAATAACTATGATATAGTATTTTGCCAAGTATTGATAACCTTGGGCTTTTTGATAAAATAACGCCAAGTAATTAGCTTGGGCTTTTAATAGTGCCAATGAGAATTGGGCTTTTTATTATTGCCAATGAGAATTGGGCTTTGATATTGCCAATGAAAATTGGGCTTTGATGTTGCCAATGAGAATTGGGCTTTAAATATTGCCAGCGAGAACTGGACTTTGATGTTGCTAATGAGAATTGGGTTTTGATCTTACCAATTAGAATTTGAATTTAAATATTGCCAGCGAGAACTGGGCTTTGAATAAATAAATTGCCATGGGTTTAAATCATGGGCTTTGATCATGAATTTGAATTCCATTGATAAAGTTGTTTTGCCATGGACTTGAATCATGGGTTTTGATTTATGGATTTGAATTCCATTGATAAAATTGTTTTGCCATGGACTTGAATCATGGACTTTTCAAATATTACCAAGCATAAGTATTCTTGGGTTTTAAATAGAATGGTGTGTATAAATAAAATTAGGTGTAATAAAAAAAAGTACCCTAACAACCTTAACAAAAGGCTAATATAATTGAGAATTAATACTTTGTACAGTTAGGTCCTGAACAACCAACAATTCACCTGTTTGTTACTCTGTACGTAAATTAATACTTATGAAAAAAAATTTAAATTGAATTTGACATAGAATTCTAAAAATGATAAATATAGTTTCTATTACAAAAAAAAAAAAAAAAAAAATTTACAACAATTTCTTAGATATCAACCACTTTATGTGAGGTTTAACACATATAATAATTCTTATAAAGTCTCTCACCCGAACTTATCTAATATTCTATTCCAATGACTCCTCAATGCAATCCAAAAAATTTGTGCGTACGTGACCCTGAGAGAGATAAAAGAATTAGGGTTAAACCAAGTATTTAAAAAAAAAAAACTGAAATCAACAGTCCAAAGTTTGCGTGCGTGTTATTAAAGATAATAGCATAAGTTTGTTGTAGTTTGTGTTTGATTTAAATTTTGATGAGATCATTTTTCCTGAAAATCCTATTAAATTTGTTCAAAATAAAGCCAAAGATTTTTTTAGAATTTAATGCTATCACGGACTCTTTAAAATCTTATCACCACATCATCAATGAAAATCAGAATTGAGAAGCACAGTAGTAGAGTTTGTGTTTGATTTAAATTATAGTAAATGTCTTTAAATTGACAAAAATTAAAAACAATAAACCTACCGAATAAAAAATCTATCTAAATAGTAGATAGATACGAATTTACTATAAAAAAAAAATTTTACACGGTACTTTCCAAAAAAAAAACTTCCCACACGTTAGTTTTGATTTTGTTCAAAATTCAAAAATTTTCTTTTGGCAAAATTGACGGGAACAAAACACCTCACGGTTACTTTTGTTAAGCTTGTGTTCTATTTTTTTTTTTTTTGGTTGATGGAAGCATGTGTTCTATTTGAACTCAACTTTTTTGTTTATTACTCATCCTTGTCTCATCACATACAGTTTTAAAATCTTAGTAAAATAACTGATTATTCTTATCCAAATCAACTTTGAAACCTACTATCAAACTCAAACTTATCTATTAAAGCAACAATTACAACAATATATATATAGAAAGAATTACACCAACGTGCGCAGCAAAAAAACAAAAGGTGCTACCACGCATAAAAAAAATTGTGCTCCCACTAAAATGAAGATGATTTTCCCATGGTTGGTTTTTGTTTATTACTCATCCTTGTCTCATCACATACAGTTTTAAAATCTCAGTAAAATAACTGATTATTCTTATCCAAATCAACTTTGAAACCTACTATCAAACTCAAACTTATCTATTAAAGCAACAATTACAATAATATATATAGAAAGAATTACACCAACGTGCGCAGCAAAAAAACAAAAGGTGCTACCACGCATAAAAAAAAATTGTGCTCCCACTAAAATGAAGATGATTTTACCATGGTTGTCTCCTAAATCCTAATGAGTTTTGGTAAGTTTTTTTTTTTTTTTTTAAACCTTTTTCTTTTCACTTTATTAATTGTTTTATTAGTTTCATGCAGTATTAGTAATTTAGTATTCACCAAATTTGATGATTTTAACGTGATACATTAAAAAAAAAAAATGGAACGACTCAAGATTGCTACATACCCAAAAAAAAAACTAAAAAAATTAATGCCAAAAACATATACAATGATGGTAAAAAAAACTTTTTTAAAAAGAAAAAAATACGAAGAAGGAAAAATATAAAAAAAAAAAAAGTGAAGAAATAGCATAAGTTAAAGATAATAGCATAAGTTTGTTAGAGTTTGTGTTTGATTTAAATTTTGATAAGATCATTTTTCCTGAAAATTCTATTAAAATTGTTCAAAATAAAGACAAAGATTTTTTAGAATTTAACTCTATCATGGACTCTTTAAAATCTTATCACCACATCATCAATAAAAATCAGAATTGAGAAGTACAGTGGTAGAGTATATGAAGGAACCATTCATTTGAAAATTACATTTCAAAAGAAAAAGGAAAAAGAAGAGAGTTAACGTGATACATACATACATACATACATACATACATACATACATACATACATAAAAAATAAAAAAAAAGTTAATGTGATACATACATAAAAAAAGAAAAAAAAAAAAAAAGAAGAAGAAGTGGAACGACTCAAGATTGCTACATACCTAAACAAAAAAATATTAAAAAATTAATGCCAAAAACATATACAATGATGGTAAATAAAAAAAAAACTGAAAATATTAACGCCAAAAACATATACAATGATGGTAAAAAAAAAAAAAAAAAACTTCTTTAAAAAGAAAAAAAATACGAAGAAGGAAAAAAAAAAGTGAGGAAGGAGAAGGAAATAGTAATTGATCATTTATATTTTGATCAAATTTTTTAAATAAAATGTAAACAAATGCTACTAAATGAGGTAAGGGAAGTCATACTGTTTAACTGTTCAAGAATGATTTTGAATGCTTATTTTATAGCATAAAGCAGTTTTGTCTTTGGATCACAATACCTGCAACATGAAATGACAATTCATTAAAAAGTACAGTAATAAAGTATATGAAGGAACCATTCATTTCAAAATTACATTTAAAAAAAAAAAAAAAGAGTTAACGTGATACATGCAACCCCAGTTCCCTACAACTAAACTGCAGGCATGCTGTTGCTTCTAAGTGTGTATACAGTGCAATAAACCAAAATTACATATAAAAAAAAAAAAAAAAAAAGAGTTAACGTGATACATATAAAAAAAAGGAAAAGAAAAAGTAGAACTCAAGCAAAGTCAATCATAAAGAAAAAGAAAAAAAAAGAATACAAAGAGAAACTTGCATTAAAAAAAGAAAAAAAAATGTTTAACGTGATACATAAAAAAGAAAAAGAAAAAGTGGAACTCAATCAAAGTCAATCATAAACAAAAAGAAAAGAAAATAAAGAGGAACTTGCAAATGTTAGAACCTAAAAATTTGTTGAAGCCTCTGACAGTAAATGTCTTTAATCTGAAGAAGAAGAAAGGAGAATGTAGAGCTAAACTAAATGTCTTCAATCTGGAGAAGAATGAGAGATAGAAAGTGAGATAAAAACTGCAAAACGTAGGTGAGTTTGTGGGTCTTAAAGTGTAGGAGTTTTAATTTACATATTTATCCCCGTTAGTTAAAAACTTGTAAGTGGATACGGTGAGGGTATTTTAGGCATAAAAAATGAGGAATCCAAACAGGGAAAGCCCCATAAATAGTAGTATAGATATATCTATATTTATACATTTATATTTGGCCAAATTACAATTTACCCACGTCTGGTTTGATCGAAATTTAAGTTGCATATTTGTGGTTTAAAATTTGATATTTTACCCACCTAAGATTAGCTCAATTAGAATTCTGTAACCCACCTCTATTAAAAACATGACTAAATATGTAATTTTACTCCACTTTTATGTCTTTTTCTTTTAAAAACACAAAAAACATAATAATACAAGATCAAATAAGATCAAAAATAATTCAGCGGGACACTTACATCATGGGATTTCAAACTACTGGTAGGCAACTTAAATTTCAGTCAAACCTCAGGTAGGTAAAGTGTCAAATTTCAAACCACGAGTAAAGCTACTTAAATTTCAGTCAAACCACAGGTGAATAAGTTTTAATTTACCCCTGTATCTATATATCTATATATAATATAAAAGCAAAACGTCTGACTTTTTTGTTAACCGCTCTATTAGAAAAAATTATAGAGTGAATAAGAAATTGACTTCTAATGTGTCCACTTAAATATGGTATTGAATGGTGAGAATCCTTGAGTCTCACATAGGAAATGATAGAGAATATGAGTTTTTGGTTGGATATTGAGTTGTGCTTTAGGCATGTGTGGATTGGGCCCACTTATCCAATTAATAATAATATTTTATTTTTTTGAGTCAGTTTGTCTATATACAGCAGTTTTTTCTAAAACAGTGTATTTGTTCAGTAAGGTATATTTTCATAATCCCCCATTCATGAAAAACAATATTTTGAGAAACTCTTCTAGCGAGAAAATTTTTTGTGCATTAATTTGAGTCAAAGAGAGAGAAAAAGACATAAAATAGTACGCAGAGCATGGACCTTGTGTGCTTCTTTTCCGTGTTGTAAATCATTTTATTCTAGGAGGCAGACATCCGTGAGTCTTAAAGCACTACAGATTGTGTGAGGGGCAAAATCTACTTTAAGGAGATTGTGTCAAACACAAGACTTGATCTGAATCATTCATCCTTCACGCATTTGGTCTGTGAGTTGTTAATTATTTGCAGATTTCTTTATATATATATATATATATGTACACACACACAGTATTTATTTATTGTTTTTGTCTATCACATTTATTTGTGCTATTGTTTGTATTTAGACCTATATGTTATTCCTTTTGGTTAATCACAAAAGTAAATTGTTGAAATATATCTAACAATCTTAAAGCAGATTTTTTTTTTATTTTCTAAATTTATTTTTGTGGTTGATGTGTGAATCGGTGTGAATTACTGTGCTATATTTAATCTTTGAGTCCTATGCAGTATTCACAAATTAGTATTGACTGTGCGAGATTGGTTGACAGTTTTTTACTCACGATATTGCTTCGGGCTTTCGTGTTTAATTATTTTGGGTTTGTGTTTATCACAAATATCTTCTTGTTTATATTATAAAATTAATTTGTGATCTTTGCTTTATGACAACGTTTAATGATGCAAAAAAATCAACAGTGAAGCTCCTTGTCTCAACTGATGGACATCCCTAGATTAGTCACGTCTCCAAGGTAAACTCGCAATAAAGCTTAAAAAGGAATGGGATACATCGGTGTGGTGTTTGCCAAAAACACTCCAATGCTTAAGTTAGAAAGAGAGAAAGTTGTTTAGAGAGAAATTGACTTGGAGTAAATTTTGGATGAGTATTTGTATGTACCTTTGGATTATATTGCTCCTTTCTTTTATAGTTGTTTCTTGCCTTAATGGACAATGAATTTCTGCATTTATGTTCAATGGCTAATACGTTATCAATGGGAGATCTAAGATGCATAGCTCACTTGTTACCGTTGCTCCATCCATTACGCCTTGTCATCAATGTATGTAATAAATGTGTAACACTTATTTTCCTTGTCATTATGGAGAATGACGTTTCTAGTTCATTTTCTTACTCATCAGTTGCCTCTCTATTCTTATCCTCATCTGTGGGGCGAGATAAGAACATAACCGTTCATCGCTTCATATTCCGTGTTCGACGCATTTGTTGCGAGTTGATATTTCATCTGCTGTGTGCCACATATACAGTCAAGATGCTCTTTTTGTGTCAGTTTATTGGGAAAGGCAATGGGCCAAGTTCGGGCCAGGTTTTTTCATACTCGGACCCGCCCTACGGGCTCAGATCCATTACCCGAACCCGGCCCGTTTGATAAATGGGTTTTTTATGCCCGACATAGACCCGCCCCGCGAGCCCCGGTTAGCCCTACCAGATTTGGGCCAAATCTGCGGCCCAACCAGAAAAGAAAAAAAAAAAAAAAAAAAAAAAAAACTGAATTTGTGCACACCAAAAATGAAGGGGTCAATGGACCAATCTTCACTTGAGCTCACAACCTATTTGTGATATGGGCTTTAGATTTCCTACGCTGGGTGGTTCCGTACATAGAGATCCAATCGCACTGCTTCCCCCCCCCCCCTCTTAGTTTGATACACTGTCTTTTCTTACCCTCAATTTCTTTGCGAACCTCTCCCCCCCCCCCCCCCCCCAAAAAAACCCCTCATTAGTTTTTAGCTTCTCATATTTAGAGCCCCATAGTTAGTGGGGGGTTATGATTACTTTTGTGCTTCGTGGAAGAGGAGATCCAATATTATTACAGATAAGTGGGTGTTTAGATGGGAGTGGAGTGTGGTAGGAGTGGCCTTGGAACTAGTTCCCACCTCAGTAGGTTTGCTCGGCAAAATATGACCTAAGGCGTTGCCGAGCAACTGAGAAGTTGCTTCATTGCTAGGGAAGCTGTTCGCCAGGCGTGATTCGGGTGACGCAGTGTGGTATGTGCCGAAGATTGCTTATCCAATGGGCTTTAGGGTGGCCTGAGGCCTGGGCGTAGGGGCGGTATGGGCCATACTGTTGGGCTAGAGCTTTAGGCCCAAAAGGGCCTGGGTGTCCCAATGCCGTACATTAGCCCCTCTTAATTCGTGCCCAGTTCTCGAGGACAAATCAAGGAACCCAAGGGGCAATAACCATCTGGAAGGCTCAACGGGTGGATACTGGACGGTCGAGGAGTCCATTAATGCACCCTTAAAAGGTGCATTGCTTTTGACTACTGATTTAGCCGCCATCATTGCCTGACGATTCACGAACCAAGGCTGAACGCGTAAGATAGTTGAGGTAGGGATTCGTAGGGTTTCCCGCTCCCTATTTATTAAGTGTCATTTACTTTCCCTCCTTTTTGACCCCTATAAATAGTTCCCTCGAGAACTCTATTTTTCTTTTTAATCTCCATTCTCCAAACTCCCTCTCTGCCGTGCATATCTCTCTGTGCATTCATCCCTCAGTCCAAAACACCTTACCTTCCTAGAACCCAAAGTAAGTTTCCTTTGTCTTTCCTAATATTCTTTCCATTTCATTTAGCTTTTTTTTTTTTTTTAATCATAGATTAGGGATCTAGTTCTGGAAATGGGCTTTTCTCATCTTCTTTCCTCAGAAGCCACTTTGGCTACTTTTAGGGCCGCCTACAACGTCTCTGAGGGTGTTGATATTGCCTACTGTCATGAGGGTGATATCGACATCCAAAGGCACCGTGGTGTAAATACAGTTTTCATTCCCCTGATGGCAATTCTTAAGGGTGGAGTTGGATTCCCTGTTAACCCACTCATCTTAGGTACCCTTAGATTTTACGGTCTTTTCCCCGACCAACTCCCCCCTAACTTTTACAGAGTGGTGAGTTGCGTCAATGGGTTGAACTAGTTGTTCAGGTTGCAACTGAATTACCATGATATCAACTTCATGTACAGTTTATGCGGCAACATTAAGTCAGATTATTACTTAAAAACCAGGGACATGAGGGTACGACTCATTTCATGCCTACCTGACTCCAATAGGAACTCTGCTGGGGAGTTTGTACGGGTGAGCGGCAACTGGTTTGCCGAGGAGCTCCCTTACGCGTTCTCACCACGTGATGTTGGTCGGTACCGAACATGTTTTGCCAATTGTATTTCGTTAATTTTGATTCAATCAAGTAAATACTAACTTTTGTGTTTCTTCCGTGCAGAGAGCAAAAGGTTCAAGCCGGATCTTAGAGTAGTACATGTTCGAGACCTAAATTTTGTGCTTAGGTCAGAAATTTTTGTTCATTAGGACGGACAACTCTGAGCGTCCCATTTAATCCTTGGTGTTGAACCCATGTATTCCACCTGGCAAGCATTCAGCCAAGCTCTGCTAATTGACAGTCCCCTCCTTTCGTATATAAACGTACGACAAAGCGAATTTCCTTCCTCCGAGCGTCCCATTTAATCCTTGGTGTTGAACCCATGTATTCCACCTGGTAAGCATTCAGCCAAGCTCTGCTAGTTGACAGTCCCCTCCTTTCGTATATCAACGTACGATAAGCGAATTTCCTTCCTCCAAAACTCACGGTAGGTGAAGCTCGTGATCTTGGTCTGCGGTATACTTGCTCGGATGAACTTGCACCTCCACGGGATGAGTCGGCTGAACGTGTGTCTCCACGCCGCCGAGAACAGGCACGCAAGCCGGTCCAGCCTGAAACCCCCGTTCAGTCCGAGGCCCCTATTGAACCCGAAGCTCCCGTTCAAGAAGCCGAGGTAGAAGTTGTTAAATCAGTTAGCTCTTCAGAAACTGAATCCGATCAAGGTCATGACATGGTGACAAGAAGGACGATGACAGTAAGTCATTTTGTGCCCGACGTCAGGCCAATCATGCAGCAACAAGAACCCCATGGCCGAGATCAGACTCCCCCTTCTCCTCTAGCTCCTACTGGCCATTCCCAGAAGAGGCAACGGGTGGCCGAACAAACACCTGCCAGGTCGGGTGATACGCCCACGAGGACTCCCCCCAGCCATCAGGGGGTATTGTCATTCGTGAGCTAACGGCTCAGACCGGGTTGAACATGGCGTCCACCTCCCGAGTCGCGCCGGAATGGCAGCCTTCATTCTAGTTGGACGACAAACCCCTTCCCACGACCACAAGTGTACAAGTGTGGGAAAAGGATGAGGAGGGCCGCGTTGCTTGAAGTTTGGTGCGTGGCCTCCTGCTCCCTGAAGATGAGCATGCTTTCGAGGATGGAACAGATGAGTCACTGGGCAGGCAGCTGCAGTGGCACACCGTTGCGGTAATCTTTTGTTCCCTAGTTTTCTACTAACCTTTATACTTCATTTCTGTTGTTGTACTTATCACTGTTGTTTCATCAGGCCGTTCAGCTAACTCACATCCTCGAGGGGCAGCTGAAGGAGCTTACCAAGGATGCTAAGCGGGAGAAGGATCTCAAGAACGTGGCCGAGGTGACTGCAAAAGAGAAAACTAAGGCTATCGTGACTGTGGAGAAGAAGGCCGTTGCGTCCAAGAAGGCCAGGTCGTCGACGGAGAAGAAGGCCTCGGAGCTATAGACTAAACTGGGCAAAATCGAGATGAAACTAGCAAAGGCTGAGAGTCTAAACATTGCACAGGTCGAGGAGTTGGCTAACTTAAAGGCGGCTTTGGAGGCCTGCGAGAATAAATGGTACAACGAGGGATTTGCCGATGCAGAGAACTCGGCAAAGCCCATCATCTAGGAAGTTCGAAAGCTTGCCTTTGAGGAGGGCTGGTTGGCTGTTTTACAAGCTTTGGAGGTCCCTGAGGACTCCCCCTAAGAAATCCCAACCAGATCCCCTTCCCAGGCCCTTCTACAGCCGTGCAGAACCCTCCTGGTGCCACTGTCGAAGAAAAGACCCCAAAAATAAGGGAGTTAATGGAGGCAATTGATTCTCACTTAAAGTTAGTTGACCTGGAAGTCATTAGCAACCTCCATGCTGGCAATCAGCCCAGTGAAGATGTTCAGCTTCAGTCTCTCTCGGTAACCCAGCAACCACCTGAGATCACCGCCCCTATTGAGCCGGCCGACCCTACGATTTAACTGCTAAACCGGATTCCTTCTGTTTATTTTTCTTTTATTTAAGTAATTGCTTTTCTTTAAGTAAGTTTGCCTATGCCACCGGGCTGTGATGATAGAACAATTATTTTTCTAGGTTTAACTTTTCTACAATCACCAAGTTATGGTGACAAAACATTGGGTTAGTTATAATATGTTGGCTTTGTTTGATTAAAGTTAAGTCACCGAACACTTGCCTTAGTCGTGTATATGAATGTTTTAATATTATGCTGTTTCTTTCTCTAAATTCTTTATTTTTACAGGTTTGTATATATACACCCAGGCATGCACGGTGTTCAAGGTTGAACTTGAATGGAAGATAAGATACTCCTTGATAATTGAAACTCCACTTAACGCATGCTCGTCCACCTGTTTGGTGATATTGATCAAATTTGAGCTTTTAGTGTAAGGTTTCCACCTGCTCGGTGAAAATGATCGAACCAAGAAGCAGGCTTTTGTCCTTGTAGACCTTTTAGTGTAAGGTTTTCACCTGCTCGGTGATAATGGTCGAACCGAGAGGCAAGCTTCTGTCCTTAGAGTCCTTTTAGTGTAAGCTTTCCACTTGCTCGGTGATAATGATCGAACTGAGAAGCAGGCTTCTGTCTTTAGAGACTTTTTAGTATAAGGTTTCCACTTGCTCGGTGATAATGATCGAACCGAAAAGCAAGTTTTTGTCCTTAGAGACTTTTTGGTGTTCCCCTAACCTTCCTTACATTTGGTGTCCGGCAGAACCTTGAATGAATTGACGATAATAATAATAATAAAAAATAAAAATAAATGCACCTGCAAGGATAAATACCACCTTCATATTGAATAAGACATACACAAGATTACATCTAATTCGCACCCCCGTGTATGGATAATCAGTGATAACAGTAACCCTATAAGGCCCTTCCCAGGTTGGGGCCAATTTCTCGGCATTTGTATCTTGCATATTCCCTACCGCCTTTTGTAGCACCAAGTCCCTGGCAACGAATCCCCTTGTCTTTACATCTCGGTTATATCGCAAGGCGAGTTTATGCTGGTATTCCGCTGCCTCTCGGTACTCTTCCAGCAAGTCCAAGCGTTCTACCAACAACCGGTCGTTCTGGGTAGGGGCAAATCCTACAACCCGCGTACTACATAAACTTACCTCAATAGGTATTACAGCTTCTGCCTTATAGGTGAGAGAGAACGGAGTTTCTCTAGTTACCTTCGAGGAGTTGTCCGGTACACTTACAAATTGTTGAGCAGCTCCTCGGCCCATCTACCTTTTGCACCATCTAACCTTTTGTTTCAACTCATTCACGATTGCCTTGTTAGTGGCTTCTGCTTGGCTGTTACTCTGAGGATACACCGGGGTAGAGTACCTATTCTTGATGCTGAGATCACTACAAAACTCTCGAAAGGCTCTACTATCGAACTACAGTCCATTGTCAAATATAAGAGATTCTGGCACCTCAAATCTCATGACTATGTTCTTCCAAACAAACTACTTAACATCCACGTCTCGAATATTGGCCAATGCCTCCACCTCCGCCCACTTGATAAAGTAATCAACAGCTACCAAAACGAATTCCCGGTTGCCTGTAGCTTGGGGAAATGGGTCGAGTATATCTAGCCCCCACTGCGCGAAGGGCCAGGGGCTGTTGACTGGATTTAGGTGGCCAGCTGGTTGGTGAATCAGGGGGGCTTGCTTTTGGCACTGATCACATTTACGCACATACTCAGCAGCATCCTTCTGTATCTACGGCCACCAAAACCCCTAGGTTATTGCTTGGTGCGCTAATAAACGTCCCCCCACATGACTGCCGCACACCCCATCATAGAGCTCGGCCAAGATTTCATTAACTTTCTCGGGGTGCAAGCACAAAAGGTATGGCCCCCTAAAAACCTCCAGTATAGGTTACGATCTACCGACAACCAGTACCGAGCAGCTATTCGGGGAACCCTACTAGCTTCTTTCCCATCATTGGGGACTCGATCCTCGGCTAAGAAGTCAATAATCAGGTCTATCCAACATGGCTTGTTCATCGAGATTACTGCAACACCGACACAAACTGCGGCATTAATGTTCGGCTCAGCGATGAGTTCTATCGTGATTAAACGAGGTACATCCTCTGTCACTGATGATGCCAACGTGGCTAAAAAGTCAGCGTGTTTATTCTGTCCCTAGGCCACTTGTGCCAATTTTACTGTATAAAACTTGCCTATGACTTGCCTTATTGCCCGTAAGTATTCTTTCATCCGAGAATCACGTGCTTCAAAACTACCCTGCACCTGGCCAACTATCAACCGAGAATTTGAATAGATCTCTATATCCCGGGCACCCATGCCCAAAACGACTCTCAACTTGACAAGCGGCCTCGTACTCCGCTTCGTTTTTAGAGGCCCTAAACCCCAATCTGAATGAATGCTCCAACCGTATCCCTTCTAGGGTGATAATGACAATCCCGGCACCAGGCCCCATAGCATTTGACGCGCCGTCCACAAATACCTTCCACGGGCGATATTTCAAATGACAAACCATCTCCCCTTCATGCTTAAGAGAAAATTCTGCGATGAAATCAGCAAGGATTTGGCCCTTCACCGAGCTTCTCGGCCTGTACTTTATGTCAAAGGATCCTAGCCGAGTCCCCCATTTAGCTATCCGACTAGTAAAATCCGATCTTTTCAACAATGACTGCAAAGGGAATTCAGTCAGGACATAGACAGTATGAGCTTGAAAATAGTGAGGCAATTTTCTCGTAGCGTGCACCAGCGCTAGAACCAACTTCTCTAAGGGTAAATACTTTGTTTCTGCATCAACCAAGGTCTTACTGATGCAATACACAAGTTGCTGGACTCCACAATCCTTTAACAGCACGACATTTACAGCAAAATCAGATATCGAGAGGTACATGAATAAATCTTCCCCAGGTTCCGGGGCTGTTAACATGAGTGCCCTCACCAGATACTCCTTTAAATCCTGAAAAGCTCTTTCACTTTCCTCATTCCACTAGAACCCCTTCCACTTCTTCAAAAGTTGGTAGAACGGTCGACAGCGGTTGACAAACTTAGAAATGAATCGATTAAGGGCAGCTAACATTCCAGTGAACACCTGTACGTCCTTTGGATTACCTAGTGGCTTGAAGCGCTGCACGGCCTCTATTTGATCGGGATTGACTTCTATCCCCCGGTTAGTGATCAGATAACCTATGAACTTGTCGGCCCTCACCCCAAAAGCACATTTTTTCGCGTTTAGGTGCAATTTATGTTGCCACAGCACTTTGAACACCCCCTGGAGATATTCCGTATGCCGCGTCTCTTGTTTACTTTTTACCACCATATCGTCAATGTATACTTCAACTGTACGCCCTATCTTGTCTCGAAATATTCTAGTCATCATTTGTTGATATGTTGCTCTGGCATTCTTTAACCCGAAAGGCATTACGGTGTAACGGCAGTTTGCATCAGGGGAGATGAACGCCGTCTTTTCCTGGTCCTCGGCAGCTAGGGCGATCTGATGATAACCTTGAAAGGCGTCTAGGAAACTCATCCTCGGGTGCCTATAGGTGGCATCAACTAATTGGTCTATCTTTGGCATAGGGAATGAGCCCTTTGGGCAAGCTCGGTTCAAATCCATGAAGTCTACACAAACTCTCCATTTGCCATTCTTCTTTCTGACCACCACGGTATTAGCTAGCCATTCCAGGAAGAAGATTTCCTTTATCGCCCCGGCCTCTTTCAACCTCCATACCTCCTATTTCACTACCTCAACGTGTTCCTTAGCCGATCTTCTCGACCTTTGCTTCTTTGGGGAAAATGATAGGTCTACGTTAAGTTTGTGAACGATGAACTTGGGATCAACCTCGGGAACCTCATACGGACTCCAAGCAAACACATCTACATTCTGTATGAGAAATAGCAATGTGTCTATCTTATCCATGTCCCGCATGCTTACCCCTATCTAAAAGTACCATTCGACGTCCGATAGAATCTTTACTTTAATAAGTTCCTCAGCATAACTAGCCCCCGTTCCCTCTCGGGGTTCCTGTAGTTGCTATAAAGAGTTTATCCTAGCGGTTTCCTTCTGTTTGCTCTGCTTGTGGTTCCAATCGACCGCGGCTACCAAACATTGCATGGCCGCTTGCTGACTCTTCCTCACTACAGCAACGCCCTGCTTAGTGTGGAACTTGACTTTTACATGCAGGGTGGAAGGGACTGCCTCCATCGCATGGATCCGTGGTCTTCCCAGAATAGCCGTACATGGAGAAAACGAGGCTACAACTATGAAGGCCACTGTTACCTCTTTCCCTTCCATATTCACGGGAAGTGATATTTGCCCCTCAGGAATCACCACCTGGCCGTCAAACCCGACCAGGTGCTCCTTCTTCAGTCTGAGCCCTCTGACCAGATCCTGATACATCACATCGGTCCCACTTCCTTGATTTATCATCACCTTTTTTACTATGAAACTGTTTATCTGAGCCGTCACCACCAACGCGTCATCGTGTGGCTAAATTGTTTCTTCTAAATCATCGTCGTTAAAAGCGATAGGTTCCCGACCAAACTTCATCTTCTTTTTGGGGGGTTGCTCATCCGAGTAGTTTCCCACGGGTGCTATGATCAACACTCCTTTCCTCCCGGCCACTACAATATCCCTCGGGGCGATGTGGATGACTTCAATTACCCCCAAAGGAGATGGAAGAGGGTTCCCTCTTTGCCGAGTACCTTGCCCAGTACCTCCGTTCCCTAAATCCACCACAAACTCCTTCAGATACCCTGCCTTCACCAATTGCCCTAAATGGTCTTTCAACATAAACATTGCTCGGTAGTATGCCCCTTATCTTTATGGTAAGTACAATAAAAGTTCTGGTTTCTCCGAGACGGGTCACCCCCCATCTTGTTCGACCATCTGAAGTATGGATCGTTCTTGATTCAGTCTACGATTCCGTATATCGGCTCCTTAAACGTCACGTTCACCTCCTCCAGTTGCACCTCTGGCTCTTACATCATTAAATCTTTTCGAGGCCTAGGCTAAAAACTGCTCTACTAAGGACGATTTACTACTGGGGCCTTACCTTTACTTTACAGCCGATCATCCTCCAAACGTTTATATTCCTCGATACGCCTCATAAGCTGCCTCATATCCTCAGGAGGCTTTCTCGTCAATAACTCCCATAGTTCAGAGTCCTCGGATAGCCCCATCCTAAAGGTACTCACCGCAATCTTCTCGTTACCCCCACCAATCTCATTATAAAGCTCCTAATACCGACCTGCGTAACTGTGAAAGGTTTCCCCAACTCTCATCTTCATAGATAGTAATGCATCTACTGGTTGTGGTACCCAGCTACAAGTTACAAATCGGACACCGAATTCTTGGATCAACTCGGCAAAACTATGAATGGAACTCTTCCGTAATCAGTTAAACCATCTCAAAGATGTGGGCCCAAGGCTCGAGGGAAATACCTTACACATTAGCGCGTCATCGTGCTTATGTAGAGACATCATGTGGATATGATGACTGACGTGCTCTACCGGGTCCCTTTTCCCATCGTAAGAGTTCAACGGTGGGCGCGTAAATTTGCTCAGCATTGGAGCTCGTTTGATATCATCCAAGAATGGTGACCGAGCAGCTTGGCGTAAGGCGCGACTCATGGCGACCATAACGGCATTTCGAGGCTGTCGCTCTTCTGGGGAATCTAAACCCCGGTCAGCATACTCCGGTGAACGTGAATGGTCCCGACATTGAAGGGACTCTCGTGAATGTGAACGGTCTCGGGGTCGATGGGAACCAGACAGAATGGACCCTTCCCCATAACGATTTCCCCCATTATCCGATCTCCTTTCCCGGTGTCCTCGGTCCCTTCTCCAATGCCCACTCCCTGCTTCTAACTCAAAGTCTCTCACCAATCTGCGTAATCGTTCAAGTTCCTCATCTCTCTCGTCAAATTGCATGTGCCCTGTAGCACCCGATATCGTCCAATGAGTTTGGTACGACCCCTCTCCAAGGCCGGACCGCTCCTCCTCCTGCTCACGATCTCTATCTTCATGCCTCTTGCGCCTCTGTTCTTGCCAGGAGGATCCCCGAGAAGATCCCACCGAACCACTTTCAAAGTGACTCCCTAAACGTCTTTCAAACATTTTTCTGAGCGTGAGTCTCAGTTGAACCACGGCTTTGTAGGAGATTCCCACAGACGACGCCAATTGTGCACTCCAAAAATGAAGGGTCAATGGACCAACCTTCACTTGGGCTCACAACTTATTTGTGATATGGGCTTTGGATTTCCTACGTTGGGTGGTTCTATACATAGAGACCCAATCGCACTACCTCCCCCCCCCTTCTTAGTTTGATACACTGTCTTTTCTTACCCTCAGTTTCTTTGTGAACCTCCCCCTCCCCCCACCCCCCAAAAAAAAACCCCACATTAGTTTTTAGCTTCTCATATTTATAGACCCATAGTTAGGGGGGGGTTATGATTACTTTTGTGCTTCGTGGAAAAGGAGGTCCAATATTATTACAGATAAGTGGGTGTTTAGGTGGGAGTGGAGTGTGGTAGGAGTGGCCTTGGAACTAGTTCCCACCTCAATAGGTTTGCTTGGCAAAATATAACCTAAGGCGTTGCCGGGCAACTGAGAAGTTGCTTCATTACTCGGGAAGCTATTCGTCGGGCGTGATTCAGGTGACGCAGTGCGGTATGTGCTGAAGATTGCTTATCCAATGGGCTTTAGGGTGGCCTGAGGCCTGGGCCAAGGGGCGGTATGGGCCATACTGTTGGGCTGGAGCTTTAGGCCCGAAGGGGCCTGGGTGTCCCAATGCCGTACAGAATTGAAGTCCAAATTCATTTTTGCCTAGATTCAAGCCCTATGATGTGCAGATTCAAACCTATATAACGTGGCCCAAATGCAAATCAATCCAAATTATAGGCTATTAATCATAAATCAATAAATCACTTGTTAATTATAAATCTATAAATCAATAAATCATAACTAATATCATAAATCAATAAAATCACTTGTTAATTATAAATCTATAAATCAATAAATCATAGCTAAAATTATAAATCAATAAATCACCTAGCTTAGATAACCATTTAATCATAAATCAATAAATCATAGCTAAACTCACTTGCTAAACATAAAAATAAAATAAATCCAACATGTCCAAAAAATAAGTATCACAAGTCTAAGAAATTAAAAAGCTACAAAATTAATCTCACAAGTTTAGAATAATTACAAATCAACAAATTAATCCAACAAGTCTAAGAAATTAAAAAGGCTAGTAAATTAATACAAAAACTCTAATCCTTCACAGCTGTGACACAACTCCCATCCTCTTCATTAGGCTTCCCATCGTCAAGAATTGATTGAAGTGTACAATCTCCAGACATAGTTGAAGAACCTACAACAACAATGAATTAAAAAATGGAATAAACTTCATCAAATTATAACTAGCAAATATAAAAATACATTTTTGATTTCATTTTATAAATAAAAATTAGTCAATTGATAATCTTTGATTTCACTCTATAACTAATTCTGAGCACACACTATTGCCTCTATAGTCTTAGGATGAAGCGTATTACGGTGTGGACTTAACAGTCTCACACTAGTGCTAAAGGCAGATTCTAAAGCAACAGTTGTGTCGGGAATGCCTAAAATACCTCTTGCATCCTTTGTAAAGTAGGATACTTGAGACCATTACTTTTCCACCATGCCAAAATTTCAAAGTCTTCACTCCTCTTCAACACTTTCTCATCAATGAAATGATCAAATTCCATTCTAGCACTCCCATGTTTCTTTGAACTCCTTGAACTATTGTTCACAAACAAATCAAAAGATGACATTGCCCCACTAAACCTACATTTCATTTGTGCCACATAATTTGAAGTACTTGCAGGTATATAAGAACTTCATTCATTATGTATAGGGGACTCATCTTCATCTTTATGCTCATCAAGCAAATTATAACAAAGATTCTTAATTTTTTCAATCTCCAAATCAAATCACCATAAATGTTAGGGTAATAAAACTCCAACAACTTCATCTTATATCTTAGATCCAAGATAGCAGCAACAACCATAAGAACATTAACATTAGTCTAATAAGAATTAAATTTAGCAAGCAGGCTTTCTACCATCATACTTATCATCTTATTTGAAGACAAACTTCATTCGTTCAATGTTATTTTCAACTCACACACCAAAGTAAAATACATATTAGTTGTGGGGTACTTACGATCAGAGAAAAACTTAGTCATATTGTAAAATAACTCCAACCTCCCACAAATATCTTTAGCTACCTCCCAATCATAGTCATGTGGCAAAAAAGTATAAGATGCTTCACGTTTAGCCAAACAAGAGAAAACATCTTTATAAATCAATGCAATAAAAAACATTAAGTTAGTTGAATTCCAACGTATCTTACAATCTAAGACTAACTATTTGGTGCATTGAACACGCAATTGACATGCATTTTTATCAAATTTTTGCCTCCTTTTTGGTGATCTGGTCCAATAAATCATACTATCACGAATTCTTTTAATACCATCACCAATAAGAAACAACTCATCTTGAACAATTAAATTCAAAATATGTGCAGCACACCTCATATGCAATATAGACCCACTCGCCATAAGAGAACTAGTATCGAGCTTGTTCAAGAGAAGTCTTATCATAGCATCATTAGTACTACAATTATCAACAGTTATTGTGGACAACTTCCTCTCAATGTTTCACTCTAAAAAACAATCAACAAGGACTGCAGCAAGAACATCTTTCGTGTGTGGAGAAGGAACATAAACAAACCTAAAAAAATAATAAGAATAATTATAACATAACTCAATAAACATTCAATTTAACATAAAATTTAAACATTCAATTTAACATAACTCAATAAACATTCTAAACATAAAGTCTTTAACATTCAATTTAACCCAATATCATAAACTCAATTCATATGGTTTAATAGATTTAGTGCATGTTTGGTAGACTGTAATAGGCGCTATAATGTTATAGTTATTCTTATGATTTAGTTATTCTTTAGTTCGGTTATATTTTTATTACAAGAAATAGTCATTCTTTATGAATAACTATTCTTCAAAATGAGGAATAACTATTCATCTTTAAAAGGTTGTATTAGCTATTCCTTAATAAGTGCAATAATTTCAAAACTTAATATATTTCCAAATAAACAAACTTTCCATTTACAACTAACAATTATAAAAATAAAAAATCATAAAAAATAACTCATATATCTCTTAAATTTAAAAATAACAAATTTTAAGGAAATATAATTGTATAAGTAAGATATTTCCTAAAATAAATGTTAAGTTTCATTCTAATGTTATAACTCACAACCAAACTAATGAACATGTTTAGTTATTACATTACAACACACTTTATTACTAATAATAAAAATTACAATTCGTGTCGTAATCTTCATTTAGTGTACCAAACATATCCTTAACATTCATAGATAAAAAAATTACCTTAAAACCCGATTTTGCAACGTCCAAGTGTGATCGATAAAGTGAGCGGTAATGACCATGAACCTTCTCTTTTTGTTATTCAAAGTCCACATATCAGTTGTAATTACCATCCTACTTTCATTCTTGTCCGTCATCTTCAAAACTTTCTCTCTTTCTCATTATCATAAATTTTAAGAATGTCACTCTTCAAAGTGTTTCTTGAGATACTTTTAAACAAAGGTTGAAGAGAACCCACAAATTCTCTAAACCTAATGTGGTCAACTATTGAAAGTGGGTATTCATGGAGGATGACCATACGAGCAAGATTATTCCTCACTTTGACTTGATCAAATTAGTAAGCATTTAAACTCATTGTTCCATCCACTTTATTTTGTTGTTTAATTAGCACTTGTTGTCGCATATCACTTATATCTTTAAACTTTAATTGTGTACATCTTGCTAAATGATTACGCAAATGGGTTGTACCTTGGCTAGACTCACCTAAGTAAAGATTGCCACAATGATGACATTAGGCTTTAAATTTCCCATTAACTTTCTTCTGGGTAAAATGCTCCCAAACATCTGAGGTAGTATTTCTTTTTCTACTTGTATCCATATCCTCATTTGTAGCCTCTTGCTCTCCCTCTTCCTTTGTCCCTTTTTATTCCTCCACCTCTAAGTCTTCTCCTACTAAGTCCACCATTGGGGATTTCGGATTTCTAAATGGTTCAGCAGTTTGGGAATTAGAAATTCCATCAATCAATTACACATACTCATTGATTAATAGACATAAATTCATAATTACACCGATTCACAAATTCTATCAACCTAATCATAATTAAACATGATTAACTGCAAATTCAAACACTTACTCATTGTTAAATGGGCATAAAGGTGATGGTGATCCTGAGGGTGAGCTGCCAAAAGGCAACAATGGCGAGGGTGATCATGAAAATGGCAAAAGAGACTGCATAGCTGGCAAGGGACAACATCTAGTTCTCAAGGGAGAGCCGCTTGGCGAGGGAGAACTAGATTTTTGTGTGTCTCCCATCTCCGTTTTAGGCACTGCATTCACAACAAACACAAAGAACAATAAACACAATTTCTTCCATTAAACAATTACACTTTCTTTGAAAAACATTTTCCCATAGAATTTATTTTTTCATTAAACTACACTCAATTATTCACTCATCAAAAATGAAATGTCCCACTCACATTTTAATAGCTAACATAACAAGACTTTAACATATGTTGACAAACCAAACTATGCACCCAAAATTTAGCATCACAGAGTTTCCCTTTCTTGTAAATAACTGAGAAGCCCCTCTTTAATAATTGAAAAACGTATTTAATTTTTTTTTAAAATATGAATCAAAAAAATAGAATACAGGGACTTTAATTTTTCTTATAAATAATATAAATCAACATATTTAATATTTTTTTAAAAAATAATATAAATCAAAAATATGAATCAACAAAACCCCTCTTTGATGAATACATGTGACTCAGTTTGGGTACAAAAATAATATAAATCAACAAAATAAAAATTGATGAGTTTTGGAAAAAAAAAATAGAAAACATACCTTTGCTCGGGACTTAGTTTGGGACTTAGTTTGGGGGGGGGGGATGTAATTAGTTATGCACAAAAAATTTTTCACAGCGGTAGAATGCTTACTAACAAGGATGCAATTAATTCATTGCACTTATCCCAAAATATACCGGAGCTACTTCTTTTAGGCATTTGAGGCCCATTAAAATAAGAACAATGCAAGACCATAATTATTTATGCAATTCTTATCATTACTCGTACGCCAATCATCCATTCTTTTTTTCCACCACCTACATTTCTTCACATGGCAAATTGTGATAAAAATTATAACTTTGTTATGGTCCTAATCTTTTACTTAAAATATTTTTTTGAAAAAACCCAATCATAGAGGCTGTTGACACGTGGTTGTGGCTTGTATTGCCATCCACAAATCTAAGTTGGTCAAGGTAACCAAAAACAAATATAGCAACCCTAGCCTGCCTCAACACTAGAGCCATATAAAAGAGAGTTTTTTCTATTATTTTGGGAAAAATGCTCAAACACCCTCTTAAACTTTGAACTAGTGGCCAAAAGATTTCTTGAACTTTTTTATTAACCAATTTACTCCTTAAACTATACACACTTGCCAAATCAATACTCTAATTAGTTTCACGTTAAAACACTAACAAAATAAGAGAACGTGAGAAGCATGTGACCTTTAAAAACTAACTAAATCACTATTTACATAATAGAAAGAAGTGAGAGGAGAGACTGACCTGCAGAGAGAGAGAGAGAGAGGCGGTACAACCACCAGAGTTGATGTCTTGTGAGCTCGTTTGGCCATCTATGAGATTTTAGGCTGCCCCAGAGAGTCGGTACCACTGACAAGCTTCCATTTATTAAAAAAGATTGGATTAGAGATGTCTTTTCTCATTGTATCGGATACATTCGTGCTCTGGCTTTTGGTGTTATTGATGCTGATTTCTCTTCCATGTGAGTCCGAAAGTTTACTGGTCCGAATAGCCTGAGATAAACTATTTTGAGCCAGTAAATCATTTCTAAGTTACTTGCTTCCAAAATTCGCCCTCTATTGGAGAAAATTATATCCTCTTGCTAGGCATGGTTAGAAGAAAACTTCATTATTGTTTAAGAAATTATTATCAAATTTGGTATATCGAAAGCCTATGATCGCATGGAATGGAACTTATGGTTATTTGTCATTCTTCGATAGCTAAGTCGTTTTGGAGAAAAAAAAATTATAGTATTACTGAGCAAGGCTTATCCACAGTTACATATTATTGCTTAATGGTAGCATTTGTGGGAAGATAAACCCTTCTCGAGGTTTGAGAGACAATTAAGGAGATCTTTGTTGTTGGGGCTGAAGTGTAATCGAATAATTATTTTAAAGGAAGAGCAAAGGAGTCCATGGGACAAAAATATCTAGAGCAGCACCTATCACTCAGCTTAGCAACATGCGCCTTTGGATATGTTTGCAGACCATTTAAATGATATTTTGAAGATTATAAAATTTAATCTATTTATTTATTTATTTGCGTTCTTAGGAACAACACTTCTAAAGGGTTAATCAAATATAGACAAATAAGTCGAGGCATATATATATGGTATGACGCTTTAAGTTTGGGATGTTATTATGATGATCCTTGTTAAACTTCTCTCTCTCTCAAACTAGAGCTAATAATAATTAATTGAGTAACCTATTAAATAATATGAAATTATGAACAACTTTGAGAGTAATACAACAAAGCTTATCAGAGTAATGATGAAAAGATGAAGCTATCAGATCAGAAGCAAGGTGAAGATATCAGATCAGATGCAAGAATCAGATCAGATGCAAAAGCAAAGAACAAAGCCTTAAGCACAGAGCAGTAAAACTAAACGACCTTTCCTTTTGTATTAGAGCCTTTGTATATACGACATGTAGTTTAATAGTTAATTAGAAGTTCTCAAGTGTTGACACGTGAGATAGTTCAGGTAAGGTAGTTACTATTCACGCTGGTATATATACAGCTTGTACTCATTGATTCTAATATATAAAAATACAGTTTTTCATCTCCTTGTTTAGTGATATGGTATCAAAGCGAATTCCCAAATTCCTCTAGGGTTTCGTTTCCTTTTTCAGTGCTGTATTTTCAGTTTCTTTTTCTCAATTTTTCTCGAGAAAATTTCCTCTGTTCTTGAGAATTTTTTTCTTTCTTCTTTTCTTGTCTTCTTGAGAATTTTTTTTTCTTGAGAATTGTTTTGCCAACAATGGCTTCTGCTGCGACGAATGGTACTGCAGAATCTGAGAATCCATCTCCTTCTTCTCCACAAGATTCACCAATGGACGACCCTCTGTTCTTGCATCACGCAGAAAATCCAAGTCTAGTTCTTGTTACACAGCCTTTAACAGGTGGAGAGAACTACTCAGCTTGGGCTCGTGCAGTGAGAAAAGCTTTGCTCACCAAGAACAAACTTGGTTCATTGATGGGACTTTGACTCTCTCATCACCATTGGTCTCCACTTCCTCGAATGTGCAAGCCTGGATCAGATGTGACAACATGGTTGATACATGGCTAACCAATTCAGTCTCACCAAAGCTCCAAGCAAGCATCATCTATGAAGACACTGCCTTGGAAATCTGGAATGACTTGAAGAATCGTTTTGCTCAGACTAATGGGCCTAGAGTCTTCAATCTTCAAAAGCAAATCACAGAACTTCATCAAGGTGAGATGTCCATCACTGATTTCTTTACACAGTTGATGGTGTTTTGGGATCAATTGCAGAACCTTAGCCCTTTTCCTACTTGTACTTGTGGTAAATGTCTTTGCAATATTAACAAGAGGCTCACTGATTTGCAAGTAAAAGAGTCTGTGATGAAATTTTTAATGGGATTGAATGATTCTTTTTCCCAAGTTAGGACTCAAGTCTTGCTTATGGATCCAATCCCTTCTCTTAGTGAGGTTTACTCTTTGTTAATTCAAGAAGAGACACAAAGAACAGCTCCTAATGCATCTGTTGTTAAAGTGGATTCTACTGTTTTAGCTGCTAAATTGTCCAATGATCATCATAGTACTAATTCTGGTGGCAAGGGCAAGGACAGGCCAGTTTGCACTCATTGTAGCAAAACTGGTCACACAGTGGATAAATGCTATAAGTTGCATGGTTTTCCACCAGGGTTTAAGTTCAAGAATAAGTCTTCTATGGCTCATCAAGTCTCTTCAGAATTCTTGCCCCTTGCTTCTCCAATGCATCACCAGAATTCTGCCTTTACACCTGAACAGTGTCAACAGCTTCTTGCCTTGTTTGGTGCTTCAAGCTCATCTCTTGCAGTACCATCTCAAGTCAAAGAAGCTTCCATGGTCAATGCAGCTTCTTCTTCCACTCCTGCCAGTGTGCCAATGTCAGGTATTGATCTTTCCCACAGTGTTTTTTCTGCACAAGTGATCAATAGAAGGGCTTATGATAGATGTACTTGGGTGTTGGATACTGGAGCTACTGATCACTTTGTCTGTTCAGTTGATTTGTTAACTTCAATCACTGCTACTATGCAGTCCTTGGTTCAGTTGCCAAATGGGGAATCAGCACAAGTCACTCACATTGGCACTGTTACCCTTGCTTCTTCTCTCACCCTCACTAATGTTCTTTGTGTTCCATCCTTTAGTTTTAATTTGCTATCTATTAGTACTCTAACCCTTTCTCAAGCTTATTGTCTTGTTTTTCTTTCCACTTATTGTTTTATCCAGGACCTTTTATCTTGGAAAACGATTGGGGTGGGCAAAGCAGTTGATGGTTTATACTTGCTACAGTGTGACAGTCTTCAACATACTCCTGCTTCCTCACTTGCTGATTACTTGGTCAATCACAAGTTCAATGCAGTCTTACCTCCCTTTTCTGCAACTAGTTCTACCAATACCTCTTCTCAATCTACATATCTTTGGCATGCAAGATTAGGTCATCCTTCAGACCTTAAACTTAGAGTTTTAAGTCATGCTATTCCTTCTTTGCACTCATCTCGTAATAAGGATTGTCAAGTTTGTCCTATGGCCAAACTTAAAAGACTGCCTTTTCCTTTTAATAATAAAATCAGTTCTTGTGCTTTTGATTTGATTCATATGGATGTTTGGGGTCCTTATTCTGTTCCTACTTTGGATGGTTTTAAATACTTCTTGACTATTGTTGATGATGCAACCCGAGCCACTTGGTTATTTTTGATGAAATCTAAATCTGATGTTAGGCCTTTGTTTCTTTCCTTTTACACCATGGTTGCTGCTCAATTTGGTCAAAATATAAAGTCCATAAGAACTGACAATGCCAAGGAGTTTGATATGTCAGATTTTCTAAATTCTCATGGTATCATCCACCAACACAGCTATGTTTACACTCCACAACAAAATTCTGTTGTGGAGAGAAAGCACTAGCATCTACTTTCCATTGCAAGGGCTTTACAAATTCAGTCTCAAGTTCCTCTTCAATTTTGGGGTGATTGTGTCTTGACAGCTGCCTATCTCATTAATAGACTTCCATCCCCTTTGTTGCATGATAAAACACCTTTTGAGCTTTTATTTCATAAGGCACCAGATTATACTCATCTTAAAGTTTTTGGGTGCTTATGTTTTGCTTCTACCATTGCTCACAATAGGAATAAGTTTACTCCAAGAGCAAGAAGGTGTATATTCCTTGGGTATCCTCCTAATGTCAAAGGGTATAAACTTTTTGATATTGACACCCATTCTGTTTTTGTTTCAAGAGATGTTATGTTTCATGAGTCTGTATTTCCTTACTCTTCATCTTTAAGTGGTTCTACTTCCTCAACATCCTTGCCTTTACCTTGTGCTCCTTCTGTTTCCATCTTGCTTGATGATCCTATTTTGTCCAAGCCTGCTTCTTCTGCTCTTTCTCATGACTCTATTATTCAACTTCATCATAGCATTGATGATGATTTTCTTGATGAGGTGCCAGCAGAACCTCCTGAACCTACTGTTGATCCTATTCCACTTAGAAGATCTTCTAGGTCCATCAAAAAGCCTTCTTATTTGCAGGAGTTCCATTGCAATCAAGTATCTTCTATCATGCCTGTTTCTTCACCTTAGTCAGGTACTTCTCATCCTCTTTCTTTTCATGTCTCATATCAGCATCTCTCTCCTTCATATAAAACTTTCTGTTGTACCATTTCCTCCCTTGTTGAACCTACTTTCTATTACCAAGCTATGTCTGACCCCAAATGGCAAGCAGCCATGGCTGTTGAAATAGCAGCTCTTGAAGCTAATAACACATGGACATTGACACCTTTGCCAGCTGGTAAGAAGCCCATTGGCTGCAAGTGGGTTTATAAAATTAAATACAAGGCAGATGGCTCTATTGAGAGGTACAAAGCCAGGTTAGTGGCTAAGGGATTTACCCAAAAGGAGGGAGTGGACTATTTTGAAACCTTCTCACCAGTAGCTAAGATGGTTTCTGTCTTGAGGGAGAAGAGCTCAAGGATCCTAGCCACTACAGAAGGCTGGTAGGCAGGCTCTTGTACTTAACAATCACAAGACCTGACATTACATTTGCTGTCCACAAACTTAGCCAGTTCATGTCCAAACCAAGAAGGCCACACTTGGATGCAGCACATAGAGTATTGCAGTATTTGAAGAGAGAACTAGGCAAGGGGCTTATGTTTTCTGCTACCACAGATTTGCATTTGAAAGGTTTTGCAGATGCAGATTGGGCTGCATGCCCTGATACTAGGAGGTCTGTGACTGGGTATAGCATTTTCCTTGGGAATTCTTTGGTGTCTTGGAAGTCCAAGAAGCAATCCACAGTCTCAAGGTCTTCAGCAGAAGCCGAGTACAGATCTATGGCAGTTGCAACCTGTGAAATAGTGTGGATTTTATATTTCCTCAAGGACATTGGAGTGCATCATGAAAGAGAGGCCTTGTTGTTTTGTGACAGTCAGGCAGCCCTTCATATTGGTTCTAATCCTGTCTTTCATGAGAGGACAAAGCACATAGAAATAGATTGTCATGTGGTTAGGGATAAGGTTTTAGAAAAGGTAATCAAATTGAATCATGTAAGAACAGATTGTCAGTTGACTGATATGCTCACTAAGGCTTTGGGTTATAATCAATTCTCAAATCTTACTTGTAAGATGGGAATGATTAATATACATAAACCAGCTGCTCTTGAGGGGGAGTATCAGAGTAATGATGAAAAGATGAAGCTATCAGATCAGAAGCAAGGTGAAGATATCAGATCAGATACAAGAATCAGATTAGATGCAAAAGCAAAGAACAAAGCCTTAAGCACAGAGCAGTAAAACTAAACGACCTTTCCTTTTGTATTAGAGCCTTTGTATATACGACATGTAGTTTAATAGTTAATTAGAAGTTCTCAAGTGTTGACACGTGATATAGTTCAGGTAAGGTAGTTACTGTTCACGCTGGTATATATACAGCTTGTACTCATTGATTCTAATATATAAAAATACAGTTTTTCATCTCCTTGTTTCGTGATAAAGCTGCATGGCTAGGTCATGATCTCTTATGCACGAGCAGAGATATTAATTAGAAAGAATATTTATCCAAAGTATATCCCGAACTAGAGCTCCCATCAGAGTATGCTCAACTTTTGTTCACGTCTTTATAGCCTCTATATAGCTTCCTAGCAAATGTTTAATATGTTATTGAATTTGATCGTTGGAGAAATATGAACGGTGAACCTTTTTTTTCTTCTTTTCACTTCACCTTTTTAATATGTTTACTGATCGAATACCAACCATGTGAGGGTGTTGGAAATGCGTTCGTGAAGATAGCTCGATGTGTTTATGGAGGCAGCATATCGACAACATATCAAATGTCCGGGTTCGGTTTCTGGCATCATGATTCCAGTTGTGTTCATGTGCTAATAAGGTATAGCTATAATATGATATAATTTGAACAATATCGATTTCTTACACACGTACAGCAATGAATTGATTACATGGCAGGATTAACATCTCTTTATTTTTGTATCAGCCTCTACCATTGTTTCCAAGAATATTATAGGGATGTTTTTCATGAATGTGTAAAATATAAAGTGTAAGCAAAAGTTACATATGTTCTGCATAAAATAAGAGAGACAAACTAGGTTGTGGTCGGAACTTAGACTGAGTATTACTACAAAGCAGATCATATGACTAAAAAGGTGTAACAAAACTCTATTCCCCAACAAATTGATTCTCTATACACATATTCGTCTCCCATATATGTTGATATTCATTCTCCTGGGTGATTTACAGTAGTACTGAATTATTAATATTAACTTTAGCTTACAATCTATCTATCTCTCAGAATGCAAAAAAAAAAAAAAAAGGGGGGGGGGGGGGGGGTGGTGGCTGATTTGAAAGCATAGGATCAGATGCCTCTTCCTGTTATCTTTAGATTGTTTGCTTTCTTCTTCATATACCGTCACCAATTCACCATGGACAACATTAAGTTGATCTTATATTAGAATAGATAAATAATACAACGCAAGTTTGACTAAGGTTCTTATAGTCTCATACTGTAGAGGTAATAATTAAGAGCTAATTATTATTATTTTTTATAAGGATTTACCGACTAGTTGAACGTTGAGTCATGAGTGCATAATCTAGGTGGAAACTTTAATTACCCATAAAGACAAAAAGATTATAAAGAGAGAGAGAGAGAGAGAGAGAGAGAGAGAGTTTACTTTTCATAAAAGTAGTTTTTTTTTTTTTTTTTAGAAATTCACAAATTAAAGTAGTTTATATATATATATATATATATATATGTACAACTTTTTGCAACTATATATCATACAGTATAAATTAACTTGTTGCTATTTCATTTTCTTTCTATTGTTTAGATATATCAAGAACTTCTAAAATATAACTTACTAATTAGTTGTTCTTGTTAAGACTAATTATTCTTTTTTTGTGAATATTGTAAGACCAATTAATTACTCATTAGTTCATTTTAGCTTTTTAATTTAATCTGTTCAATTTATTTGTTCAGAAATCTTTTTTATCCTAAACCTACCATAAGATAACTTGTAATGTTTCTGAAAACTTCATATTTCAGCAATCAACTACTAAATAATAGTAGTTGATTATATAAGATTAAGTTATTGTTAAAGTTTCTCCAATTTTTCCTATCAGAGTTGTTTTTTAAATTTCTTAAACGTCATTAATAAATTTTTATTCAAACTAAAGTATCTTAATAATTTAAATGCATTTATATATAGCAAATCGATCACCTGGTAGAAACACATTATATGATGTATGCTACATCAATCACTTTTTTTTTAGAAACAAACACACTCGCAAAAGATAAGGAATGAGGTTCTAACTTCCAACACAAATTATAATAGATGATTAAAATAAGGTAAAATACATAATCAGTTTTTTTGAATACTTTGGTAATAAATTTTTACTAAAAATAATTTGTGGCCTTATAGACTATAGTACGCGCAGTGATGACTCTTTTGTTTGTTGATATAAAAGAGAGTACACTTAAATGTGTAAAATAAAACGAAAAATTTTTTTTGGTTAAAAAATGACAAAATTTCTTTTGTTAGTCAGGGAAAGAAATCTTAAATGAGTAAAATAAATGTATTAAAGGACTATTCTCATGGCTTAAATATATATATATATATATATATAAAATAAAAAGGAGGAGGCATGCATCTACTTGGTACAACTATAGCATATATGAAGCAATTTTTGCCATATAGGATATGATATATTTAGGTTTGTTCATCAATTGAATCGGAGTGGTTTTGTGGCAATTTTATCACCAACCGACTAGGTTAGTTTTCCACCGACTAGTGCAGATCAAGACCGCCTGACGTTGATTTTCCATGCCTCATGGTTATCTTTCATCAGCTCTATAGTATAATAGATTTCTTATGAAAATCTTGACTAGTGAAAAACATTACAACGAAGAAAAATGTTGAAAATATTAACAATTTTACACAAACAAATTTAAAAAAACTTACAAATTAATTGACATAGCAATTAATTCATAAAGTAATTAGTGTCTCATTAACAACATAATAATTATATTTCTTAATTAGCTATTTGTTTTGCGTTTCAAAATTTGGCACCTTAATTAGTTTGTAAGGTTTATATGGTAGAATTTGTAGTAGTTATAGCATTCAACTAATCATATAATTTTTCAGGAGTTTCTGAAAAAAAAAATACAATCTTATAATTTAGGAGGTTAATTACTTAAATGTAAAGTTTAGGAGATACCCTGCACATAATAATCTTATTGCTAGCTTGAAGTGAGCAGAAAATGCAGTATAGCCTAAAATTATAATTTTAAAAATCCACAATTTTTAAGGATTAGGCGTATAAATGGATTACTATTAATAAACTTTTACTTATTAAAAAAAAAAACTCTAAAGTGGATAAAATATTATGGCTGTATTCAGCTACTTCTAAAATCAAATATTTTAGAAAAACACAATACAAATTTACTTCTGCCGTGTGCTATTCTATTTGTAGCCAAATTCGGGAGCTTTTTTGGGTAAATTCTTCTTTAATTAAGTAATTGAAGATAGTGCTTCTAAGTTTTAACACATGCAAACACAAATGATGACACGATAATATTAGGAGTTAACTAATTAAAGTTCAAAGTGCATACAAAAAATAGATAATCATTAGGTCATTAATATCATCCACACATCATCATTAATATCGTGAGCATTGGCTAATATTGGATTTTCATGGACCCCTTTACAGTACAGGCGAAAGAGTACTCTAGTCGAGAATCTTGGCATAATCATAGCCATGTGGATTTGTGGGTGTACTTGAACAATACCTTACTAGCTAGCTAGGTAAGTCATAACTCATAAGTCATCGCATCCCATCAGTGCTGGAATATATGTGTTTTTTCCTTTTGCATATAAGAAGCGTAATGCAGTAAATCATGATCTTAGAATGAATCCAAAGCAACTAAGCAAGCATACTTTTTCACTGTCAAGATGATTTTTCACCTAGCACGCGAACCACTTCATCATGCAAACGAATTTTAGCCAAAGTAGGCAAAATGAAAGCTGTCTAGAAGGGAATTTTCACTGCCATGCCATTATATTTGCCATATGAGGCAAAAAGATTAAGTACTGGTGGAACTTAACCACATTAATAGCAATAGCATTAAGCAATACCCCAAAGCAAGTGGAGGATAATATTGAGACTGACATATCTTTTGCGCTAAACGCATGCACGAGGCATTTATTGGCTAAAAAAAGGAGAGGGGATCATGTGCTATATGTACGTACATGAAAGGAGTTTAGGAAAATAGTTTAAAAGATATGTTGTTGATGCAGAGCAACCTAGAGAGATCGTAGACTTTATTTTTCGTGGGTGCTTATTTAGTTGTCATTCTTTTGCACTGATTTGGGAATCAGAAGTGGTTCTTCCTTTTCAGTCTGAGCTTTGTTCTGTTCTTACTTTGTGCTCTCACATGCTGTCTATATGAGATCGACTGCCCCCCCAACACAAAAAAGATATCTGACTTAAGGATAAAAAAAAATCATTTTTGCTTTACATTTGAGTAGAGCTAGGGTTGTAAATGAATTGAGCCAATTGTTCAAGCCAAAATTTAGGATCAACAATTAAACGAGTCAAGTTTAATACAGTGTTCATGAACAAATCTTGCTAGTATAAGACTCTATTTAAGCATACATAGTATTATATATTTATATGTATACATATATAAAAGTATATTTATGCAGACTTGATATTGAACTGTGTAAATTTGTAAACAAATTCATTCAATATGAAATTTTTTATTTTTAATTTATTGATAATATAAAGAGTCCGTTACATAATTAAAATTTTATATAATTTTTAACAATACAAGGTTGGTGAATCAATTTTTTTTTTTTTAAGTTCTTAACCAATAATCATTCTATCTAATTAACTTTTAGATAACAAAAGCTCAAGTACAATTTAGTTACAAATTATTAGCATAGGTTTGTGAAGAGGTGAAAAATTTTACTGGTGATGTTTACCATATATAGAAAAAGAATATATTAATTAGTTACCATTAATTAGCATAATTTTTTGAAGGTGTAAAAAATCGCGTGTTTACCATATATAGGGAAAGAATTAGTTAATCAGTTATTAGCATAGATTTGTAAATGAGTAAAAAAATATAGTCACATGTTTACCATATATAGGAAAAGAATTAGTTAATCAATTATTAGCATGGATTTCTGAGGAGGTAATCTTTTTTAGTAGTTTTGTTAACCATATATAGAAAAGGAATAAGTTAATCAATTTATTATAATTAGCATGGGTTTGTGAATGGGTAAGAAATTTTAGCCGTAATGTTTACTATGTATAGAAAAAGAATAAGTTAATCAATTATTAGCATGGTTTATGAAGGGATAAAAAATTTTAGTCATAAAGTTTACTATATCTAATGAAAGAATAAGTTAATCAATTATTAAGGTTTGTGAAGGGGTATAAATTCTAGTAATGATGTTTACTATATCTAGAAAAAGAATACGTTAATTAATTATTAGCATGGATTTGTGATGGGGTAAAACAAAAATTGTCATGATGTATATCATATATAGGGGAAAAAAAAAGTTAATCAAGTAACTACTTAATTAAAATTTGAGTTTGTTCGATAAGAAATGAATCAAACTTATGTTAGACTCAGTTTGACTTGCCTCATATACATCCCTAAATAGAGCTAATAGCAAGCTATCTAGAAAATAAAAAATAACTTCAAATATTTTTTAAAAAAAATTTGTTTATGTTGTGTTGTGTGTTGTGGTTAGTATATAATAAAAGTGGTGTTAATATTAGGTTGTGTGAAAGTGATATTGTTCTAATCATAACTTGTCAACTTAACAAGTTGTGAAAAAAGTTATCTCTCTATGGAGCATTTGATATATCATCAAATTAGTTTTATACATAATTACAATAAATTTATGTGTGTAACTCAATGAATTGGTAAATGCGTCTTTCCTTTTAAAAAAAATATACATTTCAATTCATAATTGAATATTTATTATTTCTTAGTCTAGTAAAATTACTTAGTTAAAATAGATAGTGAAGGATGGAAAGACGAAGTTTGAACCACATACATAAACCACCACAAAAGATGCGACAGCTATGATTGAAGCCCCCTAGCTAGGTAGGTTGATGGGGTAGCTTGTGTTATGTTTCAACCGTGTCGACCAAAAATAAAGAATTGTGCATCTTAATTTAGGTTTCGAGCATTCACATTACTCATCCCATGAGAGGTAGCTAGTATGGTTAGGCAATGACACATGGATTCTCTAGCATACCATGGTCACCATGTACAGACCTTTTTTAGTACATGATCAATTTTAGCCATACAGCATGCATGATGGAGACGTGGGCAAAGCGTGTATTTCTAAATTCTAAATACTTTTGAGTCCAATCGAAATGCAACGAACAGCTTTAATTTGTTCCCAGTAACTCAATCTTGCACTGCAGGATATGCAAAGTGTTTTTTTTTTATTTAAAACAAAATATTTTGTCTCATTGGTCATGACCTGCATGATATACTTGTATAGTTCAAGATGTGTTGGATTAATTAATACAACACATAAGCAAGATTTGCTAGGATGTGCTGGGATTAATTAATACAGCACATAATTAAGCAACTAATTAAGCAAGGAACGTAGGAAATTCGGCATTCTTCCCTAGCATATCGATTACTGAATTTGCTTTTTGAGGGTCAATAACAAAAGGTCATTTTGCTTACACAAAAGATATAGGTCAAAATCATGTATATAGTTACCACTGCAGAGTTGGGCTGGTTAGTACTTTTCCAAGCAAGTACTAAGTGCTTGGAGGAACAAAAGGAGTGGATTTGAGTTGTTGGAATCCTAATATATATAATTTTAACCATTTAAAAAAGCAAAAATCATGGAGTAAATGCGAAACTTATTTATTTTTGTTTTACTAATGTATGCCTTTCGAACATAAGTTAGTAAACTATTTTAGAAAACTTTTTATGGAAAAATGAAAAAGTAACTAATTAATTTGACAACTTTTTCAAATTTTTATAAAAAATTTCCTAAAATGGATGGTTATTGTATGCTTTAAGGGCATACATTAACCGGACTCATTTAAAAATAAAAAAATTAAAAAAAAAAGAGGAAAAGAAAAAAATAAAAAAAATAAAAATAAAAAGACAGTGCTCATGGGGCCATTTTTTTGGTCAAATGTGCCCCATTGGGCTATTCGAAGAATATGTCCATCTCCATAGGGAATTTTTTCCCTTTTTTGGTAAACCCAAACTTTATTGAACAGGCATGACGCATTATCATAAAAGGAAAAATCATAAATTGATGGTCTCTTTCCAAAATTCATCACACCCATAAATTTGGACAGTTCTAACCTCTATTGAAAGTATATGTGCAATGCTATTATGCATTTATGCTACAACCACACGGCTCCAATTATGGGCCCTCACACTAAAATTAAAAAGAAATCCAAGTGGCATTTCTTAGTTTTTTTAATGGGGACATTCGAAATTCACATAATTTATCTCTAATTATTTATGTATTAAAAATTAAAAGATGAAACGAGTTTTCTATTAACATGACCATATATATATATATAAATAGGTAAAATTTAGAGAAAATCCAATTAAATTTTAATTAGATTCTCAATTTTGTGTTATATGTCTCATTTAATTTTTAATTTTTTGCTAGATGAATTATTGAGTGTAAAGCACTTTCAATTTTTTAAAAGGCACATTCAATTAAAAACTGATCAAATAATAAAAACATTAATAACTTATAAGTAAATAGATTATAATTTACATTCAAGTCAAGTTTTTGAGACAATTTGTAGATCAATTTACATTTTGATCCTTATAATTTAGAGTTATTTTCATTTTAGTCCCTTAAATTTGAAAATTTCCATTATAGTCCATCACGTATAATTTCATTTTCAATAGAATCCTTTTGTCTATCTCCCTGACTGTATTTACATTTAAGAGAGAGATAAAACAAAAAAATGAAGAAAAAACGTTGTTTTGGTGACATTAAACCATCAAATCAATCACAGAAATGGACATATTAAAAATAGAATCAAACTTAATGGATCAAAATAAAAAACTTCAAACTTAGGGGATCTAAAAATAACTCCAACATTAAAACTAAAAAATATAATTTAGTCAAACTCGGAAGAGTGTTGTATTGTGTATATCTAAAATGACATAGTGATGATACTTTCAAGCATATCACATTGATGATGACTATTAATGCCACTATGATTTCCCAAAGAAAGAAAGAAGAAAACAAACCAAAATTTTTAATTTAAAAAAAAAAAAAAAAAGAAGTTGCCGCTAGAAATCTCTTACTATTCAAAGTGTAGTGTTATGGGCACACCATTGTCCTAACAACTTTACAACAAAATCTAAGTGACAAATTGTTATTGGTTTTCACAAACTTAGGTGACAAGCTTGTATTGGTTCTCGTATGCGAAACTATTGTGGCCGTAGCGTTATTCTCGAGAACCTTATCAAAGTCACACCAATAATGAGAAATGTTATGTTCACATTACTTTCACAATACTTGTACAACAAATTTTAAGTAGTAGGTTATTATTGGCGTTTAAAAAAGTAATTTCGATAGTAAATTCAAATTAAAACCAGTAATAACTTACCACCTAGAATTTGTTACGAAATTAGAGTGAGAATAGTAGTTCTCGGCCAGGAATAGTAGTTGATGACTTGTCAACCAGAATTCTGCAGAGGCGAGGCGACCGTTACGCTATAATGCTTAATGGGATCAGTGACACTTGTCATGAACCCCTCACCCAGCCTGACATGAGAGTAAAATATAAACAAAGAGAGTTAAGCACAGAATAATACTCTCTCTCTCTACAATAGCCATTTGCCACACAAATAGGAAGTAAATTTGTGGTCCAACGCGAGCTTCGGGTTGACCATGCCTACAACACTGCCAGGCTGACGGCTAAGTACGGACACTCGTACAACCTTTGTCTATAAATATATATATATACGCAACTTTTGCCACCCCATACCTTCCATTTTCCAAGCTAGCTTTTCTGTAACGTCCTACAAGCTTTAGTTTCTCTTGCAACAACCAAAAAAGCAAAACTATAATACCCAAAAACCAATACCAAAAACGACTCTCTTTTGTTGTTTATCTTTTCTCTCTGTCTCTTGTCTGTTCTAAACTCTCTTTTCCGTTATTCTGTTTGTTTGTTGTCTTTGATGGAGTTTTTGTTTATTGGGTATGTTTTTCTTCGAGGTTTGGAGCTTATTAGAAAAGGTGTAAAGAGGGGACACATATTTACATGTTTTCACTTGGTGTATTAGAAGGTGGTAGGGTCATAGTTTTTAAGGCTAATTCGCCAGTATCATCATCATCATCATCAATCATCATCATCTTCATCATCATGCCTAAAGGTGGTGGTACCATGTTGCAGGACGTGATTGACTCACCGGATCAGCTTCCCCTTGTAATAACTTTTTCTTAATTCTTTCTCATGTTCTTCATGCATATCCTACTTATTCTTCTTTTTGGCTTAGTAACAATTAATGCATTCATATTTGTTTTATGTTTTTTCCAAACCCAATTTAATTGGCTTATTTGATCATGTTCTGCAAGTGAAGTATTGGATTGCAATTTGTTTTGAAGCCGAAATTCTGGTTTTGATCTCCAAAGTTTCTTACTTTCCGAAAAACATTCATTTATGCATGTTTGTCACGAGAACTAATTTACCTAAACAAATTTACGATTGATTTGCTATGAGTTTCATTCATGTTCATATTTTTGCTGCAGTACTTTCTTATCTTTTCAACTTCTTTTTTCTTACACTAATGCTTCTTTGGATGAAAATTGAAATTATAGGTCTTGTTAGTTGAAATCTTTCTTCTCAAGTTTCCCAAGGTTGCTCTTTCCCCCTTCATTCCCTTTTCCTTCTCTTGATCTCATCCTTTTTGCTCGATCTTCCCCATGCATACTAACTTTCCTCATTTGATCTTATTATTGAATGTGTCGCTTAATATTTGCATTCCCAAAAAGTTCAATGTATATTCTATTGATTTTTTTTTTTCTTTACAAATTCCTATATTTTGGAGAGATATAAACTGTAAAAGTACTGTACTGAGTTTTTACATCACAGCCGTTGATTAGTATTTTTATTGGCCATTTGAACTATGTTAAATATACGCAGCTTCCTGAAGAATTTGCAGTGCTAATGGCTTTTTCTCTTATCTCTTTTCTTTTTTACTTTTTCATCCCTTTTAAGACAATGATATTTTGTTTCAGAGGAGAAAAGAATGCATAAGAAACTTGCTATTCATTTGATTCAGTCACACAGTTCGATATAACATTCACTCAAAAGACAATATTGCATTCTTCTATCCAAGTATGCAACCCCACCAAATTGTCATTGTCCAAGGCCACCATTGTAGCTTAGTATTCCAATCCTGACTTTGCTTGTACTAATTTCAAATATGCCTTTAATTATTTGTGGAATATGTAGCTTTCTATGCTTCTCTATTAAGCATTCTAATTAGGATTCTTTTGGTTAGTAAGATTGATGATGGGGTATATGTCAAGCATTACGCATGGATAAGATAATGTGATCATTTTAGTGCCTTTCAATTCTGAGTTTTTGTACAGACTGGGCTATTTCTATATTTTGAACAAAACTTACAAACCATGAGCTTCCTCTATGTTTATGATATTGATTTTTTGCTAATATTGGGTACCTTTATTAGTACACGTCACATGGAGCACAAATGCACATCTTTTTCTACTTTGCACAAAAAAGAGACCTTGAAACCATCCACTTTTGGAGGATTTAAATGTTTTTGATCATACATGGATACAAAAGATTGGTACATGGTTACATGGTAACCACACCATAAACCAGGTAAAAGTTAAAAGGTGTGGGCTGAAATAAAGGAAATAAAAAGAAGTGCAACATAATTAAAGAATATTAGCCTTCAGTTTTGACCTTGGATTTATTTTCAAATCATGGTTTGCGAATCAAGGCATTATGTCTATTAATAAATAGGAATTAGATTCAAACCCATAAGAGATAAATATGAAGAATGATGCATCTATTTTGCTTAAAGTTAAGGTTCATTGTAATCTTATTACTGATGTTAAAGTCTGCACAATTGCATTTATTCATATTCATGATGTTAATATTACTTTGCAATGTTTTGCAGGATGAAATTTCAAGCCCAATCAGTGCTCAAATTTTTGACATTTGTGACCCAGAACTCTTCCCTGAGACCTTACGGAATTCTGAGGTCACTTCTAGCTCAAACTGTTGCTATGAAGAGAATTCCTATGCCACAAATATTCCGTTACCTCAAGATATAGACACTAAGTACAATGGTTACCAAGATAACAATGGCAATCCTAATACAACCTCCAACCCTGCCCCCGCAACCACGAGCACCAGCACTACCACCACTGCCACCAACACTAACAACACCACCAACAATAGTAGCAATCTGTCAATAATATTTGATTCCCAGGAAGAAATTGATAATGACATCTCTGCTTCCATAGACTTCACTCCTTCCCCTTCTTTTTCTGTCCCACCATTTCTTGCCAACCAACAAGACCAATTTGATTTCTCTTCAGTGCAGCCTCAAGTTCCTTTATCAGAGTCTATTGTTGAGGGTCTCTCACAGTACCCTACGGAGCCAGTTGCACCTCTTATGGGGGCTCCCTTATCATCTGTTTTTGATGAGGATTGTTTGTCTTCTGTGCCCTCTTATGTGCCTTTGAATCCTCCATCTTCTTCTTGCTCTTTTCTCGGCCCTTCCTTGGGTACATACATGTCTTTTGGGGCCTTGAATGCTGCTGCATTATCTGCCGACAATTCTGGGATTTTTGTTGGAAGCATTCTTATGGGTTCTGAACTGCAACCTCAAGAATTGGATTATCAGGGAGAAACTGGAGGACTTTACGGTCCAGATTCTATGCAAAGGGTATTCAACACTGGAGACCTTCAGGTACTAGTAGTTCTGTTGGACTACTTTGATGCCTATTCTTATAGATATGTCTTATCTTCTCCTCCATAGGAACCAAATTTGACAGTTTGATTCAATGTTTTAGAGTTAAGGAATCCACTTTATAGGGCGATAGAGATTTGAACTACAAAAAGAGCATTTATTTTTATGCTGCACTAGGTAGCTAGTTGTGAAGTTGACCAGCATGGTCAAAGAATACTTTTAGGATTGAAAATTCTAGACTAGTAAAATTATGACCTTCTTGCCATCGAATTTACATGTCTCTCATATGGGATTCAAATTGAGTATAGCAAGAGATAACTAGATTAAGAAGGCCATCAAATCCAACTTGTTATCCATCCATTTATTTGAGTTAATAATAGTCATCTGTAGGGAGAGCAGCTTCACTAGGGAGTTGGGACAAAATAGAAGAATATCAATGCTTTAGATAAATTATCACCCTAACATGGCATAAGAAGTAAACATTTTGGATTGTATCTGTATGAAATAGGGACTTTTCTTAATTTTCCTTCCCAAATTTTCTTTTAGGCACTTAGTACTGAGAGTCAGCAACTGATGGGCAAGGCTGGGAGTTCTACTCCACTAGCATCAGAAATTTCAAGTTTGGAAGACACAACTTTCAAAGTAGGAAAACTCTCTGTGGAACAAAGGAAAGAGAAGATCCATAGGTATATGAAGAAGAGGAATGAGAGGAACTTCAGCAAGAAAATAAAGGTATGCTCTCCCTCTTTCTCTGTTATGCACAAAACAAGAACCTCAGAATTCACTACCATTATTAATGATATTTAGCTCCATATTGAAGCATAGCTTATGTGCTTGCATGTTTGTTTTCTCGTAAATCGTCTTAAAATTTCAGTTACTAATGGTGAAAGCATATGTGCAGTATGCCTGCCGCAAAACACTAGCAGACAGCAGACCTCGAGTCAGAGGAAGATTTGCAAAGAATGATGACTTTGGAGAGGCACATAGGCCTGCTTGTAGCAATCATGAAGAGGATGATGATGATGAAGTAAGATTTATTACACATAAATCACTTATATTTAAGAATGACATGTGTAAAATTCCCCAAAAACTTTAAAATTTTGGATCAACTTTTCCAATTCAAAAAATAGTTCATAATTAATTCTCTAATCCCACATTTTTATGTTTCTCTACAGGTAGTTGTGAAAGAAGAAGAGGATATGGTGGATTCATCAGATATCTTTGCTCATATTAGTGGAGTGAACTCCTTTAAATGCAACTATCCAATTCAATCCTGGATATGACTTGATAGATTTTGCAGCATTAAACATTATTACAATTTTGCAGGACCCTCTTTCAGCCTAGATGTATCTGTCTAGGTTTTTTCTTTTTGTTTTTTTTTTTTTTTTTAAAGAAAGAAAAATAATAATTGGGTCAGTTATATATATATATTTATATTTATAAATAATTGTCAGGATTACATATTAAAGTGAATAACAATGTAGCTCTGTATATACTACTACATCACTTGTACCAACTTCAAAATCCAATAGTTGTTGTACAATGGCAATCTTAATTACTGGAAATAACACTAGTGGAGCAAAATTTAGTTTGAACAGTGAGTACATGCTTAAATTCACAGGCATTGAATATTCTTTGAACTGGGCAACAGATATATGGCAACATAGTCATTGTGAAAAACAATAATTTTATTTGTGCTATTGATTGACATATATTGTGTTAAATGGGCTTGTAGTCACTGTTATTACAAAAAATTTGTTTAACTCCTGATAATATATACAACCCACATCGGAATCTACAAACTCTAAATAAATCCATTATCATGAACTCAACTTTCTCTGGGCTTTCCTTACATGGGCCTTGATTTGGAAGCCTTCCCAAGTCCCAACAATTGACAACCTTTCCCAATTCCACCCCTTAAAAATTAAAATGGCGGGAACTGACCTCTTCTTGCCATTGGTGATTGGACATGCAGAGCCGGGTTTTAGACCACCCGACAAAATTGAACTTGTGTCCTTTAATCCATTCAAATAAGAAATTTTTGGAGTAAAACTTGTTGATTTGGACTCGATGATTGGACATGGTGATGGAAAACCGGATACCCAACAAACTTGAACTTGAATTTGTTAATCCATTTAAATATGTGGTTGAAAACGCATGTGAAAATACGTATGAGTGAAAAAAAATGTGTAAAAATACGTATAATATTGTTTAAAAACTGAAAATATGTGTTTGAGTAGGTATACCAAACGGACCCTTAACCTTTGAAGTATAAAAGTATTCACCTAATATAATAGAAAAATGTGTAAAAGTTATATAGTTTCACTTAAAAATGACTCATATTAATTCGTATATAATTACGTAAATTTACAAATTTATTGCAGTAATTATGTAAATTTACATTAACACTATTCATCTTGTATTTAGTTGATTATTCTTTCTTTACGTATTTCAAGGATGAAGAAAGAATAATATTTTAATTAAGAAAGAGAAATAATTAAAAATTAAGAAAAAAAATATTTTAATAAAATGTAGTATAAAATAGATAATCTAACGCGGAGTGTTTTGAAAAATTAGTATATAAAATAGAAAAAAATAGATTTTTATGCTAAAATAGACAAAAATTTTCGCACGAGCTGATGCAAATACTCTACTTGTTGATTTGAACTCGATGATTGGGCATGAGCTGAAATTTAGACCTAATAAAATTGAACTTGTATATGTTAATCCATTCAAATAAGAAACATTTGGAGTATAACTTGTTGATTTGGACTCGACCCAATCGCACCCATTTGTGAAAAAAAAAAAAAATAATAATAATAATAATAATAATTATTATTATTATTATTATTATTATTATTCACACATTTTCAAAGCATATTTGTATGTTAAATTTATGTTATATTTTATATAATGTAGATGAAAGCCCTTAGTCTAATCCATACTATTTTGAATCCACCCAACCATACCCATTTGTCAAGTCTTTATTATAAAAAAATTTTATTGACACAATTTCAACTTACATTTGTCTATTAAAATTGTATTATATTTTATATACTGTAGAAAAAAATGTTAATTATATTACTCGACTTGACATTGCAATTCTAATAATTTCTTTGTCTGGTTTACTGCTAATATTACTATTTTTTGTGACTTTATTAGAAATTTTCTTTCTTTTTTTTTTCTCTTAATATGTTATATTTTATTCTTAAAACTTTATATATTTAGTTGTTTTTCCTTCTCAAAAAAAAAAAGTTGTCATTTACTTTTTTATTATAAATGATTTGATCTTATATAATGTTTCATATAAAACAGGTGAACATGCCTTTTTTATTTCCCTTCCTTTGTGTAATTATTGACTTAGTAAACTATCAAAAACTAATTACCAAACTATAAAATTTAGGATATACGTATTATTTAACTTTTATTTTTTGAGTTTTTTTTCCTTCATATTTCCCGGGATTGAATACAAAAGACTATGTTAAAAAGCACAATTAAGGTTTTTTTGTATGTGAAAAAAAAAAAAAAGTGGTCATATTGGATGACCACACAACCCATCAAAAATCACATTAGGGTCCTAGCAATTCGCAACTTTTATCCATTTTCTATCCAAACGCGTAAGCGGATCAAACCCAAATCCAACGCATTTGCCAGTCTAGCCATCACACAGTAAACAACCAACGTCAACATTGTTCCATGGGCTTTTGCTCTTTTTTTTTTCTTTTTTTTTTCTTTTTTTAATATCCAACAAAATACCCTATGTCTAAAACTAATTAGAAAAATGCTCTTATTTTGAAACTCGATTTTCTAAAAATCGAGTTTCAAATGTAAAGATGTAACTCGATGTTTTTGGAACATCGAGTTATAGTGAACATGAACTTATAAATTTTTTTTTTTCTGGAACTTGAATTCATGGAACTCGAATTCCACTTAAATTTTTTCAAGGAACTAACTTGAGTTCCAGAATTTTTTTTTTTTTAATTTTCAGTTCGCTATAATGCGATTGTCAAAAAATCGAGTTTTAAAATAGAGGCATTTTCCTAAATAGTTTCAGATATAGGACATTTTGCTGGATATTAAAAAAAAAAAAAAAAAAAAAGGAAAAAACCCATTTTCTCCTTCTTCCATATTAGTTAGCTAATCAAATAAGAAAAAATTGTGTACAATTGCAATTGCTACATTGCTAGTACTTCAGCTTTTTTTTTCTTTCTCTTTTTTAGGAAATTACTAGTACTTCAGCTGAGGAAGTTGTTTATTGTTTCCCTACTTCTCAATTTTTGGCATAATTAAAATTTTCATTATTTCAAGGTGAATGTGGTACACATTAATTACAATACATTTCGCTTATAAATAACTCTCTAAAAATATATTTCACTTATAGCTTGTTTAGAAGAGAAGAATAGAGGGGAATAGAATAAATAATACTAATAATAATTTTTCTCTCGTTTTTTTGTTTAATATGAACATTCCTTTTTCTCATAAGCTCATTGTTTTTTAATCCTCCATAATTTTGAAGAAATAAAGGGAGTGGAAAATGTTTTAATGAATTTTTATTGAAATCCTCATAATACCTTTTTCCCCCTTAATGCCTATATCACTAGTTTTAATTAAAATTTTATATAATAATAGTGTTGTTATAAAAGAATTTATTTCTTGATGTGCAGGACTACCTAGGATTCCCACCTAGACTAGTCACATGGGTAAACCTTAGGCTTCACCGCCTAAAGATTATTTGAATAATATTAATAAGTCTAAATACAAAATAAACCATCTAAAGCTTTACTTCCAATAATTACAATGGATAAAGATAAACATTCCTTTAATGAATCCTAATCGAACTCAAATACTAATTTAAATACTAAACCAATCCTTATGTATGGATGTGAAATTCAATCTCTATCATAACTCAAACTAACTAAATAAAAATGTTAAAACCTAAAATTATCCAATAAAAATACAAAATAAAATATTAAGATAGATTTTGATTATGCTTTTGCATCATTTCTACTCGATTTTCAAAAAAGATTACTTTTCATTCATATCCTTTCCTTTCAAACAAAAGAGAGATAAATATCTAATTTATTTCCACTCTTCTCTATTCTATTTCTATCCTTATATTCCTATAAACTTTCAAGCGTAGTGTTGGTGAAGCTTGCAACTAGTTCATCACTAACTTAGCTCAACAAAAGCGCAAATCCACAGCATTTAATTTTTCTTTTTCTGTTTTTACAAAGAAAATCTAAAAACTAGTAATCCTTTCTTACTTTGAAATCCTGTAAATGTTGTATTTGGATCTTCAAATTTCTAAGATAGGGAAAAGAGAGAAGGTACCAAAAAAGTAGTAGTAATCTGCTAGGTGTTTTGTTTGGTTTTTATTTAGATGGGTACAAAGTAAAAATGTTTAAACCATCACTTTTCTTTTTTCCAGACATTGCCATCTTATTCTTCCAACAAAATGATTCAATAAAAATTAAGTTATTGTAGACATAAATAATTGGAGAACTTGTTAAGAGTCACAAAAAGGCTAATCAAAGCACTCGCATCAGCTATGGTAAAATGACATAAGAGCCAAATTTTTGTTAGGAAATTGCCTCAAATTCCAATTGTAACTTGAAAAGTCAATTAGATTTTCTAGTTGAAGAAGGAAAAATTAATTTGGGTTTCCTTGTTATAGAAAGAAAGACTATTCCTTAGTGTGGAAGGAAATCTATTTTTTGTTAAAGAGGTAAAGTATTCTTAGTCCAAGAGAGAATAGACTCCTTGTTAAAGAGGCAATGTATTCCTAGTCTAAGAGATAATGTATTTCTAGCCTAAGAGGGAACAGTAAAAAAGTTTTATAAATAGACAATGCTACAAATAATTTGATGACTTTGGCCCAAGGGTCCTTCTTATGGGGAGAGGAAAAATAGAGTGTGAAACCAAGAGAGGGAAAATAGATTTTCACTTGGGAGGAATGCAAGAGGAAGGAGAGAGCAAGGTACTGCCGCCTTCGAGAAGACACAAAGAGAGTATGTGCAAGAGCAAATAAAAAGGAAGTTGCACAAGAAATAAAAAGAAAAGAGAACAACCAAGAGGAAGCTGCTTAGAGAAAAAGAAGACAGCCAAGAGAAAGATGTGCGTGGAGAAGAAAATAAAAAGGAGAGAGCAAAGTGTTACCACCTTTGAAAGAGATGATTAGTGTGTGTGTGTGTGTGTGTGTGTGTGTGAGAGAGAGAGAGAGAGAGAGAGTAAAGAAAAGTAAGATAGATTTTTCTTTAGCCGTGAGACATACACAAGAATTATTGTAATTGATTTGATAATAGTAAAATTATTCAGAGTTTGTCCCGTGGTTTTTTCCCTTCAAAGAGAAAGAGTTTTCTACGTAAATATTTGTGTTCTTGTGTGTGATTGTTGTTTTGGACTGCTGATATTGTTGATAACATTATTTGGGTCCCAACAAGTGCTATCAGAGCTAAGGTTAGAGTAGAAATGATGGTTAAAGAAGAAGGCAAGGCTTCAGGAATTGAGAAGTTTGATGGAATAGACTTCCGGTATTGGAGGATGCAGATTGAAGATTGTCTCTATGGAAAGAAATTAGATTTGCCTCTTTTGGGGACAAAACCTTAAACTATGAAGGATGAAGACTGAAACCTTTTTGATAGACAGGTATTGGGAGTTATTCGATTAACTCTGTCAAGATCAGTTACACACAATCTTGAAAAAGAAAATACCAATAGTAGTATTAGAGCTTGGTTGATTTAGTGGATGACTCTTTGTGTGAATTAAGATGGAAGAGAAGAGATTACTTTGATTAAGGTGGATCTATTCCAATAGGAAAAGAGAACTACTTGATTAAGATAGGAGCTATCCCAAGAGGAAAGAAGATAGTTGAGGACAATTAATGGAATTTAAGTCAAGGTGGAGATTGTTAGGAAATTGCCTCAGATTCCAATTTTAACTTGAAAAGTCAATTAGATTTCCTAGTTGAAGAAGGAAAAATTAATTTGGGTTTCTTTATTATAGAAGGAAAGACTATTCCTTAGTGTGGAAGAAAATCTATTCTTTGTTAAAGAGGTAATGTATTCTTAGTCCAAGAGAGAATAGACTCTTTGTTAAAGAGGTAATGAATTCCTAGTCTAAGAGGGAATAGTAAAAGAGTCTAATAAGTAGACAATGCTACAAAAAATTTAATGGCTTTGGCCAAGGGTCCTTCCTATGGGGAGAGGGAAAATAGAGCGTGAAACCAAGAGAGAGAAAATAGAGTCTCACTTGGAAGGAACGCAAGAGGAAGAAAAGAGTAAGGTACTACCGCCTTCAAGAAGACACAAAGAGAGTATGTACAAGAGCAAATAAAGAGGAAGCCGTACAAGAAATAAAAAGAAAAGAGAGCAGTCAAGAGGAAGCCGCTTAGAGAAAAAGAAGACAGCCAAGAGAAAGCTGTGCGTAGAGAAGAAAATAAAAATGAGAGAGCAAAGTGTTGTCACCTTTGAAAGAGATAATTTGTGTGTGTGTGTGTGTGTGTGTGTGTGTGTGTGTGAGAGTGAGAGAGAGAGAGTTAAGAAAAGCAAGAAAGATTTTTTTTAGCCATGAGACATACACAAGAATTATTGTAATTGATTTGATAATAGTAAAATTATTCGGAGTTTGTCCCGTGATTTTTTCCCTTCAAAAAGAAATGGGTTTCCACGTAAATATTTGTATTCTTGTGTGTAATTGTTATTTTGGACTGTTAATATTGTTGATAACATTATTTGGGTCTTAAAAATTACCCACATCAATTTATGTATACATTTTGCAAAATGCATTTTTACTATAGTACTTGTGCAAATATTGTAGTTGTGCATTTTAGTTTTTTCCTTTGCTTTTTCTCAAAAAGGAAAGAAAAGAGCGTATGATGATTGTGGTGTCAGGTGTGTGAAGAGAGAAAGATTAAAAAAAAATTAAAAAAGTTTAATATTTTAATAAAATAGAGTTTTAAAATAAATAATATAATATGGGTGTTTGAAAAAAAAAATTATATAAAATAGAAAAATATGTTCTTATGCTAAAAAAAAGAAAAAAAGAAAATTGCACAAGCTCGTGTGATGTGAATGGTTGAATGCTTTTACAAAAGCGAGAAAACAGAAACAATGTACTTCATGCGTTGAAGTTTATATGAGGACAACGATGATACGGGCTCCATGTTCTACTAGTCCAAAAATCTGGTTTATTTCGTTATCGTTTCAAATTTTCAAAAGGCTCCTATAAGACAAAGACTTTGGTGTTACAGTATCATCTTGTGCACATCCAAGTTCAACTAATTTTTGACACGAACCAATTACCCAAATCCAATGGAAATTGAGAAGAGAGGGAGTTGGTTTTCCTGGCACACCCAAAATGTTAAAAATTTGACAATGTGTTTGACAAAATGCACCCCAAAATGTTAGGTAACATTCAAAATGTGAAACTCTGACTAGAAAACAACAACAAAAAGGTTTATATTTTTCAATAGGTTGTTGGTCAGACTTCTAAAAACACATGCTTTCCTTGTCTATCAAAATTAAAAAATGGGTTCGCCCAATTGTCATGAACATGCAAAATAATCCAATTCAAGATTCATTTGGTCCCACTTCCTAAATCTCTGCATGTTAAAATATGCAAAATGCCGGGATTTTGGGATTTGGAAATGGAATTCTAAGACATGCAGTGCACATATAACATAACCACTATGCTTGTAGCGGCGGAAATTACACCAATATGAAAACATTTTCACTTTCTCTCTTTCTCAAAAAATAAGAGGGAAGATTTCAACTTTAAGTACTAAAAAATAAAAAATAAACACTATTTTGAAATCTTTTTAAGTTTATTTTTTGAGTTTATTTTTCAATTTAAAATGAGATTTTCGAATGTTTTTGAAGATCATACACAAATAGAAACAGATTGCAATCAATTTGATAATGATTGAATGACATTACGGATCTGACTCGACTAATTAGGAAAGATAGCATAAAATTTTTGATGATCATACTTTTATACGATCACCATGATCCATGACAAGTAGCTGTAGCTAGTAAGATTATTGCTATGTTCCAATAAGAACTTTAGGACCATCATAGGTCTAGAATTCATCAAAAAATTTATTATAAGAATTGGGGGTTTAGTCCCCTTCACTTGTAACAAAAAGAGAGAGAGAAAAAAAAAAAATACGCAGACAATGACGGAACTAGAAAAAAAAAATTAAGGGGACCTAGCTAGCTATTTCATCAATATATCTAATGTGAGCAAATTATTGATAATAAATTGACTATGACATATAATGCATTGCAAACTGGTCCACTCCAAATTTATGTTTCACATAACCATAAAACTGACAAGTAGAATATATGAATGTGAGTATCGATCATCATGTTGATATATATATATATATACACACACTTCTTTTTTAGAAGAAACATCATGTTGATATAAAGTGCATGAATTGACAACCGAATTAACAGCATAATAAAAATTGTAATAAATGTGGACCTTCGACCAACCACTAAGGTCGTATGTATATATAGGTAGAACGACTCTCAAGTCTCATCAATCGCAAATATTAATTTTTTTTAATATATTTATTAAGAACTAATCAAAATAGAAAATTCTTGCGTAAAGTAACAATTGGCATAGTTTTCATGTTAGCTTACAACCTACCAGAAGCCAAAAGAAAAACAACAAATGAAATAATTATAGAAGAGATGTGGTGTAAAATTCATGTTTTACTCTTCCAATTTCAACATGCCACATCATCTTATTACATATATAAGAAAAAAAAACATGACCACACCCAATCAATTCTAATACTCATATATAAACCCAATTAAATTTGAAGTTTATTGAGAATTTATTAGTTGTGGTAAGATGTATTAAATTTTAAGTAAAATGTTGATGTGACAATCTCTTATTCGATAGTGTAGAACATGGATTTCACACCCCGTCCTTATCAAATTCGGACTCATTATATATAGAATACTTACCAGAAGCCAAAAGAAAACAACAAATGAAATAATTATAGAATACTTCGGGATACAATAAATATGTACTAGCTCCTTTTACATAATTATAAATCTCACTAATCATGTTATTAAAGTGAATGTTTCAAAAAAAGTTCAATTATTAACTCAAATTAGATTTTAATTGCACTTTTATGTAAAGTCTTATTCTAATTTTCTTATTATCAAGTGTAAATATACTCTATGTGAGTCAAATTTCTCGAGATAGATGAGTTCGCAAAAATATGACCGTCACAATTAATTTGTTATATATGGGTGTTGAGTTTACAATAGGAGAGCTAAAAGAAGGAAATCAAAATGTTAAATAATTGATAAGGGTAGGCCTGTTCAGCCACCGCCCACCACCGATGGAACTGCTCTTCACCACACCGAGCCGCCCCCCTCAGAGCTCCACCGTAGGTGTCCGGCGTGGTGTCGGCAGCGATTTCCGAGTACCGAAGCCACCAGGTGCGGCGAACGGTGGTGACTTTTGCCCGCCGATGAAAACCGCAACGCACCGCTTATAAATATGTGTGTGTGTGTGTGTGTGTGTGTGTGTGTGCGTGTGTCTCAGTGGGATAGAGAAAGGAAAGCTCAGAGAGAGAGAGAGAGAGAGAGCGGCGATTGAATTAGGAGGAAGAAAAAGAAGCTGAAGTTAGGGATGATTTTACGTTTGTAAAACGAAGTCGTTTTTGGGTTTTATTTTTTAAAATTCCTGATACCAAAACGACGTTGTTTTGGACTTTTATAAAAAAATAGAATTGTACTATGGAACGACGTCGTTTCAAGTTAGGTTAAATTTCTTCTTTTTTTGCCGTTTATATCACACAACCCCTCATTCCCTCTCTCCACACAGCCTCGTTCACACTTTCTCCACACAACCTCTCTCTCTCTTTCTCCCCCCTTAGCCATCACCAGTCGCTGCCACCATCCTCTATCGCTTGATGCCTCAATTCTCCAAGTATCTTCCTCTCCTCTCTCCTCTTTATCATAGCTATTCTATGGAAGTTCCAAGAGAAAGTTTTGATGGTCAATACCTAGCCTACTATGTCGTCTATGCTTCTCCTTGCTACTAGGTATGTGAATTTATTTGATGCTCAATACCTAGGATGCTAACTATCCTTTGCCTTACTATACTTTTTAAAAAGATTGTGAATTTATTTGAGATATTTTGTGTGGGAATTTGAGAAATATTGTGAATATGTTTGTTTTTTTTTTTTTAAGAATATTTGGATTGCTTGATGATATTGTATGTATGGGTTGTTTGATGTGAATTGAGGAGTTTTTTTTTTTTTTTAATAGTTGAGTTTTTTTTTAAAACCAAACTAACTGCACCAAACCGGAATGGTGCACCGCACCTTGTGCAGACCGGTTTCCACCCCTCCACGAGTGAGGTGCGGTCAGGGTTGAAGAGAAACCGGCCCTATAGGTGCAGTGCAAAAAGGCCCCCCAAAACCGGCCGCACTGCACCGTGTACAATCCTAAATAAGGGTTCTAAACCCTTACTCAGATGTGTAGGGGGAAAGGGGGGGCGTGGGGGGGGGGGGGTGTGGTGGGGATTTTATTTATACTAGTTGATCCAGCTTTCAGTAGTGGGTTGTGATGATAGAGGACTGGAGGTCTAAAGATGCTTAACTCATTAGGTGTCTCCTCCCCCTTTTGAGGAATATGAGTAGGTTAATAGGTGTGGAGCACTGTTTAGACCAATTATTTAGTAACTAGCATGTAACTCCATGTAAATGCATGAATGCATTTAAAATTAAACAAAATTTTTATTATAAAAATATAAAAAATTAGTCAAATTATTATTTAAAAAAAAAAACATGTAACACATGCATTCATGCATACGTATAGATACATTTAAAATTAAACACAATTTTTATCATAAAAATATAGATAATTAGTCAACTTATTTTAAAATAAATATAATTAGTCACATATTAAAATTATTACCTAAATTTAATACTACTGATGATATTTTTTTTTAATTTTTAATAAGGTAGAACGTGTGGTGATTTTTATTTTATTTATTTTTTAAGAAACATGTGGTGATTTTTATTGAGTATATGTAATTGTTTTTTTTTTTAATTTTATAGTTCATTAATATTAGATTCTTAGTTTTTTGTACTCATTAACTCACTTGACACAAAAATTAAAAAACTTAAGTAGGCACGTGGCACATGCTAAAGTGGATAATTATGGTATAGTCTCCACATAAATTTAGACACGTGAAAAATTGGATTATAATTTCAAATTCTAATTCAACTTTCTATAGGTTTTACTTATTAATATATATATATATATATAAGTTATAAATTTGAATTTTTTTTAGTTATATGATTATATTTTTTATGGTTTATTATATTAGACTCCTCATTTTCTATATTAAATTGACTAATTTAACACAAAAACTTAGATTAGACGAGACACGTGGCGCAAAATTAAAGAGAACTGCTATGTCCATAACATTTTTCACAACATTTTCACAACAAATCCTAGTTGACAAGTTGTTATAGGTTTTAAATTTAAATCCAACACTGAAATTACTTTCTTACCCACTAGTAATAGCAAATAACAACCTGCCAACTAGGATTTGTTATGAAAATGTTGTGAAAAATGTTGTGGACGTAATATTTCTCAAAATTAAACTTTAATTGAAATTCAATTTTTACACTAAATTAACTCACTTGGCATAAAATTCTAAATTTATATTAGATGAGACACGTGGCGCAAAATTAAATTCTAATTTGAATTTCAATTTGAAAATTAATTGGATTTTCTCTCTGCTTTTCCTATTATTATATATATAGATTAATGCAATCCATATTAGATAGGAACATTTAATTAATGCGGAGGAAACTGTTGTTGAGTTTAGATGCCACCTCCTCTGATTCCTTGGCTCTGGACGTCCAAGGTTTGGTTATATCTCGGTTTGACATTTCCACTTTTGTTTAAAAAATATATATATCACACACATTCATAATTGGGTGTAAGGAGATTTGAACCCTGAATATCTCCATTAAAAGTACCAAAATGTGCCAACCATTTGAACAAAAAGGCTATATAAAGTTAAATCGGGAAAAACTATGATAAGGATAAGGTTTGGCTACAAACTTACTTAATATCTTTTTATTGGATATGAATTTTGATAAATCCATCATTGGATTACACTTTCTTTTCATGTCTTCCATGCTTACAAAATTTCAAAATGATCAAAGATCAATAGCTATGTCATTAATCAAATGTTTAAATTTCAAGTTTTTATAGTTTAAAATTATGAATAAAAAATAAGTTTATGGATTGAATAGTAAATAACATCCAATTACATAAATTTGAAATACGTATTAAGAACATAAAGAACATACAATCCAATAGATAGATTTTCAAAATATATAGCTATGTTCATTTTTTTTTAATGAAATTTGTAGCCATTGGCTATAACTAAGTTTGTAACCAAATTTTGTCCATATCATAATTGTTTGCAACTAGTTTTTTTTTGTTCTTTTTTTTTTATATAATAATATATATCTATAGATACAATAATATTTGAAACCTATGACATTCGCTTCATAACGATGGCTTATTATCATGAGACTAAGATATTGCTTTTTTTTTTTTTTTTAAAGAATAGAGATTGAATCCTAAATATTTTATTCAATAATAAGAAACTTCACAAATTGAGTTAACTGGAACCTACCATATAGTTAAATTTAAACTAAGGTAGTTAGACTTAAACAAAGCATTCTTCAAGATCTTTTTAATGTTTATAATATATGGAGTAATTCTTAGGTACTCTCGGAATATAGAGAATGATGCTCCCTCCTTTCACATTCATGGTGTGGTCTGCTCATTAAATTCATGATGAAGTCCACCATAAATGTGAGAAGAAGAAACACAATTTTTCCGTGCTCCGAGAGTATCTAAGAATTTTTCATAATATATGTATTTAGGGATGAATGCTAGCACTCTAACTTGCAGCCATTATTTATTCAAAAGCATTTTATAATCTGCATCAAAATAGTGGTTTAATTAGGGTGTAGAATTCAATTGATTTTATGCAGTCCAGGTATTATTACAGTACATGCATGCACAAACCCAAGGTCAAATCCTCATGTCCTCACCATCATGTAAAACAGAGGGTGCAGTTGGTAGTGGAGATGCCATAATATATACATAGAAGACTAGCTTGTCTAATCACAACTGAAGTGGGTTCATTAATAATGGGGAGGAGGACATAAAGTTTTATTTTGACGGCCCCAAATTCTATCCCATTGGACTTTAACTTGGAGACCACCAATCGCTTTAATCAATTCCAAAACTGAAATGAAACCTTTTTCACTTCCATATTCTTTTTTGACAGCCACTTCTATGTATTCTTCAAATCATATTATATTATACCAATTTACCATCTTAGAAAAATAGGGTTTATTATTATAAGCCTTTTAATATAAAGAAAAGATGATTCCATTCTCATATACTATATCTATATTTATATTTTTTATAAACTAATTTAAGTTATATACAAAGTTTGAATACCGCATATGTTCTCAAAACTTTCCAACAAACCTTTTAATTATTATTTTTTAAAAAGTACATTCTTAAATCAAACTACGGATTATTTTTCCACACTTCAAGTGACAATGTTTATCTTCACCAAGCATCTCAAACACATTAATTTCTTTTCCCCAGTTTTTTTCCTTCGCATTAGTGCCTAGTAGGGTTCCAATGTCAAATCTTCTACTTCTTTCACTCTTATTTTTACTGTGCTTTTGTGTTAGAGCCCAATCCTAAGAAAGGGTATGAATAGATGGTTAATAGTTAATTTGTTACTCCCTCTAATTTTCCAGTAGGGGTGTTCACCAAACCGCATAAACCGCACCAAAACCGCCCGCAAAATGACATAACCGCACCGCACCGCAAGTAATAGTACACCGCACCGCATTGCACCGCATGGTGCGGTGCGGTTTGCGGTTTTATAATAAGAAAACTGCATAAACCGCACCGCACCGCACCCTCTCTATATATTAATATATATTTATTTATTTTTAATATTAAATATATTATTAATAGTTTTAAAACCCTAGTTTTCAAAAAAAAAAAGTTTAATAACCCTAGCAAGTGTTGACTAGAAAAACCAACCCAAAATAAAGAAAAACTAGCCCAATAATTTAAAACTTGGCCCAAAAAAAGGGAAAAATTAGTTTTGGGCTAAGTAAGAAAAGCCCAAAATTAGAAAAATATACCGACTTCAAATCGCATCTTATACATAGTATTGCATATGTGACTGCAAAAATAAGGTGCGGTGCGGTTATGGTTTTGGCTAAACTCTAAACCGCACCACACCGCACCGCACCGCATATTTGACCGCAAAAATAAGGTGCGGTGCAGTTATGGTTTTAGCTAAACCGCACCGCAAAGTGCGGTGCTAAAAATGGCCTAAAACCGCACCGCACCACACCGCGAACACCCCTATTTTCCAGTATATTCTAGCTCTTATCTTTCCTTCCAAGTAATTTTCGGTTTGGTTATAGCTATTTGTTTCGAAATGCAAGTTAATAAATGACTTTAAGCAAGAACAGACTTTTGCTTAAAGTCATTTATTATCTTGCATTTCAGCAAATAAAGCTTTCCAGAAAAAGGTAACCAAAATACATATAGCTCAGTATTAAAAACAATTATGATTTTTATTATTTCCAAAAAAAAAAAAAAGTTTTTTGTCTGTTGTAATTATTACAAAAGATGTAGGAGTAATTGGTTTTGCCTTTTCAATGTTAAAGTAAAGACTATTACTCTCCCCCTCGCACCACCCCCCCCCCCCCCCCAAAAAAAAAAAAAAAAAAAACTTTTTATTGAACAGAAACAAATAGCTAAAGAGAGAACCTCTCCAAATCTATCTGCATTTCAAAAACCCCTTTAGCTTACAATAATTAACCAAAAAGGAAACATTATGATTTATGGGCAACAAATCCAATTCGCCAAAAGATTTTAAGCTAAAAGTGGTATTGGTTTTTTCAAATGAAAAAAAAAAATTTTATTAATAGTGTTTATTAATTTTTAAGAAAATGCCCATATTTTAGAACATCCCAAAATTGAATAAATGACACACACCAAAAAGAAAGAAAGAAAAAACCTAGAGGGAGTATCTTATATTTAGAATAGTGTTATTTATGGAAACTACAAGATATAAAACTTAGAAGAAAGTTGGTATCAATCACTAAAATTGGATGAAAATTGTGACCAAGTAATATTAACACTCTATTTGTTTTGATAGAAAACTCTTTTTGGAAAACATATTCTTTTTCTTATGTTTGGCTAAGATCTTAAAAATGAGCTACAAAAAATATTTCTTCAGAGATGGTAGTCCGTGGAGAGAGAGAGCATGGGAAAAAGAGAGGCAATAGTTACAATTTGAAGTATATATATATAATATAAGTTATGGTTTGTTGAGTATGTAACATTTTGATAAACATTTTTTGTTCTTGACAGGTAGTAAACATTTTTCACTCTCTATTTGGCTTGATTTTCCATTGACCACATAAAATATTTATCATTAACTTGTGTTTTCTATCGTACGAACACCAGAAAATGCAAGGAAAAAAAATTGTCAAAACATACCCAACATAAATATGGGTTGAATATGGTCTGTCATTATTTGGCATAGTTTGCGAAATTCAGAATTCACTCAAGATTTATGAATGTTTGAGATTTTTTTTTTTTTTTGAGAGTTATTCTAGAACTATTGAGGTTTAACATATTTAGTTTTGTATGTATGATGAAAATAATTAAAAATAAATTCAAATCCAAATACTTTGGGATGGGTTCAACGTTGATCAAACTCAATGATAAGTGAGAAAGTTTCAATGTTCATCAAACTCAAAATTTACGGTATAATTAAGGAGTAATGTTTTTTTTTAAGGCAAAATGGAATGTTGGACTCTTTCATCACCTAACCAATTTCATGTAAAATATGTAATTATTTCTTTAAAAAAATCGCAAAAGACAAAAGAAATATTCAAGTGGCATGACTATAATGGAATTGAGGTGAATCAGATGATACGCTGTACTCCTCCACCGGATTTCACTGAAAAAGATATATATATATATATATATATATATATATAAAGTGAGATAATTTTAAATTGACACCGCCACAAATAATTACCAAGTGGGAGTGAGAGGATAATATGAGCACATTAAAACCAGCAATAAATAAAGTAGTTAATGGTAACATGAACACGAAATGAATGTTAATATTGTTTGTGGCTGTGGCTAAGGTATGTATGTACTTGTGTCACTTGACCATTTCCTACGGTATCCTCTCTCTCTCTCTCTCTCATCTCATTGTCACATGTCTATGGATTATATAATATCCTTGGTAGGTACTGGGTACGAAGCCGAAGGAACAAGGATCCAAAATTTCGAAACTAAGAAATCAATTTTCAAATCCCGTTAGCCACCAACATTACATATATAACAAAGACAATTGGCAATATAAAAAAGCAATGGCCTAAAATTCAAAAAACCCTTTTGTTTTATACCATAATAAGAAATTAAACCATACACTTTTTAATTTTGTTAATTTGAACTCCGCACTTTTCTCAGTGTGACCATCAAAAGCCCCCATTTCATTTTTGCTGATCACAAATTTTTTTTTTTTGATAATTCAATAGTTACAATAAAGTGGAAGAATTTAAATTTTAAATGTCTTCGTTAGAAACACAAAAAATTGCTATTTACCATAACCTACAAGACTCTTGGATCAGTAAACACTTACTTAACAATGAGAAGTTTGACATCAATAGTCAACAAACCTTAAAATATAACCTCGATTTTTTTTTAATATTTAAAGATAATATTGGTATTTTCTGTTGAACTCAGAAATTAGATACTCTTAAAATATAGTTATGTGGCGCTCTTTCCTTTCACATTCATGATAAACCCTACTATAAAATTAATTAGTAGGATTTATTATAAATGTGAAGAAAATATATCATGCATCCGTTATATAAGAAGGAGACTACATTTAGTGGATATATAATATAATTTTTCATGAATGTGAAAAGAGAGAGTATCAAGTTATTGTATTTTCTGAAACACTTAAAAAATGGGCTTTTAGCTTTTTGGTAAAGTTTTTTGATCTTTCTAATGTGAGAAAATATATAGGTTTGATTAAAAAAAAATAATGAATTTTTTGTGTTTATTGATAATATAGATTTTTTTAAAAATGTAAAATTTAACTGGGTGGTATAGAGATTTTGATTGTTATTATAATAATAAAAGTGTAGGATATAAATTCAAGCAATTAAAAGAATAGGTTTTAATTTTGTACAAATGTAGTGTGTGTATATATATATATATTATTCATTTATTTGGATTTTCCAAAAAGCAATTTGCTATATTTGGCAATTGGCGCCCAAGTGGCCCTTCTTTAGGGTTTTAGTGGAGAGCTGTAGCTATCATGCGCACCAGCTCACTTTTCTCCAAAGAGGCAAGGAAAGGAAAAGAATCCAAAATTCCTTTTTTATTTTTTATTTTATTTATATATATATATATTGAGGTATAAATTGTAAGGACAAACTATAACTGAAATAATTTATCTAAAAAAAATATAATTGATAAATAGGTCCGTTTAGTAATATTACCTTAATAACGTTGTTTAAGTATTATAAAAATATGTATAGGTAAAAAAATATTATAAAAATACTTATTATATTATTTAAATAATAAAAACTGTAATTTAAACCGCACCACCAAATTAGCCCATGCTCTTCTGTCTCTCTTATCCTTTGTCAGCTGTATAAACCTATGTATGGTTTTGGTGCAATAGGCTTTTGTTACTTTGTGTACTGTGATGGCCCCCAAATACATACAAGTATTAAAAAAAAAATGAAGTGGGTCCTACACGGAAACCAGGATTTGAGGCTGAGTTTTGTAGTGTAGGCACCAAAAATCAACCAAAAAACGTGGCTAATGATCCCCATTTCATTTTCATCCCCCATTAATCCCACTCCTTTCTTTATTTGTTTTTTTATTAATTAATTGTTTAAGTCAGTTTCACACACGAACCACAAGTACACAACTACTCTTATAAGACCACTCTCTACAATGGTCTCCAAAAACAGTTACAGTTACACACACACACACACACACACACACACACACACACACAACTTTTTCTTAAATTTTAAGAAAACAACAGTGAGTTTAAAAGAAGTGTTGGAACCTAGTATATTTTAGAGCCCTTTTTATGATTTCTTCTTTCTCTTCCATGTGCTAAGCTTTGTTTTCTCTGTTCTTCACCTTTTCTTGTTGTTTTTGTTGTTTTGCCTTTCTTTCTTTCTTTCCACTGTTTGACCTTTCAGTCTTTGTCTGGGGCATGACAACACAAGCTTGAAACTTTAAAACAGCGTTGCTGTATTGGGAATCAGCTGCTTCTCTTACTGTTTTTGTCTATTGGATTGGCGTGGTTCTTCTTGGATCCAATTCTTAAGGTAAGGATTAAGAAAAAGGTTTCTCTTTTATTTATTTATTAATATATTGTTTTATTCTTTGCTTTGCAGCTTTTGCTGGGTGTTTTTTGTATTGTTTATTATTATGTTTTTTGTGTGTAACTTTGTGGCTTTGTTGGGTTATTTGCACTGATTTGTTTTTCTGGGTTTTTACTTAAGAGGTGGCAGGAAGTTGATAAATTGAATATTTTTCCTCTGTTCTTCTTTCTCAGTTCTTGAAAAGATACGCCTTTTCGCTTCTGCGAACAGTGAAGGAGGTATTCCTGAGTAGAGCTGAGCTGCTTTGATACCAAACTCTGTATGGAATTCGAGGCAATTACTGTGCGTGTGTGTGTGTGTGTTTTGTGAAATTGTATTTTGTAAAAGTATGGATGATTCTCTCTTTATGTGCAAATATATGCATCTGAGGTTTGTACATCTGCAATTATTTCCACCAACGCTCTTCTTCCTTGGTTGTTTATTACCCTCTCTCTTTAATATACTTCTTTTCTGCTATTAAAAGTTTAGATTTGTTTTATAACTCAATTTCACGATCATAAATCCTTACAAATCTAAACTTTTGTTTACCCTTGTATATATAGATAGAGTTATCCTATCGATATCAATAAAATGAAATAATGTGTCCTAATTTGCCTTTTCTTTTCCATTTCTGATTAGAAACAACTTTTAATAATATCCACAAAAGGGAAAGTTGGAACTTGGAACATTCTTGTTATTGCATATTACGTTCATTTCTTGTCAAATAAATAAAAATTGCTTGGTTCGTTGTTTTAGGTTAATTTTGTAGGCCAACAAGTCAATCAAACGCTCCACTTTTGGATTTGTTAATAAGTACCTGTCAAATGATTTGTGACAGCCTCTGTTGATTTTTATCCTTTAATTTTATTTTCCTAATTTTGCAGAATTTTGACAGCTTTATAACCATTTCTGTTGCTTTCAGAATTCTTGTGAGGACCATGGAAAATAGAGGTTTATATAATCTGGTGTACCGTCATAATCATGATATCTAGTTGGAATCAGAGGATGGAAAGTAGAGTTGTCTACTGTTGATGCGACTCCAGTCCATAGAAGCAGAAGATGGAAAATAGATTTGTCAATGCTCGTAAAGATGGCCAGCAAGAAGATTCATTGCATAACTTGAGCAAGACCAGAGAATTGAGTGGAGAAGAAAGTCTGGATTTTTCTGAGTCAAAATCAAAAAAGTTGGTGAGAAGAGTAAATTTGCCACGTGCAATAGTTTTAAATTTTAAGCAATCTCAAATTCGCAAAAGTTGCAATGAGAATTCATTACTTCGAAGTACTCATGGATTGGACAGTAGGATTCCGAAGCATTTGGTAAGTATAGATGAAAAATATCTTCGTCGTTGCCTGGGATTGATTCATATCAGTGCATCAAAAGCAGCACGATGCAGTACATCTATGAATTTGAGCTCTCTGAAGATGAGCATTTTGTCCGACAGCTTAAATCCAGCTAAAATTGAAAATAGAGATTCATGTGATTCGGCTAGGTTCATTTTTGAATGTCCGTTGGAATCTGGGACTGGGGGTGTAGCCGTAAGCCCTGCAGGACGATGGATTGTAGGTACAATTATGGGGAGCAAGAGTATGATGAACGTATTGAAGAGCCCTTTGTTTCATCAATTTGGTGCCTTAGATGGCAATGCCAACTTCACAAGATCGAATTTGAATGATATTAAAGGCTCAATATGCTATGACATTGTGGACTCTCCCAGCGGGTTAAGTATATCTTCACCACAGAAGACAAATAAGGAACCTCCATCTATGGGAAGCCATACAGATGGATCTGATAGGGCACATAAAAGGCGTGTTTCAATGTCTAGCACAAACTCTACATGTTCTGATCAGTCTTCTTCTTCTGCATCTGCCACTATTTCTCAGGGGATGCTCCAATGTACATGGAAGGGGGGGCTTCCTCATTTTGTATTCTCTGCAGATGATCAGAGGGAGATCTACCTAGCCAATGTGTGGAAGGTTGAGTCAACAGATGATAAGGCTGTAGACTATATGTACTCATTCCATTCAAAAAAGGGTGGCCAGAAGGACCTATCAATTTGTGATAATGAGTCACAACTTGTTGGTAAGATGAAGGTTTCTGCATCTTTCACCCTCTGCCCGGACAATTCCAAAATCATGGAGACTGAGTTTGTTTTGTATGGTGCTAATGAAAATTGTGACATAGAGACAAACACTTCAAAGCATAGTTTGAGGAAGAACAAGGGTTTGTCAAAGAAGGTAGTGGAAGCATTCAAAATGAGTCATTTGTCTAAACAGAGAAATGTCTCCAAGTTTGGGGGATCTAGTGCCATACTAGAAAACTGTTCCTGGGACCCATCTTTAGATACAAGCCGCAACCTTGATGCATTATGTTGGGCCAAAAAGTTAGAAAATCATCTTCTGCCAAATTTTGAATTGGCTGCCATTGTTGTGAAAGACCACCTCCGTGACAAACGTCAGGAAGAAGTTGGGGGTTGGGGCTTGAAATTTCTCAAGAAATCAGGGCCTAGGCAAACAGTTGCTTCTCCAGAAGCGTTGGTACATTGTGAAAGTTCTGGTCGAAATACTGGTGATTGCTCTACAAGTGTGGACATTCTAATCCCGGAGGGTCTTCATGGTGGGCCAACAACAAAAAATGGTGGCCCTTCCACTCTCACTGAAAGATGGAGATCTGGTGGACACTGTGACTGTGGTGGTTGGGATATTGGGTGTCCCCTCACAATACTTAAAACTAGATCGACCAAAGATGAGATTTTGCCTGAAGCAGAGATGGAGGAGGAGTGTAAGCCATTTGATATTTTTAAACAGGTGAGTCAATCTCCTTGTATTCTTTTCTTCTAGTACAATTTAGAATTGCAGATAGTATTGAGTATCACTAATGGTTTCAAGCTATAGCAACTATAGAGTTTGATTTTGCCATACATCTTTACAAGAACTCTATATTCTGTTCTTCTCCTCATAAGAAGTTATTTAAATCCCCTTCTGTCATGCTATTTTTCATATAAATAATTTTATCTAGTACAGTATTTAATTTTATTGTAGTTCTGTCATATTCCACTTTACTGTGACTGAAAAAAGAAGTATGGCCAGTTTCGCTGACTAGATCTGATGTTTGCCAAACTTAGTTCTTGTTCCTTCGATCATTTAATTGTGTCCCATAAATTTTTGCACTTGCAACCTAAGGTATTTTAGTTGTTATAGAGAGATTTCAGAAATAATTTTTCATACTAGTGTCTATTCACATAATGGGTTTTTGTCATATTTGTTGAACTTTCATGCAACCTCTCCTTCAAAATGCAGTGATATAACTGTGGCCAATCTTCAAATTTTCAGGGTTCACAGCACACAGCTCCCACATTGAGGATGGAAACTGTTCGTGATGGTTTATATTTTATTCATTTTCAACCTCCTTTATCAGCTTTGCAGTCTTTCTCAATCGCGGTGGCAATTATCCACATTCGGAGTCCCACACTCCGGCCCAAAAAATTGCAAGAGTTGAAGTAGCAAGATCCAGGATGGTGTTTATTTTGTAGTTGTAAACCTTACTGTGTTATAGCAGTAAGTCAAAATTTTAGTATTTACATATGAATTGAGATCTTGATTATCACGTTTTATGGTTGCTAATTGCCCTAGATTCAGAGTGTTTTCATACTTTAGGTTAGTTGGTGCTGATTGGTTTATTTTATACTTTGATTCTTAGTTCAAACACTCCTGTAGTCTGCTCCTTTTTATCAAATGTACAAGTTATTGGTAAAGTAAATTTGGTTTGAAATCATCTTGATGACCATTAGCCTATAATGTGATTCGTGTACTCCATTGAACTAGGATCTTTCGTGAAAAATAATGCCATTGTTTATTGGACACTTGTTGAAAGTTTCACAGCTGGGACAGATGAGGACATGATACTTGTAGCAGACTCCTGTATGCATTTTGATTTAAAAAAAGAAAAAGAAAAAAAGAAGAAGAGATTTTCAGCTTCATTTTCCTAATGGTGCAGAGTTAGAAGTGTATGTACTTTTGAGGGGAAAACCATGATCTGTAGATATATGTTATTCTCCTAATTCAGTATCTGTGGTTCTTATGCATAGAAATAGACTCTCAAACATAAATATGTTTTAGTATTATAAATTCGCGCACACACACACAACTTTTTTCCCGTCTCAAAATTTTTTTTTTTCTTTTCCTTTTATGAATTGCCATGTTTGGCTCTCTACAAGTCATAGGTACAATTTGAAGATCATAATTTTTTGAATTAAATTGTGAGGATGCAATTTGAAGAGGATTATCTTCCCTCCTCTTTTACACAAGTGTTACAAAGAACTTACATGCGTCTGTTCAGCTTCTAGTGAAGTGTTTCTTTTGGAATTTCTTATGATGGGAGAGCCAATGGATCAAGTCATCGTTTTTGGGTTTATACTTATGCTGAATTTTTCTGTTTCTTTTTGTCAGAAGCTCGTGGTTTAGTGAATTATAGGTTTCTTTTACTGCTTGATCTGTTTGTGCACTTTTAGAGATCACTTCAACAAACATAGATGCAAGCATGGTATGTGTCATATAAATATAAAGAAATTTGTATTATCGTTTCTTAATGGAGAAAATTTTTGATTTCATATTTTTACTTTGTTTAGGAGAAACCATTGAACTTATTCCTCTCCCCCCCCCCCCCCCCCCAACCCTTCAACTTTGCTGTAGTTTCATGCACATAATGTGTTTGCTGGGTTGAATTGACCATTTCTACTCTCCAACATGATTAGTCTTCATGGTGAGCTAAATTCTTCTTTTTTGACTGTTCAGCCATGTGGTAAGGTCCTAGCTCGTCCATTGAAAGAAAGAAAAGGAAAAGGAGAAAAATTATCGTAAGAAAAATGTGAAATGTTTTGTTTTTTTTTTTTTTTTTTTTTTTTTTGTGTGTGTGTGTGTAACTAGATGCTATTGACCTGAGAAGTCAGGAAAGATGGTTGGCTATTTGCTTGTATTCATTTTGTTTGAAGTTTTATTACATGAGAATGCCTGTGGAATTAGTTAAATGACTCACCCAGGCAAGAAGGAGCCGGGGGGGAGAGGTGGGGGGAAACACACACACTAAGGCTTTGTAGAAACACTACCAACAATGGGACTGCAACGGGCAGAGAGCTGTGATATTGTTTTAGTTGGGTAAATCTAAGAAAATAGAGAGAGTAAACTATTACAAATGGAATGTGAGAAAAAAAATTCCGTAGACCAACTGAAAAAATCAAAAGTAGGAAATTATGAAGAAAAAGTTGTATGAGCTTAACATATTATGCTTAGAACGATGTTCAAGGTTCCATACCTACATCACATCCAAATTTGTGTCTACACATACATGAGCATGTGTTGCACTTTGCTTAAATATGCAATATATTAGTATTCAAACCCACTTTTATTGGTACATATTTGTATGTTTTTGCTAACCATTACTTGGTAATTGTTGTCCATATCATAAGATTATTGCTGGCTAATTCATCTTAGGCGGTGCTACTCAAAAGCAGGTCACAGCTTGTGGGTTTCTTTCTAACATAGATATCAACGAGGTTGTAACTGATATTCCATTTTATGTCGATTATTGACTTGACCATTCGTCCATAGCAAAGATAGTTATAAGTTTTTGTTCTTTGCTAGCTACTTCTTTTTCTTGTTTCTACATGGCAAGCAACTTTGGACAATTATGTTTTCTGTACATGCCATGCCATTCAGTATTTGTCCCATCTTTTCCTTTTATTTGTCTTTTTCATTCCAGCTCAATCTAAAAGCATATTGATGGAGAACCAAGAAAATAGAAGGGAGGAAGCCCCAGAGTTGTTGCTTTCAGAGCAGAAGATATCACTTGAAAGTTGCACAAGGTAGCTAAGCTTATCACTGTTTCTTGATGTTCTATGTGAAGTTTTATGAATCATAGATCAGTTAGACATTCATTAGACTTTAATTGAAAAAAGAAAAGGCATAATAATTTGAAATTCCTAAGTTTGTAACTTTTATAAAATCCATATTTGGATGCTATAATAAACCTGATCAGTGTCCAACTGGATATTCTTGAGGCTATGCACCCAGCTGTACTCATGAGTAAAGTTGTAGCCATGAGGAGACAACTTAACATGACTAGCATTTGAGTGGTTAAATATCATTGTTCAAGAGGTAGCATCCTTGGATACATTGGTTGAGTTTATAATAAAGTTCAAGAGGTTGCAGTACAACAGCCTATATATATATATATATATATATATATGTTTAGAACGGCAGTTTAGGACACTGTAGGTTAATACTCTAAGTTGCAAAGTAACATGATAAAAACTTTGTGGATGTCTTGATTTGGCTCTAAACCTATATAATTGTTGCTTGTTCCATTTCATAACGATATGGGCATAACCAAATTTCAATTTACTGAAGGATATGTAAATTGGTGAACCTCTATACCTTGTGGTTTGTGAAATAGTAAATGGCATGAAAGTAGATCATCTAATAGATAACTTCTTTTCTCTTCTGAAATATAGACTTTGCTTTAGTATCTGGAACATTTTCATCATGATGAGGTTTTTCAGCTGAAACTTGTCTATCAATGAAAATATGTACACTTAAATTAGTTTAGATGTTTCCATGGATATGCTACTGTTGTGAAAAACCGACCCAAAAAGAAAAAAAAGAGTTAGCCCCACCAGGCCACAACTTGCTGCAGTCATGAACTTGAGATTACAAACTTCACTACCAATGCCCCAACTTCTGAATTATTCATTGGATTCTTTAACTTCTTTATCTTTAAGAGAACTGTTGTAACCTCTTTTAGCTTGAGTATTTCCAATCAACAGTTCAATCACTAGGTATGACAGTCATTAGGATGTCAAATGAATAAGGGAGCATACCTAAAGGCAGTTGGGCTTGAACCTCCTCCTTAATTGTAGCATCCAGACTTGACAACTGTGGTAAATGTATTTAAATTATTCAAATGATTCGTAATATCAGTACCTTCTTTCATGGGTAGTTAACACAACTCTTTTTTGAAGTACAATTGATTTGTAAGCAACTCTGACATATGTATACCTTTTCCACAATTATTGTGGTTTTATTTGACAAGTACTTTTCCCTTGAGGCAAGATTCAAATGGATAGTTCTTGCTTCCTTCATTTAAGTTCTCTCTCATTCATCATCCAATATAGTACTTGGCTTTTTCGATATCTCATATAACGCCTTGATCAATCCTTGCTGCACTAGGATATCTTTGATATTACTTTGCCAAAAGTGAGTTTTCTAGTCAAACGGCTTCATGGCCTTTTCAATCCTTGATGCACTAAGAGATCTTTGAACTTTTTCCCTCATGGATTGGACTTAATAGTTACCAAATCCTCATCATAAACTTATACCCTTCTCTTCTTGGTTTGATGCTTCCATGAAGTCACTGTCATTTAGATGCTTCCCTGAAGTCACTGCATTTGGATTAGATATGTGAACTTGCTAAAATTTTAATTTTGCTGTGTTAAGTGGTCTGATCATGACTAATGAGAACATTTCATTCTAGAGAAAGAAGGGAAAATTTGTAAGCTGCTTCCTTGATTTAATTATAAAATTCTCAAACCCTATAACATATTTTTATTACCAGTATACCTTGAGTTTTTTTTTTTGCTGAATTAGTTATCTTGATTAATTTGTAGTTTGTGATTGTGTATTGATTTTTGGCTACGTTCTTGATTCATGGGAACCTCCTTTATTTATTTATTTATTTATTTATCTTGGCTTAATTGTTACAGGCTGCTCCACTTGTGAAATCCTTGCACCTCTTGTAGCTCATTTGTAAGGTTTGTTATGGTATGAATCGTATGATATGATAGTGGTCACCACCAGACTCAGTTACCTCCATTCAAAAGACTAATGAATGTACCTTTTACTGTGCTGTATGCTGGAATTATTTACTATAGAATTGATCCAAAATTGATCCAAAGTGCATGGAACAATTAAATGAATAGTGCCTAATGTTGGGTCTTTTTCTACACCTCAGGAAGACTAGCTTAAGCCCTTTACTTTATGTAATGAGACATTAAACCTTATCATCATTGATGTATAGTATACCCTCTTCTTAGCTTCTATTCAAAAGTAGTTAATTCCTTGAACCAAAACCAAAGGAATAGATTGTAACCTACTTGCTCTGGTCCAGTTCCAACTCTCAATTAAGTAAAATTGTCATAGCTTTCATATAGCGGCAGTTTGAAAGTTTGGAGAGAAACCTTTTCCATATGATACTTCAAATTACTATTTGAAAGTACTCTAAATGTATGGGAATGTACTTGAACATGATGAGGAACTTCATGATTAGTTCATTTTCTGGGTGCATAGTTGGGATGACTGGATTTTTTTGGCATTATTGGTGAATCATAAGACTGAGGACACAGATTAAAGCTGTATTATATATTCAATGAGCTAATTTTACTATTTCAGCTTTCACAGCAGCAAATACAAAAAGAGCTTATGATAAAAGAGGCTTATTTATAGGAGGATTTCCATCACAGAAACTGCACGTTACTGGGAGAGTTATGTCATAACATTACAAACAATCAAACTACTTTAAAATTTCAGTTGTTGATAGCTAGAAGGAATTTTTTTTTTTTTTGGGTAAGCATAGCTAGAAGGAACTTGGCAACAATTTTCATAAATCTTTTACTTGGTGTAGAATTTGAACGACTGCTCTATTGTTCTGCTTTAGTTTTTAATATTAATGTAGCACATTGTGCATATGATTGAACTCTTTTTTAGTATTGATATAAAAAAGTTTATAAATATTTTTTTCCCCCTTGTTCTTCCCCAACTTGCTATATAATTTTTATCATTATAATTTGTCATAGGCCTTATGTTTAGGCGTATAGCCTCTTGGACAACCTTTTTCTGCTTCCCACTTTGTCACGTTATAATTTTCATAAGTAGCATTGTCACTGCATCTAGGTAGGTTTCTAGAGCTCTCTCTCTCTCAAATAATTATTTCTTGAACTTTCTTAGTCCACTACCATGACTCCGAAAAAGGACAAAAGAAAGAAAGAAAGAAGGATTCCTTTGTCAATCGCCTACATCCTTTAGATTATTCAAGTACGTCTTAGGCCTTCATTTCACATCTTATCAACATATTCATCTAAATAGAAAATTCTACTTGTCTACTTAATAATTTTATCTTTAAAAGTGGCTCGTTTCACCTCCTTCTAAATCTATCACCTAATCATTAGGTTACTTTGTATAATACCTCATCTTCTAACACAAATATCTAATATCACCATCTTATGTTTAGTGGTTACGCTCTCTCCTGGCATCAGTTTACAATATTTACATCTACTATTTACTTTTTAAGTAAGACGAAACCTATTTGGCTAATGTTTGTCTCACTTTTAGAGATTTTTTTTTAATTTTTTATTTTTTAGAAGAGTCTCACTTTTGGAGATAAGTTAGTGTAATTCACTCTTTTCGAAACCAAATGGTTGTTAATATCGAATCAGACATTATTGCAAAGTCTAGGATAGCATCTCCTAGTTTATTCCTCCATATCCTCCGCTTTCATGAGCTCTTTCAAAGCCCAACTATTCTTTCCAACTTGACTATTCAGGTCTCCCCAATAAAAATATTTTCCTCGTTTGGTAACCTTTGAATCAATTCATTCATGTCCTCTCTAAATTTTTGGATGATGGATTCGTCCAATCCTATTTGAGGAGTGTAACATTAATTATGTTAATAGTTTATTCTCCTAAGGCAAGTTTTGTTAACATATTTCTATCCTCCATTTTCTTACATCATCAACTTCTTCTTTTTTAATACTTATATATAATATTACCCTTATCTTGTTTCTATTTTTATCTTTTTTAGCATACCATAATATACACTATCTTGTATGTTCAATTTTATATGATAGTGTTACATGTTTAATGTGATTTGATCATGACGGTTATTTTATTTTATTTTATAATTTGATAGTTATAATAATAAGGGAGAAGAATTTGAATTTTGATTCTGGTAATAAAGAAGAGCTAACTATGCCAGTGAGGTACAAGACTCTTGTACCATAATATTAGCAAATTAGATACTTTAAATGATTAATATATTTTTCTTTCATTTACATTTGATTTTTAATTAAGGTATATAGACATTAACATACTTTTAAATAATTACTAAACATTACAAAAATCCTAATATTTTTACAATTAATTCTTAGTAATTTAAATGTATTTGGGGATTTAATGCTAAAAGACTTGTAACTCAATTGGTTGGACTTTTGATTTTTTCAATGGAAATATTCAGGGTTCATATCTTCCAATCTTGTTGCAATTATCAAATTATATAAAAAAATATTATAAGATGATTTTGTTATGATTAATTATGACATTATTTGGTAGCTATAATATTTTATTCAGTTTTATATGGATTAATTGATTGAATTTAAAATTAAAATATGAATATTGTGGTTTTAGATTAATTTATTATTGTATTAATATATTTACATAGTATTTTAGAACTTCTAATTTAATCTCATGTCTCCAAACTCTGGAGGGACTAGTAATTTACAACATTGGGTACAAGGATAGCTCTTGGCTTGTGCAAAATTTTAGTTGAAGTAGAATTTTTTTAATTTCTTGAAATATATATAATAGAATTTTATTTAGAGTAAGGGCAAGACTTAAGTATAGTACTTAGGTGCTATTCTTTAGGTTTTTTTTCTTAAGATTTTGCTACATGGATTTTTTCTAATGGAATAAAAGTGTACTTTTTAGTTTAAGTAGTTACATGGTTAAATCTTAAGAGAGGAATTTAAGGAACAGCACCTAAGGTACTATACCTAAATTTTGTTTTTAAAGTAAAATATGCTAACAGTTAGTTTATAAGTTACTTGATATTTTGGTGATAGAGTTTAATTCAATGTATGATAGTGTAAGGACACGACTTTGATGCACTGGCCCAAAATTATATGGACCAATCCAAAGAGCCCAAAAACAATGAATTTCTAGAGAGTGGGAAAAGAAAGCTGGACTAGATTGATTCAAACAATCAATGAGATGAGTTGAGATCACAAGGAGAATGAAATAAGGAGCTTAAATTCAGGAAATGATCCTCGGTCGGAGTCCGAGGAGGTTAACTTTGATGTTTATTATTTTTTGTGTAGATACAAGCTTAACTCTCAATGTTTACAGTTTTTCTCTCTCCTTCCTTCCCCTCCCTTCTATGAGGAATTTCCTCTCATTATATATGTCCTTCCAAATCATCTTGATCCTACATTTGTTGATTATCTGAATCTTCACTTGAGTGTCTGTTCTATCATGCATCTTTTTTGACCTTCTGTGAGTTGTGGTGGCTAAGATTGCACTGTTCAGGTGTCTTCTCCACATAAATGCGACTAGGGGGTTAGCTGCAGAGTCATTCAATGCGGGGTTGACAGCCTTCTTCCCTGATATTTTTGGATATTTTCTTGGTGTACGTATCCCTTACACTCGCCCGGGCTAGCAGAACCTTTTGGGATGTTTCCTTTGACCGGAAGAGTTCCAAGGCTTATTCCAATTTTGAGTACCTGAGGTGGTACTATCCTCGACGTTGTTCTTAGGATTCCCCAATTTGTGTTCGGACTCTTTACAATTCACCTCGGACATTATGGGTTGAGTGGGACCGTCTTCGGACTGACCGTGATCCTCGGCGTGGACTTTGAGCCCAAAGCGTAAGCCCATTTCTCTTGTTGACCTTTTACCCCCACAATAGCCCCTCGAGATGCTTCTTTCTGGGCTCTTGGGCAGAAAGGAGGATTTCGATACCCCGCCACTTGTCTATGTCCGTTCTCGGCTCGTTTCGGTTGGTAAAGGCGTCTTTTAGACTTCCTAGAACGCGTTTCTAACGTTGCGATATTCGAGGCGTCTCTTCATTAAATTTCTACGGCTCCATGTCTCTCACGTTCTACGGTGAGATGTAGATCGAACGGTTAGGATTTCGATCAAGGCGTAAGCGGGATTTTTCCCGCTTTCGATTACCTTTTTGATATAAATATCGTTTTATCCAATTTCTTTCCTACTTTTGCATTCATTTGACTCTAGAGCACATACGTTGAATCCTGTCAGCCGTTCTTGTTACCTGTGTCCTTCCCAAACACCAAAGCCTGTCCGAGGAGACCTTTTTAACTTTCTGTAAGTCTTCATATATCCTTATCCTTTCTTTTTCCATATTGTAGTATTTATTTTCGTCTATTTTCTGAACCCCTTTTCATATCGGTCCTCTATCCTAATCTAAAGTCCTTTAGGTTTCGCCAGTACTTTCTGGGAATGGATAGATTTAAGGGTTTGGTAGACTCGGAGGAGGGGATAGCGAGGTTTAAGAATGAATATAGGATTCCCTCTAGAGTAGATATTAGATATTGTGAGGAGGGCGACTGGCACGAGAAGAGGCGTGAGGGAGAGGTTGTGATCCCTATGATCGCGTTTATAGAAGGAGGGATGAAGATCCCCATGGGCGCGGTTATGAGGGATTATCTTCTAGCACACAGGTTGGCCCCCACCCAGTGTGTTCCCAATGTGTTTAGAATCTTAGGCTGCGTAGACGCCTTGAACGAAAAATTGGGATTAACACACCATGATGTCAATTGGGTCTACAACCTCCACCATCTCAAGGGTCAGGGGTACTACCTGAAATCACGATACCCCGAGGTTAGGTTAATCCAGTGTTTGCCCGAGTCTAATAAGGGCTTAAACAAAGATTTTTTGATTGTGTCGGGCGATTGGCACGACGGCTTACACTGCCCAACGAGAGAGGGGGAACCAGGTGGGGTTTTAGTTTAGAAGGATCTATTTCAATTAATGATTTCCATGGTATTGAGCTTGGCTCTAACGCTTTCTTTTATCGCGATGATTTTGTAGACAAGCATGCCGCTGAACCTAAGCTCGGACTGGTGAACAAGGAGAGCTTGGACAAAATCCTTAAGGCCGAGGTGTTTGTGAACTCGAACAGCCAACTCAGAGCGGCGCACATAATTTTGGGTTACAAGCCCATCTCGACTAGTTTTCAAGCGCCAAAGTGCGTCATAAAAGCCAGAGATCCTCGTTTTCACCGGATCAATGTAGCGGTGCTTGGAATTCTTCTCCTCGAGGGCACTTCCATCCCGGCAGGCGCGCTTCCCACATTCCCGATACTTGACGGGGTGCCCATAGCCACTCCATCCCAACATAACATCAAGGAGGAAGAGGAAGAGGAAGAGGAAGAGGAAGAGGGAGAGAAAGAGAAAGAGTTAGTTGAAGTTTCAGACTCGGAAGAGCTCTTCGAGGTTTTCAATCAGCCTTCGTCTCCAGAAGTAGTAGCGCGCGTCCCCAGTGAGCGCTTATCAAGCTCCGAGGATATGGGGATTTAGAGAAAGTCGAGATCATCCCTACAGGAGCTGTTAGAATCCCAGCCGGGGAAGGATGGCCCGGGTAAATCTGCACAATCCAAGCAGCCGGCTCCTCCCACCATCCCACCAACTCGGGCTGACCCCCTTAAGCACAAAAGAAAGAGGGAAAACAAGGGAAAGGAAATAATGGAGGTGGGAAGACAGCAAACTTCCCACGAAGTTGAAGTCCCAAGAGGAGGGAAGCATCCTCGGACTCAATAGACGCGGCCGGCAAATGAGATGGAGAGGAGGGGTGGCCACAAGCCTGTAGCTTCGATCTGGGCCCCACGCTTGGAGTTGGATGGGGCCCTTCTAATCGAGGACGCCTCCATCCGAGATTATCAGGATGGCAGGGCTGGATACGTGGTAGGTGCAGTGGAGCAATCCCTGCTTCTGCCCAAGGACATGGCCGACCTCAGGCTGATGAGGCAGCACGAGATGTTCGCAGGTCTCAAGAGGGATTTAGCAATGGTAAGCCTTAGTTTTAGTTTTTTTTTTTTTTTTTTTTTTTAACTATTCGATCTTGTGCACTCTCTTTGTAGGCCGTTCAAGTCGCCTTTTGCGCGGAGGAGATGGTAGGGCTTGCTCACCGCCGGGCAAAAGATGAAGAGGCGAGGAGGATTTCGGCGGTGGACGCCTTCCGCGTGGCCGAGAAGAGTGTCCAAGAATTGAGGACCAAGCTAGCCGAGGAGGAGAGGGGGAGGAGAAGCGCTGCGGCCGCTCTGGACAGCGCCGAGAGGCAGGTTGAGAGCCAGAGAGTTCTACTCCGAGGTGCCGAGGACCAGCTGGCCTCTTCCACGCAACAAATCACAGCGCTCCAGAAGAAATTGGAGGAGCTCCAGAGGGTAAAGGAGTTGGCTGAAAAGGCGAAAGAGGAGGCTGAGAAGGCAAAGGAGGATGTCGAGAAGGACAAGGACAAGGCGGAGAAGCGAGGGTACGACATTGGAGTGGCCGAGACCGAGGATGCCCTTAGGGCGGAGGTTTCGGGGGTATGCAGAAAGTACTGCTCCGAGATATGGTTGGAGGCCCTCAATCAAGTCGGGGTTGAGGCTTCATCCATGCTGAGGAAGGCAGAAAGTATTTACTACCCCCCGGCCATCCGTGTCGCTCCTCTTGCCGGTCGTCCAGCAAGCCCTCAACTCGAGGTGATCGAGTCGGCGAAGAGCAGCTCTGACGTGGCCCCTCTCCCATCCACTGTTCCTGAGGGCCAAGAGAAAGAGGTTGGAGCACACAAGGAGGTGGTTTCTGACACTACCCTGCCTCCTATTGCCCCTGAAGAGCTTGCCAAGGAGAAAGAGGCACCCAGGGTGGAGATCGTGCTTGCTAGTCTCCCCATCCCTCCTCTGGGTGATCCTAAAGGTTCAGATCAGGGGACCATCGTGGCTGCTGCTCAACAGACCAAAGCCCCTCCAACTGGGAAAATAGTAATAAAGAAGAAATAGGCCCTCGTGGAACCCTCCGTTGTAATTCTCCTTTTTGTTATTTGTTGTTGTTTGTTTTTTTTTTTTTTTTTTTTTATAGTGGGGCTTTTCTCTTGTACTTTGATTGTCTTGTTCCCTAATTCATGTTAATGAAAAGTGCAAATGAATTTCCAGGCTTTGTGGCATTTCACATTTGTGGTGATGTATTTTTTTGTTATCCTTGCATATAGTTTTTGTAAAGAACAATTAGGAGGAAAGATAAAAGAGAGAGAGAGAAAAGGCCACTAGGACGATTTCCTGCGTGGCAAAGTATAAATTGAGCCTTAAAGATCATATATACTGTGATGATATGTTGTTAACTTTACTAACTATGTGAACACTAAAAATGAAATGAACCACGTCAACACGTCTATAGATGCTTCAAGTGATACCGCCTGTGTTGGGACAAAAGATAGCCCTTGATGTCGAGACAATTAGTTAGGAATGCTTAGGTTTCTCGGGAGGATGTTAGAATGATGTTTTCGCCTTAGCAATTGGTTTGAAGAGGCAGACATGCCTTTGGTTCTTTTTGCCACTTGGGTAGATGTTCTGTGACATTACCTTCTCCAGAACAGGTGGCCGAGGAGTTAAGCATAGTTTTGGAACTATTTAAAACTTAGAAAGATTACGTCTAGCATTAGTTTTTCCAAAGCAGGTGGTCTGAGGAACCAAGCATAGCTTTGGATTTGTTTAATACTTAGAGAGATTGCAATTGGTATTAATTTTTTCAAAGCATGTGGTCCGAGGAACCAGGCATAGCTTTGGATCTGTTTAATACTTAGAAGGATTGCAATTGGTATTACTTTTTCCAAAGCAGGTGGTCCGAAGAACCAGACATAGGTTTGGATCTGTTTAATACGTAGAGAGATTGCAATTGGTATGAATTTTTCCAAAGCAGGTGGTCCAAGGAACCAGGCATAGTTTTGGATCTGTTTAATACTTAGAGGGATTGCAATTGGTATTAATTTTTCCAAAGCAGGTGGTCCAAGGAACCAGGCATAGCTTTGGATCTGTTTAATACTTAGAGAGATTGCAATTGGTATTAATTTTTCCAAAGCAGGTGGTCCGAGGAACCAGGCATAGCTTTGGATCTGTTTAATACTTAGAGAGATTGCAATTTGTATTAATTTTTTCTAAGCAGGTGGTCCGAGGAACCATGCATAGCTTTGGATCTGTTTAATACTTAGAGAGATTGATTATTTGTCGTGTAACAAGTAATGAACACAGATATAACAAAGTGGTCTTTTATTAATAGTAGTACCTTTTCAGGTTGTTTACATTCCAAGGGTGCAGCACTGTCTGACTCTCTAAGTCTTCTAAGTAGTATGCACCAATTCCGGCCACAGATGTGATTCGATATGGCCCTTCTCAATTGGGTCCCAATTTGCCCCATGCTGGATTCTTTGCAGATCTGACCACTTTTCGTAACACCAGATCTCTAGGCACCAAAGGCCTGCTTTTCACGTTGGCATCATATCCCCGCTTTAGCTTATGCTGGTAGTAAGCTAATTGGACGATGGCATTTTCCCTCCATTCATCGATTAGATCAAGACTTCTCTCCAGTAGGTTGTCGTTGTTGTTCGGCGTAAAGGAGCTCGTCCTAAGTGTAAGAAATCCGGTCTCCAGCGGGATGACAGCCTCGGCCCCATAAGTTAATGAAAAAGGAGTTTCACCAGTTGACTTTCGAGGTGTAGTTCGATACGTCCATAGCATATGTGGAAGCTCCTCGACCCACTTTCCTTTCGAATCGTCCAATCTCTTCTTGATCCCACTTACAATGACCTTATTCATGGCCTCGGCTTGCCTATTCCCTTGGGGATAGGCTAGGGTGGAGTATCGATTTGTTATCCCGAGTCCACAGCAATATCGCTGGAAGGATTTGCTGTCAAACTGAAGACCATTGTCCGAGATTAGGGTATGGGGAACTCCGAATCGGGTGACGATGTTTTTCCAAATGAATCTTTTTACATCTGCGTCTCGGATGTTGGCCAGTGGTTCTACTTCAACCCACTTGGTAAAATAGTCCGTGCCGACCAATAGATACTTCTTGTTTCCGGCGGCCTTGGGAAAAGGGCCTACGATGTCCAAATCCCACTGAGCAAAGGGCCATGGGCTGGATAGAGGGTTGAACTCTCCCCCCGGTTAATGAATGTTCAGGGCAAATCTCTGACATTGGTCGCATTTCCTTACATAATCCTGGGCTTCCTTGTGCATATTAGGCCACCAATATACTTGAGTGAGGGCCCGATGAGATAAGGACCTTCCTTCGGTATGGCTCCTGCAAATTCCCTCGTGTAGCTCTTCGAGGAGGACTTCGACCGCTTCGGGGTGGATGCAAAGAAGGTATGGACCAGAGAAGGACCGCTTGTACAGTTTCTGGTCCTCGGACAGCCAAAAACGGGGGGCCTTCCTCCGTATCTTATCTGCTTCTAGTTTACTTTCGGGTAAGCTATCATCTCTAAGGAAACAGGTAATAGGGTCCATCCAGCTTGGTCTTACCCTTACCTGATGAACGGTTGGCATCTCTCTTCCCAATCCACAGGGTTCCATGAGATCTTCAACGAGAATTACCCTGAGCAGGCCTTGCACCGAGGATGTTGCCAGCGTTGCGAGCGAATCGGCATGTGTATTTCTACTCCTGGGAATTTGGACCAAATTGAAAGATTCGAATCCAGATTGCAGGTGTTTTACCTGGCTCAGATATCTTTACATTCTCGGGTCCCTGGCTTCTAACTCTCCTCGGACTTGCCCTACGAGCAATCTGGAGTCTGAGAATACGTCCACGGTTCTTCCCCCCATCTTTTGGATCATGGACATCCCGACCAGTAAAGCCTCATATTCCGTCTCGTTGTTCGTGGCAGAGAATCCAAGTCTCAACGATTTCTCGATCGTGATGTTCTCGGGTGAAATTAAAACCAGCTCCACTCCATATCCTTTGAGGTTTGAGGCGCCGTCGACGTACACCTTCCAGGACGATGCCCGTTCAACAGAGGCTACCCCAACTGAATTTCCATCCATGCGGTACTTGTCTTTGCCTTCTCCTACTGGGGCTTCAGAGAACTCAGCCAGAAGGTCGGCGAGGACTTGACCCTTTATAGAGGTACGCGGCATGTACTTGATGTTATAGGCTCCCAACCTTGTTTCCCACTTCGCGACTCTGCCAGTGTAATCAGCACTTCTAAGCAAGGCTTTGAGTGGCAATTGGGTCAAAACCACCATTGTATGCGCCTGGAAGTAATGCGGCAGCTTACGTGTGGCGTGCACTACAGCTAGGATTGCTTTCTCCAGTGGTACGTATCTGACCTCGGCTTCGTGTAAGGATTTGCTTACATAATAAACGGGCCTTTGTATCCCATTGTCAACCCTCAGCAATACCAGGCTTATCGCATAGGTAGCCACTGCGATATAAGCGAATAGGACCTCATCTACCTTAGGGCTGGACATTATTGGCGGCCGAGAAAGGTAGTCTTTCAACTCCTAGAATGCTAAGGAACATTCCTCGGTCCAGTGAAAATCCTTCCACTTGTTCAATAAACGATAGAAAGGTCGGCACCTATCTGCAGATCGAGATATGAAGTGGTTCAAAGCAGTCGTCATACCCGTCAATCTTTGCACCTACTTCGGGTTCCGGGGTGGCTGTAGTTTATTAATGGCCTCGACCTAGTTCGGATTTACCTCGATTCCACGGTGAGTGATCATATAGCCCGGAAACTTTCCCGATCCCACTCCAAAAGAACATTTGGAGGCGTTGAGTCGTAGTTTGTGCCCTCTCAAGACTTTGAAGATGCTTCCAAGGTCAGCAATGTGATCGGCCTCCTTTTTGCTCTTGATCACCATATCGTCTATGTAGATCTCGATATTTTTCCCCAGCTGCGGCTCGAACATTCGTGTCATCATCCTCTGGTATGTAGGCCCTGGGTTTTTGAGCCCGAATGGCATTACCTTGTAATGGTAATTGCCTATAGGAGTGACAAAAGCCGTTTTCTCCTAGTCTTCCAATGCTAGAGGTATCTGATGATAGCCTTGGAAAGCATCCAGGAAGCTCATCCGAGGATGCCTTACGGTTGCATCCACAAGTTGATCAATTCGGGGCATGGGGAAAGGGTCTTTTGGGCAAGCCTTGTTTAGATCTGTGTAGTCGTCGCATACGCGCCACTTGCCGTTCTTCTTCTTTACCACTACAGTGTTAGTGAGCCAATTGGGATAAAACACCTCCTTGATAGCCCCAGCTTGCTTAAGCTTTGCCACCTCTTCCTTGACGGCCTCGGCGTGTTCCTTCGAAGAACGTCGGGGGGGCTGTTTCTTAGGGGTGACAGATGGATTAACGTTCAGATGATGTCAAATGAGATTCGGATCCACCCTTGGGGCTTCGTAAGGGTTCCAAGCAAACACGTCGAGGTTAAGCCTCAGGAATCGCACCAATTCCTCCCTTTCCCGAGGAGACAATTGAGTGCCAACTTGAAAGAATTTCTTAGGGTCCCCATCCACTAGATTCTTCTCCAAGTTCTCACACTTTGTTTCCTCGGCTTCTTCAGCAGATGTTGAAGTCGGGGACTTTAATTGCTAAAAATCTTTGTCGGCTGTGGCTGAAGACTCTAATCCAGGTTGGTGTGTGATCGCAGCCACCAGGCACTGCCTGGCTGTCTCCTGACTTCTAATTAGTTCCTTAACCTGATCTCCAGATGGGAATTTAACCTTGAGGTGGAGTGTGGAGGAAACAGCCCCCAGGACGTGGAGCCAGGGTTTTGCCATAATGGCCGTGTATGGTGAGAACGCCTCCACCACAATGAAATCCACCTCCACCACCCTCGAACCAGCCTGGACTGGTAGTCTGATTTGCCCCTTTGGGATGACTACCTTCCCATCGAAGCTAACCAGAGGTGAGTCATAGCTAGTCAGATCCTCCTGCTTGAGGTTAAGCCCCCTGTACAGGTCTGGGTACATGATCTCAGCCCCACTGCCCTGGTCGACCAATACCTTCTTGACGTCATAGCCTCTTATCCTGAGAGTCAAAACTAGGGCATCATCGTGGGGTTGAATGGTTCCGGCCTTGTCCTCGTCTGAAAAACTCAGAATTGGGTAAACCTCCACTTTGGCCCTTTTTGGCTCATGACAAGAGTCTCCGATACACGACCCAGCTACTGTCATTACCCTGGAAGGGTATGATCCTGTTCTTCCTGGGGTGGCGAGGATGACATGGATGGTTCCTAGAGGGGGTCTCGAGGGATGACTGCTTTGAGTCGCCGAACCTTCCTGACCCCCTTGCGCTTTTGGCTGATTTAGGAATTGCTTCAACTTCCCTTCCCGGATCAATTGCTGAAGGAAACTACATGAGGTTCTGCATTCCTCGGTCGTATGCCCCCTCTCCCGATGGTACTAACAGTGTAGACTTTGATTGCGTTTTGCAGCGTCCCCGATCATCTTAACCGGCCATCTGAAATATGGTTCGCCTTTTATTTTCTCCAGGATCTGATGCACTGGCTCTCGGAATAGGGTGTTAACAGCTTGGGCAATGGGGGTCTTTGCCTGCCCTCCAAAATCCCTTCAGGGCCGACTGTTGTTGTAGCGGTCCGACCTGAAATCCCTCCTCTCTTGAGGGATAACCTTACCCTTGCCCTTTCCTTGCTGTTGGTCTTCTTCAACTCTTTTATACTTGTCGATCCTGTCCATGAGCTGGCGTATACTTGTGACTGGCTTCCCGGTTAATGACCTCCTCAGGTCATGCTCGGCTGGCAAATCGACCTTGAACGTTCGGACCGCGACATCGTCAAAATCCCTATCGATCTCATTGAAAATTTCCCAGTACCTGTCTGAATAGGTCTTCAGAGTTTCTCCCTCTCGCATGGACAGGGAGAGCAAAGAATCCTAAGGCCGAGGAACCCGACTACACGTGATAAAACGGGATCCAAATGCCTGTGTGAGCTCCTTGAAGGATCCAACCGAGCCGGCCCCCAGACCGTCAAACCACCTCATCGCCACGGGGCCCAAACTAGACGGGAACACTTTGCACATTAGGGCCTCATTCTTGGCGTGTACAACCATTCTTTGATTGAAATGACTGACATGTTCGACGGGGTCGGTGCGGCCGTTGTACATCATGAACGTGGGCTGCGTAAATCGCCGAGGAAGTGTCGCGTCCTCGATCCTGCTCGAAAAGGGGGACATGGAGATCCTATCAAACGCTCTGCTCATTGCGTCACTTCCCAGACCTTTCAAGGCTGGCCCTCTTTTCTTGCGTTCATCACGGTAGTCCTCTTCGCACGAGAAGGTTTCACTTGGTGGTGTCCTTGATTTTCGCCTGTAATTTGCATCCTTCTCAATGTCAGAGGATAGATCAGATGTCGAGGGGCTTCTTCGCCTTCGCTTGCGGCGCAGCTTTCTTCTCAAGTGGTCGATCTCCTTCTGCATGGATCTGGCATGCTCCTCGTGAGAGACGTGGCTATCACCCCTGGAGTGACTATCGTCGGTATGTGTAGTATGCACACTTCCTTCACAACCTTCTGGAGGAGGCTCCTGTCGATGGGATCCCAACGATTCCAACTGCTGTGGACCTGAACCTACCATAGTTGACTATCCAACACTCTAGTCACTCAGCTTCCCACATACGGCGCCAATTGTAAGGACACGACTTCGATGTACTGGCTCAAGATTATATGGACCAATCCAAATGGTCCAAAAATAATGAATTTCTAGAGAGTGGGAAAAGAAAGCTGGACTAGATTGATTCAAACAATCAACGAGATGAGTTGAGATCACAAGGAGAATGAAATAAGGAGCTTAAATTCAGGAAACGATCCTCGGTCGGAGTCCGAGGACGTTAACTTTGATCCTACACTTGTTGATTATCTGAATCTTCACTTGAGTGCCTGTCCTATCATGCATCTTTCTTGACCTTCTGTGAGTTGTGGTGGCCAAGATTGCACTGTTCAGGTGTCTTCTCCACATAAATGCGGCCAGGGGGTTAGCTGCAGGGTCATTCAATGCGGGGTTGGCAGCCTTCTTCCCTGATATTTTTGGATATTTTCCTGGTGTACGTATCCCTTACACCCGCCCAGGCTAGCAGAACCTTCTGGGATGTTTCCTTTAACCGGAAGAGCTCCAAGGCTTATTCCAATTTTGAGTACCCGAGGTGGTACTATCCTCGGCGTTGTTCTTAGGATTCTCCAATTAGTGTTCAGATTCTTTACAATTCATCTCGGACATTATGGGTTGAACGGGACAGTCTTCGGACTGACCGTGATCCTTGGCGTGGACTTTGAGCCCAAAGCGTAGGCCCATTTCTCTTGTTGACCTTTTACCCCCACATATAGTATAGCCACTTGTCACATAAAGAAGATAAAAATATTGGCGTAACTACGATTTTTAGGATCCATTTTTTTTTTTTTCTGAAAAGGAACTGAAAATTTCATTAATGAATATGAGCAAAATCAGAGTAAAAGCCTCCATAGTCGGAGGTGAAGAGTCCTCAATCCAGAAAACATCATCATGATATGCCTAGCTTCTCATTTCCAACATTTATTACATCGTTTATGATGTTTATGTCATAAATCTTATAGTAAAATTACAGTCATACAATATCATGTTTTCATTATGAGGCTCACTATTAAGTATACTAAATTATTATGATATTATTTAATAACACATTAAATCTATCTTAACCACGGCTCTATTGGTTGTATTAGATATTAATTAATGCAATATCAACAATATTATTTAATTTTTTTTTGAAACAAAACAATATTATTTTTTCAATGATAATTAAATTCAATCATATACTTTATTGGTTAAGACAACTATATGATTTAATTTCATTAAAAAAAAAAAAAATTGAACACGTAAGAAATTTCATAAAAAAAAAAAAGAAAAAAGAAAAGGAATTATGTTGAAGTTTTGTCCTAAGATAAATTCTTTGAATCAACCAAGGAGAACGTAGTGATTGTTAGAGCATTTGCAGCAGTGGAGTTAAATAGCTATATTGCTATTTTAGCTCCACAAATATAACAAATTGCTAAAAATAGATAAAGTAACTTTTGGTTGAGTTAAATTGCTAAAAATTTAGTTCCACTGCTATGGAACTTAGTTGGCAGTTGCTTATTAAGTAACATTTATTTTTGTTACTGTGTTATGGCGCTGTTGAGTCATTGTTCACAGTTGCTCATATACTTATATTTTCCTTAAAAAAAAAAAAAACTAATATACTTTTATTTATTTATTTTTGGGTAAGATCGTGGGTCTCTCAAAAAAAAAAAAAAAAAAAAAAAACCATGAGAATACCACCAAAAAAAAAACAGTGTCATGTATATGTTTGGGAATAAACTTCCAAATATCATTTTCTAAGTTTTTAGAAAATGCTTGTTAGTACATTAAACTAATATTCAAGGTTTTAATTTTAATTTCCTAAATTGAAAAACCAAAATCATTTGTTTTTTGTTTTTTATTTTCAAACATTAGAAAGGTTTTTTTTTTTTTTTTTAAATTGAGTTTGAAACCAATTTTCAACTCACAATTTTGACATCATTTGTGTTTAGCAACTATTTTTGAAAATGAGTTTTCAGGAACAGAAAATCAAAAATGTTATTTGAGTGATATTTTCATTTTCATTGGTGTTTTTTTTTTTTTTGTCATAAATAAATGGTCACATCGATAAAAACCTCTCTCCCTCGTCTCTTTTCCTTCCCTTCACGCCTTCTTTCTCCCATTTCAAAAATAGCCTAAGACATATTTTCAATTTTTATGATTGCACATTAAAATGAGAATTCATTTTTCTGAAAAGGAAAAGCAAAAAAAACACTCCCAAAAATCTTTTCACCACATGGGACTCATGATTTTTTAGATTTAAAAGTATGACATTGATTCGGTCCAGTGTTTAATTGCACTGGATCTATCTAGATGATGACATATGTCTAATAATTGACACATGACATTATCTAGTTGGTCCACTACAACTAAATGCTAGACCCAATTCTTACTTTTAAAAATAAAAATAAGTTTCAAATCTAATGGCAAAACATATTCTAAAAGGTCTAATTTCAAAGTTTCTCCGTTATACCTCCTTCCCCATACCAACTCCTCAAAAATCTTTCTAAAAAAAAATAAAAAAATAAAAAAATAAAAAACTCCTCAAAAATGAAAACGAGCCCAGCCAATGCCACGTTATTGGATAATTGTCAATACCTAAGAACGTGAAGATTCATTATAATAATACATTAATTAGAAAAAATTAAAATTTGTTCTCAATAAATGAATGTAAGATAACTCTTATAACATTATATTGTTAAAAATATAATTTAACAAAAATGTTACATTCACAAAAAAAAATTTACATTTTTTTTAAACAATATACAGTTATTGTACATCAATCACTATCTGTCAATTCTTATTAGGGAAAAAAATTATGAAATTGGTTGTGTTATCTAAACTTATTAATCAATTAAAGAACAAATAATTCTTTTAACACACCAAACAAAGCAAACATGAAGAACATAAAGACATAGCTGAAATATATGAGAACACCTAAAGGACCCATTAACTCATGAGAGAACAACTAGATAACCCATGGAATCCCTCTGAAAATTGAACCCATTAACTCAAACAAAACAAACATGAAGAACGGAGAGAGTGACCTTAGTTGGCTGGAAGGAGAGAGCGAGAGAAATGAGAGACTGGATGGAGAGAAATGGAGAAAAATGAAAGCAATTATGTTTTTAACTTTTCAATGAAGTCTTTCCCTTCCCAAAAAAAAAAAAAAACTACTATTGGTTTTCATTAATCCTTATTAAATGCAAGTCCAACTTGAGCGGGACAGATCAATTGGTGAATTCTAACTGTTTTCAACAATATAACGAGTGTATTTGTTTTCATTGAAGATAAAAGCAACTAAAATGTGTATTTATTTTTTTATTTAAATCAATTTTTTAATGGTGGTCCAACAAAAAAACTAAAAAATGAATACAAAATACATTTTTTTTTTCTCTCAAACCAAACACCCTAGTAAACAAAATTTTCGATCTCATTGATGAACCAAGTAAATCACTCAAAGAGTCAAAGTAGACCATATATCTATATATATATATATATATAAAGATATCCAAAAAATAAAAGAGTGAGACAAAACTGAAACTTAGCGAATGGGGTTTTCATAAATAAATAAAAAAAAGAAAAAGAAAAAGAAACCGAGCAAGCAAATGGGTAATTTAGACATTTTGACACTAGTCCTTGGCCCTTGCTGTGTCTGTGAGCCAATGGGCCAGTAGCACATTCACGTTGCTAGTTAACTGGCGAAACAAAAACCAATAACAAAACTGAAGAAGCTGATGAGTTGTTCCACTTCCACGCCTCTCTGAATTCTGATCATAGCTCCACAAAGAAACCCCTTTTGTGTTTCAAAGGTATTATTCTAATCCCTGAATCTCATGCATCTTCCTTCTCTCTCTCTTTCTCTACATATGAATTGCATGTTTACAAACAAAACAAAACTGCAAAGCTTATGTTTAAGCTGTACATCTCAAAGCCTGCATTTTGAGGATTTCTTTCTCTTGATATCTTAGAAAATCAAAGTTTTTATTTGTTTTTTTTTATTTGTTGAAATGTTAAACAAAGGTGCTCGTAACTTTCGGGCCAATTATTATGTTTTGTTTTAAAAAAAAAATTTTTTTAATGTAGATTTTGGGAAAAGTTGTCAACTTTCATCACCTAATAGATCTTTCACCTTGAATACTGGGATATTAAAAAAATATTAAATTTCGTTCTTTTTTTTTTTTTTTTTTTTTCTTTAACTCTTGCTTTGTTTCTTAAAGATTCATTTTTTTAATATATTTAATACTTTATTATCTTCTTGAAAAAATATAGGATCATAATCTTTTGTGCCATGACTTTGTTGTAAGTCACTTTGTTGTAGATCTTGAATAACTCTTTTGTTATCTAATGCGATTTTAAATAAGAACATTTTTCTTGACTTTACAAGTTCTCGGGATAGGAATTCTTTTGTGGTTTTTTTTGGTTGCTTGAAGCTTAAGAAATGAAAACCCAGGTGCTTCTTTTGTCTTATCATGTACCAAATAATGGAATGTCTTTTTCTCTTTAGCCAAACAAATCACAAGTCTTAACATACGTGAAAACCCAGCATTTTATGTTTTATTATTTGGGTCTTTTTTGTGTGGGTTGTCTTGTTTGATTGAAATTGTTGATGTTATCTGGGTTGTCAGCAGTGTACGTGGGCTCTTGACTCATTGAGGAAGTGCCACGGTGAGAGATTATGTGATGTTTGATAACTATTTTGCATTCACTCTTTTCTTTTTTGTTCCCCTTGAATGGGATTGAATTTAGCGCATCATATATATATATATATATATATATATATATATTACATTGTTTGCCCCTCTATTTATATTATTAGTTGATGAAACTTTTTTGTTTTACTTCTTACTTGTGAAAATTTTGTATCGGACTGTTCTGCATAGCATAAAAGCAAGTGGCTTTTTTTCAGATCTTTCTCTTTTTTATAGTACACATTGTTAGGGATTTGTGCATTTTACTTAACATGTTTGTTTAAACTGTTTATGAAGTATATGATGTGTTGAGATGTCCTGGTGGAATGAAGTGGGTCATAGTGTTTATGTTTATGTTGCTAAATGCCATGGAGACTTCATTTTATTCAAAGTTTGCTGTCAGTCCAAGGTGGACATATTAAAGTTTTCTCGAAGACATTGATATTTACCAGTTGATTAAATTTAAGGGTCCGGTTTACAAGTGCCTGAAGGCAATTGTTAATGTTGAATTTTTTATTATAATCAATCAGTATTTTTTTTTTTAAAATTTTTTGGAGGAGTTGCACATGAGTTAGTTAAAGAAGTATTTGTTTATATGCTTTTCTTGTTTCCCAATTCAGCGAGACCCATTAGTTCCTCCTTAACGGATGCATGAATGCACTTGTTAATAAAATCCCAAATTTAATAATGCTTGTTTTGTCACTTTTTTGGTTCTTTTAAAACAACTTAAATGATGTTTTTTAACAACTTGGTTGAGGCCAGTGACTGTTGTAGCATCTGTGGTCATTGAGTTACTAGTTGATCTAATTATAAAAATTAAAAAAAAAAAAAAAAACCTAGTTGATCTATTTTCAAAGGTATCTAGCTTTACAAATTATTTATTTAAGATGAGTTTGGACATTCTGTTTTATGAACAGTTTAATGGTCTTTTACGTAGCATTTGAATTGAGTCCATATTCTTCCCTAACATTTGATCTGGTTTCTCTTTTGTATTTTCCATCATTATGTGATTAAATTATTCATGTATCTGCCAATGAGCTATAGCTCAATTGGCACTTCTTTCTTCCATAATAATGGGGTGGACAGTGAGGTTGTGGGTTCAGGACCCACTAAGTGCGTGTGTAACTTACTAATAAGAAAAAAGAAAAAGAAAACTCATGTAGCCAACTCCTCTTTTAAGAAGCAGCATTTTTCCTGCTAGGGGCTGGTGTTGTGCCCTAAGATGGCATGCAAAATTACGTGGATATATTTTAATTATGTTGGGGGTTTTCAAATTTGCTCTTTGTGTGTTGCTGTATCTGTTTTGGATTTTAACATTCTTGGGACATATATTTTGAACTTTGAAGGCCTTTCATTCTGCTATATTCAATTATGCTTGGGTGTTCAAATTTTCTGTGTGTTTCTATATTTGTTTTCAATTTAACATTATTGGGACATACATTTTGAATGCCTTTCCTTATGCTTTCATTATGGGGTTGATATATGCTACATACCTTTTTTCTCTGATGTATGCATTCATTGGTGATTTCTATCGTTCATTTGTAATTGTCACTTATTCCGGTATTTGTGGGAGTATAGTAATTGACTTTTTGTTTGGGATCATATTGTAATGAGTAAAGATCAAATCTAGTGATGCCTCCAAAGCGAAAAGTAACAGTTGCCTGCAAGGCAATGAAAAGTATTGGCTTCCCTGAAAGTGAAGTCAAACCAGTATTGAATCAACTTCTTGAATTGTCTGATTATAACTGGGGATATATTGAAAACGATGAATATAGAGCCTTGATTGAAGCCCTATTGCAGAAGAAGCAAGAACAAGAAAAGGTGAACCTTATTGGTTTATATTACATCTTTTGTTCAATTTGTAGTGTCTAAATCAAATGTTTTAATTTATTGATTTTTTTTTTTTTAGTTCATGTTATTGCCCCCATTCACTGTGTAGTGGAAGATGAACTATGAGAATACTGATTTTTTTCCCGTTTTACTTAACTTCCTTTTTTATATGTGATAATTGTTGTTTGCACCCTAAACTCTTCCCTCTCTGTTTGCTTATTGATGCCTTTTGACAGAGTGTGGAATTTAAGAAGAAAGAAGCTTGCTCAAACGAGAAAGCAAAGGTGAATATCTTACCTTAGCAAACATATCTGTTCTTTATACCAGCATGTATTTATATCAAAATGTATTTTGTCACAAGGTTTCATGTTATGTTAGCAATCTTATCCAGTATACTGAAGGAAATATCTATGAAAAAGTAATGTTAGTACTTATTCATATCTTTTCTTAGCTTATTTGTTTATTGATGAATTTAATATCTTTTCTTAGCTTATTTGTTTATTGATGAATTTACAGTCACCAATAAGAAAGGCAAACAAGGATGTTAAAATAAAATTATCTTTAATCTCTGAACAGGGTTCTGAGTCTGAAGACTTTGAACCTATAGGGAAGAGATTGCGCCGAAGACACCAGGAAGAACGGGCTTTGGTCGCTGTGGATTGTTCAGAGCCTGAAGACTCTGAACCTCTAGTGAAGAGATTGCATCAAAGACACCAGGAAGAAAGGGCTTTGGTCGCTGTGGATTGTTCAGAGCCTGAAGACTCTGAACCGCTAGTGAAGAGATTGCATCAAAGACACCAGGAAGAAAGTGCTTTGGTCCCTGTTAAAGCCTCCAATTCGCAGCTGGTGATAACTCCATCTAAAAGGGGATATCAGGATATAAATGAAGTTTCTTCGGGCTCTCAAGATTGGTCAGAGGCTGAAGACTCAGAACCTCTATTGAAAAGATCGCGCCCAAGAAGGGCACGGCAAAGTCGGCCTGATGCTAAACTAATTCAAATTTGTGATGAAGAAGAAGTAGATGAGTCAACTCAACTGAAAGTTTGGATTGAGCAAAGTAAGTCAAAGCCTGTCTCACTGCTGCAACATCCAAAAAATGAATCCAGGAAATGTAATTCATCTACAACTTCTCCAGCGCCTAAAGCAAAAGGGCCATCTCAACCAAATCTTTGCAACAATAGCGCTGAGTCTGATTCTTTATCATTTCAAGAGAAAGGAAAGACATCAGTAACTCCTCAAGTTGCTCCAGGAGAGAGAAGGTTAACATCTGAGAGAGGAAATGGTATTAGGCCAATTGAAAAGCTGATGGTTGAGCCCTATTTGGATCATACCCCTGTAGAAAATGTGCTTGATATGTATCAAGAAAACAATTTTAATCTGCCCAGAGATGAGCCCTCCACTGATAACCATCTGCTAGATGAGGTTCCTCTTGCTGTAATCCTTCCAGGTAAACCAATCTCTTGGTAGCTCAATAACAATTTCAACCATCAATGACAGGCTTTTTAAAGATATGAAATGTATATCCACGGTTTGTAGTGGATGTAAAGATTCTGTAGACGGTTGACTTTGTACTGAATCCTGCATCTAACTCTGCCACTTAGTTTGTATTCCAATGCTTAGGTAGCACTGACTGCTGAAATTTACCTGATAAAGTTCTCTTTAAGTGTTTTGGGCCAAGTTTCACCTTTCTAAGGCAACAATAATTAGACCATATACAAATCTTGGTACTTAAGGCTTAACATGGTTGTTCAATTTGATGGATTTTAAATGCTATCATTTTGATGGCATTTGTGGTTTAAATTCTGTATCTAAAAGAGGTTGAAATACTGACCTTTATTTGTATTCTAATTTTTATCCATGGGGCCAATATATGTGCAATTTTTGTATGTCTGATTGGTTTAAATTCTGTATTGAGAAGAGGTGGCAATACTGGCTTTGATTTGTATTCCAATTCTTTTGCATGGGGTAGTGTTTGCGTTTGTGTGCATGTGCGTATTTATGTATATGTGGATATAGATATAGATTCTTGTTTAACATTGTGAGCCTTAACGTTTGTATTTTCTTTGATTGAATATTAAAACTCCTGGTTGATGCATTTCTGACTATATATATGTATTTTTTGGCTTACTCAATTTTTAGATATAGAATGTTCTTCTTCATACGGAAATGGTTCAAATGCCAAAGCAGATGTCTTAGAGGTCCTGGAATCTAAATCTTTAGACATGAATGAAAAAGGTTAGTGATTTTAATTTATCACTTTGTGATATTGCTTTATATTTTTCTAGGTGGTTGTTAGGATCATAATTAACATCATTATCCTGCTGCTAAATAGGTCTAACTTCCTTCCATATTTAGTAATTCTTGTTGAATATTAATTTCTGACTGCCTGATGTTCTCTTGTAGCTCCAAGTGTATATGGTCTTTCAAATGGAAAAAGTTCTGCTGCTAAAGAAGATGGTTCAAAGTCCCTGGATTCTGAATCTTTGGATGTTATGGACAAAGGCGATGGTGTTTCAGAAGTATCGCAGTTTGATATTACTTCATCTTCCAAGAGAGAGGTGAAACTTTCCCTGATTTGTAACTCTTCTGAGCGGTCTGATTTTCATATTCCAAGCTTGGATGCTGTTTTCAAGGTGGTAGAAGAAAATTTTCTTAAATTACATGGACTTACAGAATTCAACTTCTCTCTGTTGGAGCTGATGACAGAATTTTGTGAACGCTTCTGGGCAATGGGCACTGACTCTGCTGTTGTTGAACATCTAAGGTCCACAAATATACCGGCATCCAAGATATCTGATGCACAAGGGGGTCATGATGGCAACGATGGTCATGTAGACAATCATTGCATTCCTTCAAGCCTTTCAAGTGGATCAGTCAGATTTCAGAATCCGATTAAGGTAATACCCCAAATTCCCAAACCTATAGCTCCAAGTGGTTTGGGCGGCCTTCATTGTGTTGCTGGTTTTGAGATTAAGGATATGGAGAACATTTGTGGTGAAAGTGAAAGGAGGTTAAAACTTCTTAAAGATCCACAATCTTCTAACTCAAACAATAGGGAGATTGTTCAGAAACACCATTCACCATTCTCTATTGTGAATTACTGTGACTATGTTGATGACATAACCAGAGGGGAAGAAAAGGTAAAAATACCGTTGATGAAGGGCAGTGCCGAAGATCTGCCAGCCTTTAGATACATATCAAAGAGTTTAGTTTATAGGAAAGGTTATGTGAATTTTGCACTTGCTCGTATATCGGATGAACATTGTTGCTCTAATTGTTTTGGGGATTGTCTATCATCACCTGTACCTTGTGCATGTGCTCGTGAAACAAGAGGTGAATTTGCTTACATGCCTGGGGGACTGTTGAAACAGAACTTTCTAGAAGAGTCTATCACTATAAATCGGAACCCTAAAAAACACCAGTACTTTTATTGTAAGAATTGTCCACTAGAAGGGTCTAAGCACAAGAAGAAATCTAATAGATGCAAGGGCCATTTACTGAGAAGATTTATAAAAGAGTGCTGGTCCAAATGCGGATGCAACAAGTCTTGTGGAAACCGCGTTGTTCAGCGGGGCATTACAGCAAAATTGCAGGTTTGATTTCATTAGAATTTGAAAAATTAAATAATTTAAAATGTATTCACTAAGGAATTATTTACTCGTAAGTTTCAGGTGTTTTGGACCCCTGAAGGAAAAGGTTGGGGTCTTCGAACGCTTCAAGACCTGCCGAGAGCAGCTTTTGTTTGTGAGTACGTGGGGGAAATCGTTACCAACTCAGAACTGCATGAGAGAAACCTGCAGAACTCTGGTACTGAGAAGCATACTTACCCGGTGCTACTGGATGCAGATTGGGTTTCAGAGGGTGTTTTAAAAGATGAAGAGGCCCTTTGTTTGGATGCAACAGTGTATGGAAATGTTGCAAGATTTATCAATCACAGGTATTCATGTAATGTGTGTGGTGTATGTGTTATTTGTTTGCAGTTGATGTTTTTTGCTCTTGATATTATAATTTTAGTTAATGCCTTTTCCTTACCAATTTTTTGTTGAAAATTATTCCTTTGTTATACAAGTGATTGCTTTGCATACTGAATTATATCTATTGGAGAAAAGCAAATTATGTGACGCCTAACTTAATTTGTTATCTCTTGTTTTTTGTTTGGTAAGATTTTTTTTAGGTAATAAAGACTTTGTTAAAAATAAAAATGATTGGTAATATCTATTTTTTCTCTGGTAAGATGGACCCTATAAGTCTTGTGGATTTCTATGATTGTATTTATCATCTTCTTTTATAACATTTTGGATTATGTGGTAAAGGCAATTCACGCTCTTATCTTACACTTCATTGATTAGATGCCATGATGCTACTTTGGTTGAGATCCCAGTCGAAGTGGAGACTCCAGATCATCACTACTATCATGTATGGGTTCTTGTTCTTTATTTATAGAAATACAAACATGCACACACGGACGTGCACACACACATACACACATAACAATTAATTACTTTTTAGATAGGTAAAAATGATATCACTTATTGGGTTTTTAAATCATGCAGCTTGCATTTTTTACAACAAGGAAGGTCGATGCTATGGAAGAGCTGACCTGGGTGAGGAGGCTCAACTTTTTTATAGGAGCATGTTTAATATTAAATTTCTTTTTTGTTATGGTTAAACTTACCTGATGTGCATGCTACATTTCACAGGACTATGGCATTGACTTTAACGACTGTGATCATCCCGTGAAGGCTTTTCAATGCCTATGTGGAAGCCAACACTGTCGTGGATCAAATCGTTGAAAGTTGTTTTAATTGAAAGAGGTGGTATCAGCTTGATATTGTCATCTTGTTTACAAATTACATGACATCTTTAAAAATTCCCCCTTGTTTTTACTCAACTTAATTAGTCTTGGTGCTTGCACTGCTGCAAGCCTGCATGAGATTAAGATAGCCTCCAAATTACTTACTGTACGACATGACTGTGAAATTTGATTGTCGTGGTTATTCATATTGGGGATGACAATGACATAGTGATTCTAACACTCGAAACTTCTTCAGTTTTATTTTAGTTACTGTGTTATAACTAAATACATATCCTACAAATTAACAGCGAGTAATTCATGAATAAATCTGGCCCAAAAAGAGGGGAACCGGCATGGTTGTTTGCAATGCCACCTGATGAATTTAATTTTTTTTAAAAAAGAGATGTCTCATCATGGTTACTTCAGTGAAGGGGAATATATATATATATAATAGTAATACTAGTTGCGGAATCAATAATACATGCACGGAGAAATAGTCAGATTTTCAAAGAACTTTGAGACGCGTCACCCATATGCATGTTAGCCAATAAATAAATAAAACAGGTCATGGCTGATGTTGACACCTACTTTTCTATAGCTTCATGAGTTTGAGCCACAATATATAATCGCAAGTATCAATAAATAGCTTTCAATAAGAGTATTTTATAATACAATCGAAATCGCAGCTTAATGTGTATCTGATAAGCAATAGATAGCCAATAGGATATTAATCTGTTTATTAGCTTTTAAGTCCCCTTTTCCCAACTATATTGACGATTTTAAGCATCAAATTGAACATGAAATAACAACCCAAACTTGCACTTTGCATGGTTGGTTTGCACTGAAGTCTGAACTCTCCCATTGAACAATAGTTACTTAAAATAGAGGGGAGGTAAAGAACCGGATATAATGAACTCTCTTCCCTCAGTTCCTACTTTCCAGTGGTTGAAGTTGAATCCAAACTTCTTTTACTAGTGGCTTTTTTGGAATAAAATGGCTATCAGTTTGGAGAACTACGATATGGCCCAAAAAATTATGCTAAGTGCCCGTGGATACACTTTGGTTTGCGAGTGATGCTTATTATACGTAAAGATTGCATGTCACGTATTTGTTTAAAAATTTTAAATGTATCAGATTCTAATTTCTTGTCTTTCTTTCAAAAAAAGAAAAAAAAAAAAAAAGAATGATTCTATAAAGTTTTTTTTAACTTTCAGTCCATCCTGCCTTAACTTATTTTGGTTTTATATTTAATTTTTACGTTTTGAAATAAAACTCATCCTTACTGCAAAAACGTTGACATCAGTGTCTCAATTACATAAGTGCATTCATCTCTTTGGAAAATTTATAGTATGGCTTTTGTGGTTCAGCTTCTGTGTGAACAGTTAATCAGATTTATGCTACTATCAAAATTATGTTGTACATAAATATATTTCGCTTGAGTGGATCTTCTGTGTTCTATTTGTCAAGTCACTCTTTTCAATCAAATAGTTAATGACACGGACATTTTTTTACATAAACACCCATTTTAGTCCCTATATTTTCACGCTATTCTCACTTTGGTTCTTAATTTTTTTTTTCACCACTTTTAGTCCCTAAAATCGAAAAAGTGATTTCGTTTTTGTCCCTGCCGTCATCTCACCAACGGAAATAGTCTACGTGGCAAATGGTATGCATTGCTGGCACACTAAATGTTGATGTCAGCGTTAAAATAATAATATAATATTTTATTTAGCATTAAAATAATAAATAAAAATGCCAGCTCAGAAAATTAAAAATCAAATAATGAAATAATTTTTTTTTTTAAAAACCTTAATAAAAGAAAAGAAGTTCGTCGGCACGTGTATTGTACGCGCCGAGGACCTTATGCAGCAGGCTATGTTCCGTGTGGAAGAAGAGTTCTAATCCTTGATGGAACGTGGCGGCAAGTCGTTTGAGCTCAGCCGCGAGTACGGAAGCGGCGAGCCGTTTGACTCGGACGACGACGAACACGAAGACGAAGATGGAGGAATAGTAGGAGTTATCAGGAACGATGAGGAAAACCAAATTCTTGTGGCGCAGCCAATCACGGACTACAACATCATCATCGATATTCTTCCTTCGGTCATGATCAATGACCTCCATGAGATCGGGAAGCGAATGGTGGCGGCCGGGTTTGGCAAGGAGTGTTCACATGTGTATAGTAGCTTTAGGCATGAGTTTCTCGAGGAGAGCTTGTCGAGGCTAGGGTTGAAGAAGCTGAGCATTGAGGAAGTTCACAAAATGCCACGGCAGGACCTCGAGGACGAGATCGAACGTTGGATCAAAGCTGCCAATGTCTCTCTTCGCATCCTCTTCCCTAGCGAGTGTTGACTCTGCGATCGCGTCTTCTTCGGATTCTCCTCCCCTTCCGATCTCTCTTTCATGGAGGTCTGCAGAGGATCCACGATTCAGCTCTTGAATTTCGCAGACGTTATAGCTATTGGAAGCCGGTCGCCGGAGTGGTTGTTCAAAATGAGATCGTGGATCCTCGCCGATGAGATTGTGGATCGCCGGAGTGGTTGAATTTTATTATTAATTTAAAGAAAATTTTTTTTAATTCTTTTCTTTTATTAAGGTTTTTTTTTTAAAAAAAAATTCATTATTTGATTTTTAATTTTCTAAGCTGGCATTTTTATTTATTATTTTAATGCTAAATAAAATATTATATTATTATTTTAACGCTAATGTCAGCATTTAGTGTGCCAACGATGCACGCCGTTTGCCACGTAGACTATTTCCGTTGGTGAGATGACGGTAGGGACAAAAACGAGATCGCTTTTTTGATTTTAGGGACTAAAAGCGGTGAAAAATAAAAGTTAGAGACCAAAGTGGAAATCGCGTGAAAATGTAAGGACGAAAATGAGTTTTTCGCCAAATATAAAAACTAAAATGAAATATTGCAAAACATAGGGACCACTTTAAAATATAAGGTAAATATTGAAGAATAAATATCATATTAGGGTTTCCTTAAAAAAAAATTAGGAGTAATCACAGTAAAACTACTTGGGGTTAGGTCGTTTTCACATTGTCTATCTAGCTATTTGTAGTTTGAAAATTAGCACTTTACCCACTTGAGGTTATTTTTGTTAAAACTCTGTAACCTACCTTTGTTAAAAACCTGGGTAAATATATATATTTATATATATATATATATATATTTACTCATTTTTATGTTTCTCTCTTCAAAAGAGAGAGAGAGAGAGAGAGAGAGAGAGAGAGAGATCTACAAGTTAGGATTTTGTAAAAATTAAGAGTATCCAACCAAAATTAAGAACATAAAACTTTGTTGTAGAATAAGTTCAAAACTTCCCTTGGGTTCACTAGATTTGTTTGTTAGTGGAGAGTTAAGTCCAAAATTCACAATGTGTAATAAATAAAGGCTAATGGTGTTTTGTGGAAAGAAATCAAAACAAACTAAAATACAAGAAAGTGTAGAAAAAACATACACAAGTTCAAAATTTCAATCCACAGTTAACGAGAGTAGGAAATTATGAGAGATCATGAGGAAAAGAAGGAAAGTTCCCATATAACAGCACTTCCACCCCTAGGCTTCGAAATCGTAAGAATACTTGCTAGTTGACTGGGCTTTTGTGTCAAAGTTTCAAGTTTGTGGGAAAAAACATGGTTCCCTTTTATGGACTGATGATGAATATTTACACTAAGTTTTGGGAGATGTTTGTGACTAGTTTTTTAGTTGGGAGAAAGGCTTTGAACCACTTAGGTGCTATTTCTATGATTTGGTGTATTTTGCTTTATGCTTAGGAAAGAGTTTGGTTGCTTTTTACATAATTTTGGAAACACAGTTGTTTGCTTTAGATAGCTACTACTTTTGGTCATTGCAAGCTCTTGGAAACTACATTTAAGTGGTTGAGTGGGCTAGACTATTCAGTTTTTAGAGTCAGTTATGCTTTTGTGTGAAAAATGGAGCTGGGTCAAAAATTAGGGGCACTGTCAACTAAAGCATGGAGCCTTTTCTAGGGTGGAAATTTCGAGTATTGGACCTCTTTCATGGGCCCTAGGTGCCTTTAGCATCCCCCGCCCGCTTGATGGCACATATGAACTGGGCTCATGTGCCTCCAGTGTAGGCCCACATTTGCTGAAGGTAGGACATAGTAAATCTCATATGTTGCACACGTAAGTACATTCCTTTTGTACTTTTCTTATATTGATTCTTTTTGTCCTTTGTTGTTGTTACTATGTATGTGTTTGGATTCAGATTATTCCTCCTACGTTTGCATTTGGCGTTTGTATATCTGTGGGACCCACTGCTACAATAGCTTCCAATTAACGCAAGACAAAATTGAAATCCGTAGCGTTTTTTTCCTTCAACGCACTATTCTTTGTGTTCTTCACCAATCAAACCCAGAACATGATGGACCCAGCAAACCCATCAAAACAGAAGATCAAAACAGTGAAACCAAAACCATATGAATCAAACCTATGTGAAAAAAAAAAAAATCAAACCCATCAAATCGATCAACCGATCAAACCTAGCAACCGATCAAACGGATCTACCCAGAAAACGCAAATCAAACCCATCACCGATCTCAACCTCACCCAGCACCACCGACTTCCTATATCAAACCCATTAAACCCACTGCCAATCAACCCATCAAACCCACCACCGATCAACCTATCCATCACCACCGAGGGACCCAATCTTCACCAGCGTCGGACCGATGTAGGTCTTCCTCTCTTCCTTCCTCTGGTGGGCGTGGAACTCTCTTCAGGAAGACCCAGGCGATAGCTAGGGTGGGTGAGGAGTTAATAGAAGAAAGAAAAAAAAAAGAGTAAAAATGCATTTTCAGCTGAGCTACAGTACTTGGACCAAAAAATAATCAGCTTGCATTTTTCACTTATTTGCTACAGTATTTTCAATTTTCAGCAAAATAAGCGGTATCCAAACGGACTAATATATTATTATCCTTATTATTGTTATACATATATATATACTAGTCTTATTCACTTCTTCCCTTCTTTTGTTTTAGTCAACACCTTTTCTTTCCCTTCTTTTGTTTTCTCCTAATTTCTTTTCTTTAAAAAAAGAGCATGTCGGACCCTTATAAAAGAAAAGTTTCCCTACCACTCTCATTAAGACCTACCAAAAATAGATTTTGATTAAAACACACACATACACGCTCACTCTCTTGTCTTCACTTCTTTCTCTTTTCGCCAAACTCTTTCCTTTCCACTTCATCATGTTGAAAACCCTCTCCTCTCATATTGCCACCATCGTGACTAACAAGTGAGAAGAAGAGATCAAGAAGGAGGAGGAAGAGAATACGAGGGAGAGAACAAGGAGGCCTGCCCTCTTCCATGGTTTGATTTTGGGTTCAGAGAGCCCACTCCTTCTGTCTTTTCATCTCCTTATACCACATGGATCGGAGCTAAATGGGTTCAAAATGGTCAGGTTCTAAGGGCAGTGGTAAGAACTTGAAACAATCGCGGCTCAATGATAACGGTGGTTCTTCCCCGTCGTCTAGCGGGTCGGCGACTAATGATTTGCCACCTAGACGGGTTTGCGATCCATGGGTTATAACAACTTCACCTTTTCCTTTCCTATTGCCACTCGATCCTATAATCCCAAATGAGGAAAGTAAATGAAAATTTGGTTTGACATTGCGGATTCAGATGAGTTTAATCTTTCGTCGCCAGACAGCATAATAGAGCTTTTACTTCGTCCCCAAGAGGTACTGCCTGCTCCCATCATTTTTAGTATGACATGTGGTCACTCTGATGATTGGGACCATTAGATCAATAAGGAATTGCGAGATGTCGAATTTGTGAATTCATTGATATGGTCTCGAATTTATAGTAGTGCGTTGGTGTCCTGGGTGGTGAACATGAAGAAAGACATTGTTGGGTTGCGACGTTTAGTCCATAGGTGGAATCTGGCAACCCACACCTTTTTTTTCTTAGGGTGAGAACACTTTTACTTTAGAGGATGTAGAAAAAATTTTGTCATTACCGTTAGTGGGTCATAGGCAGCTGTGGCCAATTATGTTAGTTGAGGGAAGTAAGGAGGTTATCGAACAACTGTAGAAGGGATATAAAGGCCACAGTGCTTCTCCGTGTAACAAGCACTCTCGATTTTTCGAATGGATGCGGTATTTTGAAAACTTAGAGGGAAACCATGTCCGTTGCATTGTTTTTGTGGCTTACTGGTTGAGTCGCTATGTATTAACTGAGTCCCCCCCCCCTCTCCCCCGATCACATAAATGTGTACTTGATTCCTTTGGCTATACTGTTGGCTCGTGGCAAGTCTCACGCCGTTGGCGCCATCTTTTTGAGTAATTTGTTCAACCATTTAGATGCTCTTCACACTTTCTAAATATAGAGGTCACAGTATTATGTTGTGGTACCCATTTGAATTTAGCATTGCAGCAAGTTTTGGCGTGGGAACATGCCCTCCCTCTTGTAACACACACTTGCTCTATCATGGCTGTTTGCAAGCACTATCCACCAAGTCCTCAGAACATTGAACATGATTTTCTATAGAAATTTTGCGAAGCTCCTCCCAACATTTTAAATGGATAGGAGTGAAATCTCTTGTGCTATTTTGGGTCAAGTTGATGGATAAGGAGGTTAATTTTATTTAGCATCCATACATTAACGTTGCGAGTGGCTTTTCGTTAGTGCCATTAGATGAAGATGTTGAGGTTGATATGAGTACATTTAGCTCCCTGTTAGCTCATACTTCGCTTCGATTATTTTCTTGTAGTCCATAAGATTCTTGGGCATGACACAACCCACATAAGGTAAGATGTCAGTTTGGGTATGACTTGGGTGTGCCGAGTGAGAACCCAGTGCTCCTTGATAATGAGCATTTTGTGGTTTCATTCATTCTACAAACTAGCTGTTCTCATTTGAACAAAATATCTCCACAAGCAATGATTCTAGATAACTCAAAAGCTGGGCTCCTTACTCAAAGAGCCTGCCAATATTGGAATGAAATAGCTGTTAGGTATAATGATTATGCAGCAATTGATAGGGACAAATGCATTTTTCCTACTACTCCTACTTTGATACCAATTAATAGGTTGCATTATATGAAGTTTAATTATGGTTTGATTACATAATCAACAAAAGAGAAAGCAGGTTTTGTGGCTTGGCATGATAAAGTAGAAGCTTCAGTGGTATATGCAGGTGATGTTCCCGAATCTTGGCAAAAGAAAGAGTCTATGGCCAAAGCTCGTATCCACGTTCCTTCACTGTGTGGTGAAACCTTGAACACTAAGCCCCTAGTCAAGAGGGAAAGATTGGAAGCTCCTACTGTCGCCTTTGCTCTTTCCCGCCATTATCTAAAAAAGTTTGCTCCTTGGTGGCTATTGGCTTGAGGGTTTTACCATGCACGGTATTGGCCTTTCACATTATGAAGGATGATTCTCTTGCTCTTTTAAATTGTGCTATCACAACACATTTCCTACCCGAACCCGAGGCCTTTAATAGTCAAGTATGTTTTTTTTTTTTTTTAATAAACTGTCACCCAACTACATTAATATTGCCTTTCTTCCTTTTCTCTTCTTTTTCTTTTTTTTTTTTCCCTTTTTTTTTAACGTACCTTCCTCTCTTGTGGCTTTGAGGGAAGAATTGATATTTTAGATTCGTTTGAGGATGATTTGTTAGACGATTGTGAGAGTGCTACGGTACCCATTATTGGCTCTTCTTCTATTGCCATTGAGCAAAGGTCTTCAGTTGATGCTGGCGATGAGATGCCTTCGGTGAGTCATTCTTTCTGCTTGTTTCCATTCCCCTCCTCTCTCTCTCTCTCTCTCTCTCTCTCTCTCTTAACAAAAAAGGTATCACTACCCTCATATTTTACGACACTTCACTTACTGAGGAGAGTTGCGATTGTACTAGTGATGGTTCAACTGGAACTACAATGAGCTTAACAATAAAACTTAGAAGGAGTTACACACACACACATACACACACACATCTTTAAGCTGTTTATCTATAGGTTTAGGTTTAAGCTACCCTTGGTATGGACAATGAGACAACACTAGATGCCACCATCGTACCAGATTCCTAGGTCTTGACTCCATGATTTTCAATTCTTCTGGGGAGAATATTGAAGCTTTTTTGGCCATATTTGAAGAAGACAAAAGTAATGAACATGAAGCTTCCTATTTTTATAACTTAAAAGGTCCAAGAACACCCATCCATAGGTTCTCAGTTCCTTTAGAAAGCATTTTATTATTGGAACACCTACAGACCAATCACAATGATTTCATTGCCCAGCTAACAGTTAGTTCAGTCATTGCGATTATACTAGTGAGGGTTCAACTGGAACTACAATGAGCTTAATAATAAAACTTAGAAGGGGTTACACACACACACACACACACACACTCACACACATCTTTTTGTTGTTTATTTGTAGGTTCAGGTTCAAGCTACTCATGGTATGGACATTGAGACAACAATAAATGCCACCATCGTACCGGATTCCTAGGTCTTGACTCCATGATTTTCAATTCTTCTGGGGAGAATATTGAAGCTTTCTTGGCCATATTTGAAGAAGAAAAAAATAATGAATATGTAGCTTTCTATTTTTATAACTTCAAAGGTCCAAGAACACCCATCCACAGGTTCTCAATTCCTTTAGAAAGCATTTTATTGTTGGAACACCTGCAAACCAATCATAATGATTTCATTCGCCTAGTTAACAGTTAGTTTAGTCATTGGGAACCCTTTGTCGAGAATCTTAGCCGTGGTGCTTATGAATATGCAAGAAACTCAGGTGACTTCCTTGACTGAAGGGCGGTTGTTTAGGTGGAGGGATGCTATGAGAGACTTATATAAGGCTAGTTTGGAAGTTTCTTTTGTTCTTTGCTATCTCCGAGATGTTGCTACATCGTGGTTTTGCAAGGATGTGAAGACTTGATTGACATTTGTTGTAAGTCGAATATTTAAATTAGAAGCAGAGCTCGTAATACCGAAGTCAGAGATGGTCCAGTTGCAAGGAGATGTTTCGAATCCCGTCATCTTAGACAATACTATTATTCACAGATTACTTTGAGCTTCCTTTATTCCCTTATATTTTTTTTTTGGGAACTCATATATATCTTGGAGGGAAAAATTTTTTGTGTATGGGGATGTCCATATCTTATTTTGGTTTTAGGTTGTGTGCATGTACTGAATAGCCCCTTTTTGGTCATGTATTTGGTATTTCGCATAGATTGACTTATCATGGTTAGTGTATCTAATATTTTGTCTTTAAACATATTATATGAAAAACATGTTATCAGACGCGTTTTTGCACTTGGCTTGGAAAGGTTGTTCATGCTTTATGGATGCATGTGTATTTATTTTAATGCTCAATATAAAGCAATTTAGACCCTTCCTTTGAGTCACAGGCATACTTTGGCTTGAGATGGTGCATGTTGGCAAGTTATGTATTACTATTAGAAGCGAGTTTTGATTGGTCAAGTGGTTGGTATACTTTCATTTCACCTTCCAAGGGAATGTTTACAAGCATGATATTCGGCCATTGCAATCTTTAATGGGAAATTTGGGTTTTCTCATACCTTGCTATTTGCGCGTGTTGTTTTTCACGCTTTAGTTGTGGGTATAATTTGCATCCACAGACAACAACTCATATATTATGACATTCGACTTGTTATTTGGCAGCTGGCTCTCTTATATTGTGTGTGAGGTCACCATGTTGCCATTTTCTAGTATCCTATGTGTATGGACCACATTCCCATGTGTTGCAGATTATGCTAGCTTGCCAGTATCTATAAGGATGACTTTGTCATGCTTGTTTGCCTATATCTGTTGTTAGATAGTATATCTACCATCCTTACTTATGGTGAACTATGGTATAAATTATATCCCCACACTTAGCAGCTCTAGCAAAGTACAGATTAGCCATTGATTAATAGATAATGTGTATATTAGTTTGTAGTGTTTGTGTTTGTGACGCGAGTTTGTCATTCATAAACCCTTTTTTTGGTTTGTTTGTTAGTTTCCTTATTGCTTTATAAGGTTTACCTTCGAGTGGACATTAGTCTCCCTTTTGTAAATAAGGGTTTTGCTACAGCATTACTTCATCGACTTCCTTACTACTTTACAAGGTTGTCTTTGAAGGGGTGCCCATTTGGCTTTCCGTACCTTTTTGAGAGCATAACAGCCTCTCATCGATGTCTTGCCTTGATAATGTTCCATGGGCTCTTTTATCGCCTTGTAAGATTTGTCGTTTGAATAAAATGTTTTATATACTCTCGAGGTATGTGTATTTTTTATAATAATAAAAAAAGGCAAAACAAGAATGTAATAGTGCCATATTTTTTGCAAATGTGGACATTCTCATTAATTCGTTAGACTCATACATCATGTCCCTAAAAGAAAGTGTAGGATAACAAAATTAAAAATGCAAATGATATGGCAAATGACCACCAACCTCAAAAGTGAGATGGCGTTCCTCGCCTTAGAGGAAATAGAAAAGGATATGTGATGCGTGACACCTACATTTCCAAAACAAATTGGAACTTCTTGATTTCGATAAACGTGATAAAGCTTAAGCCACATGTCATTGATGGGATTTGTTACGATAGACTCATAATGCTACAATGGTTGTAATATCCACTTCCAACAACTTCTTTTACAATGAGCTCATCCACGTTGCTCATCACTGTCAATATTGTCACACCTTTTTACGTGCGATGTCGCAATCTTTGCGCTGCATATATTAAAGATAGAAATATGTATTTAGCTCTTGGATAGCGAGTTTCTGTGTCACTACGGGTTTTACTCATATACTATATAGGCTGTTCAATGCCATCTTTGCCTTCTTGAGCGATTAGAGCTCTAATAACCTTGTTGCTTAATGTAATATATAGTTGCAATGGTATGCTCGATGTTGGTGCCTTAACAGTGGGTAGACTAGTCATTATCTCTTGTATTTTGCAAAAGGCCTGTTGGTGCTCATTGGTCCATCAAAATTTCATGCCTTTCTTTAATAATAGAGTAAATGGGATGACTGTTGCTACTAGTGCCAATATGAACTTTCGAAAATAAGATAGCTTCCCTATGAAGGACTTCAATTATTTGATCGATGTTGGAGGTTTCATTGTGACTATGGCCTTCACTTTCAAGGGGTTAACATCAATTTCTCTTTGATGAACAAGGAATCCTAGCAATTTAATGGTCGTCACTCTGAAGACGCATTTCAAAGGATTCATATGAAACTTATAACGGCGACACCTTTCAATATCTTTTCGAAGGATTTCCACATGACTTTCTCTAGTTTTAGATTTTATGACTACATCATCAACATAGTCCTCAAGTTCCCGATGCATCATGTCATGGAAAATGACAGTCATAGCTCTTTGATACGTGACACCCGCATTCTTAAATCCAAATGGCATCATGATACATTCGAAATTCCCGATAGGAGTACAAAATGAGGTCTTTATTGTGTCTCTTGGTGCCATTTTGATTTCATTGTTACGACTAAAACCATCCATGAAGGAGAACATCTCAAGACAATATTTTATTTTTCCATTTTTTTTATAGGAACTATATTTGAGAGCCATTATGGGTGTTCAATGGGCCTAATAAGTCCCCCTGCTAACAACTTTTTATCCTTTTGAACTATTTGGGTTTTGATGTCGAGGTAAAATTGTAGAATAAACCTAAAACTCCCCTTGGGTTCGCTAGATTTGTTTGTTTGTTTGGGAGAGTCAAGCCCAAAATTTACAATGTGTAGTAAAGAAAGGTTAAGAACAATTGTATCAATAGGTTTGAAATTAAAAACAAAAAAAAGTGTAAAAATTTACACAATATAGCATAAAAAACACACGCATCAGACATTGTATAGCTTTGTAAAATCCAAACTTGCTACAAGTACTGTGTATATATACATAGTTATTGTAGCTTTCTATCTATTATTTTAATATTATCCTATATATTATATTAAGTTATTAAAACTCAATTGGCTCATTTTTTCCCTCTCTTCTAACCTGAAATCAACGCCTCTTCTCCTTGTTTCATTCTTGAACTCAGGACTCCTCTTCTCCCTCTTTGTTTCGCCTCTCTCCCATCTCAGCTCTTGCTCATTCTCTTCACAACGAGCAAGAATGTATTCAGTTTAGGGGATTTCCAACCCGATGAGGAGGGTGGATCAACTTGAAGTTATCTCTATTGACAGATTTTGAGGCAAATTTCTTGAAAAAAGGTATGCGTTTTTCTAATGGAGGCTTTAGGGTTTTGTTTTCTTTGGTTTAGATCAAGAATATCATCAGTTTCTCTGAACTAATTTTTTAGGTTTACTATTAGTTCAAGCCTTAGGCAACTTTGTAGATTAAGCAATTGTTCTACTATAAAATGTAATTGGAATTCAAAAAAATTAAGCCCTTGAGGATGTTTAAATTGTTGCTATATGGTCTTATAAAAATTTTAAGATAGGATTTACATTTACTTAAGGTTATTATGCTTTGGCTGGGTTCAATAACGTGAACCTTTAACTCAAGAGAGAGCATGAAAGTGTTAATTTTGGGACTCAGTATGTTTGTAGTGTGTTATGACTCTGTCCTGTTGTTGTGTTCTGGTTGTTGATGTTGATGTCTATGTCTTGTAGTTGTGATTTGTTATGACTCTATTGTTTATTTCTTAGTTAATGTCTCTATACTGCAATTTTCTTAACTCTCAATAAAATCCTTTTTAATGCAAAAAAAAGGTTACTATGCGTTGACAATCTCAAGATCTTCTTTCAAACATGCTTGTTACAATTTACAACACTTTCAGCAATGATCGTCAGTCTACGAGTCATTGGCTAGAAGTGATTTTCATCATAGTCATTGTGCTTAGCAGTTTATTGATACCGTATAGGTTTTTTTTTTTTTTTTTTTTTTAATGCTAGAACCACATAGAATTTCTTAAGAAATCTATCTCACGGGTAGAGAGAGAGAGAGAGAGAGAGAGAGAGAGAGAGAGAGAGAGAGATTTCATTGGTTTATATAAAGATGATTTATAATAAGTTGCACAATCCCATGGTCATAGTGACCAAGACTTCTCAACAGTTATTGAAGCATTGTAATTGGTTGGGCTCTTTATTTACCATCAATTTGAGGTTTTTGTCCATTTTGTATTATAGCAGGTTATAAAATACTCACTTTGCAAGGGAACCCACCGGCTTTTAGATCCTAACAATCAGACTTGAGTTTTTAATTTTTCTTTACTTTCAATCAGTGGCTCTAAATAACAATGCAATTCAATTTCTTACATGAAATCTGTTCCTTTGAAAATGACTTGATCTTATTTTGCACTTGATAGAATTTTCAGTTTTAGCATTAGATAGATTGAAATAATTTGGTTTCTTATGTTAGTGTTTCTTTTGAACTAAATTGGTTTTTTTTTTTTTAGGTGATGGACTTGGCAAAATCCCTTCTTCCTTGACATTTTACATGACGAAGAATAAGGTTTTGACAATAGTATTTTGATGGCCACTCCGCATTCAGACATGAATGCCAATCAATCTCTACCTCAAGTTGAAATGGGACAATTTACACCCCCATTAAAATAAAATCAATTACTAAGAAATGTCAACAGGGAAACAAATTCACCATAGATGAAGACATTAAGCTAGTGTCGACGTAGTTCCATGTTAGCTTAAATATCGTGACCCCAACTGACAAAAAACACACAACATTCTGGGATAGAATTTGATCCACCTTCCACAATGACAAGAAATTTAACCGCTTTAAGAATTTTTTAAGTAGTTAGTGGTCAATGATCCAAAGGGAGACCAACAAGTTTTGTGGATTCTTGGCCCAAATTGAGAACTGGAATGAAAGTGGTAAAATTGAGCATGACAAGGTATATCTACTCAACATCTAATATGTATTATCCATCAATGCACTGAAAGTTTTATGATACTCATTATTATCAATTTGTCACTTTTGTAGATTGATGATGCAAAAACTATGTATAAAAGTAATAGCAAAACCTTATTTCAATTGGAACATTGTTGGAATATTTTGAGGAATGAAGCTATATGGTTGAATCTGAGAGAGAATGTGAAGGTTCACGCAAGACAGCTAGCCACACAATCTTGTCTTGCTTTTGCAAGCTCAACAAATCTAGATGAAGATAATGATGAGATGAATTTCGGCGAAACCTTAGAGAGACCCATAGGCAAGAAGGCTGAAAAGGAGAAATTAAAGAAAAGAAAGATTAGCAATGATGTGGTCTCAAGACTTTCCTACCAATTGGATGAAATTAAGGAACAAAAGAGGAGAATGCATGATGAAAAAAAAGGAAGTATGTGCATTGCAATAGAAGAATGAAGAGAGTTAATATGCATTGCATTAGAAGAACAAAGAGAGTTGATTTGTATCAAGGAAGAGAAGAATGAAGTAGAAAAGATGAAAATGGAAGATGAAATTATGATGAAAGATATAAGAAACATGGATCCTAAGCAAACTGAATATATTTGTCTACATCGTTTGGAAATCTTGGAGAGGTTAAAGTCAAAATTTTCATCATAATTTGAATATTATTATTGACAATATCTAATCAAGTAATTTTTGTATAGTGCAAAGAAATTAGCACATGGTTGACATAGATAATTTGATGTTAGATATCTCGTTTGTAGTATTTCCTTGTGCAGGGAACATGATTGTTCAATATCTAATCATGTTAGATATATTTTTTGTAGTCTTTATTTGTGCAAGGATAGTAGCAATGTTGTAATTTTTGTATTATGCAAAGATAATAGCACTTGGTTATTCAAGATAATTTGATAGCATGTATGTGATTTGATAGTACTTTTGTATTTATTATTGCTTTCATTGTTGTTTCTCTAAAAGGCATCAATGGATAACAGTAATGTTTGTAGCGAATTCATTATGCATCTGATTTTGTAGTTGTGTTATGGGTGAAATAAGTTCTTATGCTAAAATAGTCATGCTTGTTTGCCAATATTTATTGTTAAATAGTACCATTCTTACTTATGGTGAGTTGTGGTGCAAACTATATCCCTACAGTTAACAACTCTAACAGAGTACAAATTAGCCATTGACTAATAGATAAGAGGTCATGATCCAAACCTATACTTCACATTTTAGAGCACGACCGACATGTTAATATCAAGTTTAACACAATACTAACACGAATCAACTAAAGCTGAAGGTGCTTATCAAAAATAATTTCACATATCCGTTTTCATTCCTTGCATAAAAGCCATAATATACAAAATTCATGGAAACAAAAAACTGCATTACATTCAAACTTGCAAATTTGACAACTTGGCTGAAACTAAAGGTTTTTGAGTAAATATTACATAATTAAACATTTAGCAAAACTCTTATTTACAAACCTAACTCCAAAGACATACAATTGAGGTTCAAAACAAACTTAACAGCATCTTTGTTCATAAGGATCTAGTACATCTTGATTCCTTTTATACAACAAAAGACTATATTTTATATACAACAAAAGAAAACTATACGTTCTAAAAAACGAGAACTATAGATCCCTTACCATCTTTAATACTCTCGTTGCTTCCAGAAAAGAACCTGTGCATTGAAAAATAATAGGGTCAGCTGCGAAGCCCAATAAGGTTTTACGTTCCGTGAGCATTTAATAAGAGTGCATGTAAATCAAATATTCCATGGATATGTTAGCTTTGATAACTAGTTTTCATACTATTCTTAATAATAACTTACAAACTTTCATATGAAGCCACATCATTTTTCCTTTCATACTTTTCTTATAAACTCAAAATATCTTAATAGCTCATTAATACTATATTAGTCAAACCAATTGTAAGTTTGTCACAACTTTTAAGAGGTTTCTAGTACATTGTGCCAGACATCCAGCATTTCTCACAATGCTAGAAAATCTCAGGATCATATCAGAAATATCATACTCCTTTCGGTGTGCTTAGACCATCAACCATGGAGGTCAGTTAACATCCTCCGCAAGTTGGTATTTTCCAACAAAGGCGGGAACAATAAAGTCGTCACCACTTTCAATTACCAATAAATTAATATTTCTATGGAAATGCCAGTTCTTTAATCCCTGCTGGCTGAGTTCAAATCATAATAATGGAATAACCCTAAAACTATATTTTTTTGACAATTATGCTTTTACATAAATACTTCATAATAGTAGTATATCCACTTCATTCTTAAATATTATGTTCGTAGTATAAGTAATAGCATCAATATGCTAAAAATTATCACATATATATATATATATATATATATATAGAAGACTCAACAATTCATGAACATGTCATTACATAAATCATGATTATATGTAATATCTCTAATTAAAATGTTTTAATGCATAATAAATTTTCTAAACAAACCTCATACTTATCAAACGCACATGTCATATATCCCTTACCTGAAATAAGAAGATGCGAGAGACTTGAATAAGATGAGCTCAAGTGTCCACGTTCTTGTTACCTAAAAGGACCAAAACTTATTACTAATAAATCTTCCTAAGCATATAAACTAACTCTCAAACTCAAGAAAATCTTAATTCCCATCTCACAAAGGTTGCCCACAGCAACACATAAACATACATATACAAATCATATGATCAAAAGAGTCCATAGACTAAGTTCTGAATTATGAAGCTATTGCCATACCAAGCAACAAAACAGAAAACTTAATCAACTAATAAGTTATAATTATATGCCAACAAGAAAACTTAATCAACTAATAATTAAATTTCCTAGTGAAACAACATCTTTACATAATAAACCTACATACAGAACAACCTTTACAATCCCTAATCCATTATCTCAACTCACAGTTTTCCAAGTATGATAAATTAACCATAATATCTTCAATCTTTTAAATTGCTAACACAAAACCACAAATTCTAGGTTCTAGAAATTCAATTAGAGAATATAGAATGAAAAATAAAATAAACAATTACACCATAAATTACCCATAACAAGAAGTAGTTTTATTTACTTACCCACCAACTTTGAAGCTGAAACTTTAGTATTAAGTGTTTGATGTCTTCTTTGGAGAGAGATATAGATTCGATGAGAGAGGAAGGTTTGGCCGAACCAAGAACAAGCAAAAAGGAGTAAAGAAAGAAGAACAAAGGAAAAAGGAACAAAGAAACAAAGAAAAGGGAATTCTGGTGTAGCAAAGAGATAAGGGAGAAAGGGTGGTGGGGCATGTCTCTTGCTAGGGGAAATAGGGTTGATGACTCACCCTTACATCTTTTCAAAATCATACTTACCACCCTCCAAAAGTTTTAGTTTCTAGAAAGGCCCAACTAATAAGATAATTCTGCATATCTATATATATATATATATATATATCTATATATATATATATATATATATATTTATATATCCTTTATAAACTTCCTCCTATTACATTAAAAGAGTCTATTTCTTCTATAACAAAAAAATATCAATGCACTTAAGGTAATTAAGATAATAGTAAGTATATAAATCTGAAAACTTGAATTTGTGTGAAAATACAAGAGCTTGTTTAGACCCCTAATTAAAAGTTACGGCTCGGTTGTTTTTACTCTAATTTAAACTAAGTGCGGAATAAGAGTAAATGCAAGCGAACAAACGATAAAACTACTCTAAGCCATAATCATCAAATAACAGCGATAAAATGAAAGCTAAAAGAGTAGGGAAGAAGGATGCAAACACAAAATAATACCGCGATGTGTTATTGAAAAGGAAACCGAAGAACTCGGCGAAAAACCTCTTCACCACCCTTCAAGCGGTAAATCGATCCACTAAAGAATAAGTTGGAGTACACGAATAACAAAAGACCCTCCAAGCCTAGTCTACCCTATGTACTTGAGCTTTCCAAGCTCTTGTTACCAACTGACTTGATGAAGCCTTGTCTTCTCTAGCTCTCCTGGATCACGCAATTCAGCCTGATTGCATCCACCAATGATTGGTTTCTTCTAATGCTTCCCAGCAGCACCAAAACCTCACTTGACACTTAGATTGGGTGTGGTAAGTATTTGAGCTATCAACCTCTCAAGGATTTAGAGATTGAGAGGTAGGAGTAGAGGAAAACTATAAGGAAATGTGTAGATGATTGTGGGTATGACAATCTCTAACTCTTAAGTGTGTATGCTAGGGTTTTCTCTCTAAAAAACACTCCTTAAAATGTGTGGGTAATGTGGGTATAAATTGTGCGGGTGAAGATATTGTGGAGCATATATGCCAAAATAGAAAAACAGAATATTTTGTGGGTATTTTGCGGGAAGGCCTTACCCGCGAATTACTTATGAAAACTAGCTGTTATGGCTCTTCGCATTCTAGTTATGTGCTCTGCACGTGGCTTACTTTGCGGGATAGCTTCTCACAAATCTTCTCGCGAAATCCACTTGGTCTTCAATGAGATCTTAAGTCTTCACACTCTCTCTCATACACAACTCTTACAATAAAATCCCACATAAAATATAGGGTAAACATGATTGAACATAATTACAATCAAATTTTACACAAAATTAAAACTAATACAAAATAGTTGTAAATAACAACTTTACAAAATCCATAAAATTAATCATGCAAATAGGCTGAGATGTTACATAAGCTGTATATTAGTTTGTAGTGTCTGAGTATGTGACGTGAGTTTGTCTTTCATAAACTCATTTTTAGCTTTGCAAGGTTTTGGGTATGAATGCGTGCCATCACCTTTTTTTTTTGTTGGTTTCCTTATTACTTTATAAGGATTACCTTTGAGTGGATATTAGTCTCCCTTTTGCAAATGGGGGTTTCACTACATCATTACTTTATCAACTGCCTTATTACTTTGCAAGGTTGTCTTTGAAGAGGTTCCCATCTAGCTTTCCCTACCTTATGAAGAGCATGATGACCTTTCATGTAGCTGTCTTTCCTTGATAGTGTTTCATGGGCTCCCTTATCATCTTGTAAGATTTGCCGTTTGAATAATATGTTTCATATACTCTCGAGGTAAGTGCATTTTTTAAGAAAAAAAAATGAAACAAGAATGTAAAATGCCAACACCGGTATGAACCTTCGAATATAAGAGAGCTTCCCTATGAAGGACTTCAAATCTTTGACCGATGTTGGAGGTTTCATTGTGACTATGGCCTTCACTTTCAACGGGTTAACATCGATTCCCCTTTGATGAATAAGGAATTCTAGGAATTTCCTGGTCGTCATTCCGAAGGCACACTTCAAAGGAATCATATGAAACTTATAATGACGACACCTCTCAAAAACTTTTTGTAGAATTTCCACATGACTATATCATCAACGTAGTCCTCAAGTTCCTGATGCATCATGTTGTGGAAAATGGCAGTCTTAGCTCTTTGATATGTAGCACCCGCATTCTGAAATCCAAATGGCATCATGATATAATAGAAATTCCTGATAGGAGCACGAAATGCGGTATTTGTTGTGTCTCTTGGTGCCATTTTGATTTGATTTTAACCGCTAAAACCATCCATGAAGGAGAACATCTCAAGACAACTTCTTATTTTTCCATTATTTTTCTTTATAGGAACTATATTTGAGAGCTATTGTGGGTGTTCAATAGGCTTGATAAATCTCGCTGCTAATAACTTTTTAACCTTTTGAACTATTTTAGCTTCGATTTTGAGGTGAAATTGTAGAATAAGCCTAAAACACCCCTTGGGTTCGCTAGATTTGTTTGCTTGTGGAGAGTTAAGCCCAAAATTCACGATGTGTAGTAAAAAAAGGCTAAGAGCAATTGCATCAATCTAAAATACAAAATTGCAAAAATTTACACAATATAGCATAAAAAACACACGCATTACCTTGTATAGCTTTGTAAATATCCAAACTTGCTATAAGTAACGTATATATATATATATACACGGTTACTGTAACTTTCTATCTATTACTTTAATATTATCCTATATATTATATTAAGTTATTAAAACCCATTTGGCTCGTTTCTCTCTCTCTCTCTCTCTCTCTCTCTCTCTCTCCTCTAACCTGAAATCAACACCTCTTCTGCTTGTTTCATTCCTGAACTCAAGACTCCTTTTCTCCCTCTTCGTTTCGCCTCTCTCCCATATCAGCAGTTGTGCATTTTCTTCTCCACGGGCAAGAATGTGATCGACTTGGGGTCTGTGGGAAAAACGCGGTTCCCTTTTGTAGGTTGATGATGAATATTTATACTAAAATTTGGGAGGTGCTTGTGATTAATTTTTTAGTTGGAAGAAAGACTTTGAACTTCTTAGGTGCTATTTTTATGATTTGGTTTATTTTGCTTTATGCTTAGGAAAGAATTTGGTTGCTTTTTATATAATTTTGGAAACAAAGTTGTTTGCTTTAGATTGCTGTTACTTCTGGTCATTGTAGGCTTTTGGAAACTATATTTGAGTGGTTGCGTGAGCTAGTTTATTAAGTTTTTAGAGTTAGTTATGCTTTTGTGTGGAAAATGGAGCTGTGATGAAAATTAGGGGCATAGTTAGCTAAAGCATGGAACCTTTCTAGGGTGGAAATTTTGGGTATTGGACTTCCTTAGTGGGCCCCAGGTGCCTCCAGTGAAAGGTCCGATAGAAACTAACTCAAACCCTCCAAACCACTCTTACTCAATTTCCCCAACTATTTGTATGAGCTTAGGCCATGTGACAAAACAAATAAAATAGATAAGATACATGGATTGAGCCCGTTAAGCGATTGGGCTTAGTTGTTTTGTAGAAGCATAAAATTTGTCGCAAAAATGACTATTAACAATGGTTAACTTCCCTTTCTTCTCATCATTAGTACAGTAAAAATCATCTCACCGAAACAAGTTACTAGCCCTTAAAACATCATTAACAAGAATCTCAAATACCAAATCAAACCCAAAAGAACATAAAAAAATAAACCCATAATTTCACAGTAGTTGAGTTAAAAATTTTATATTGTGGTTTTTTTGACTCATCATTGACATCAATTTGTTATCTATCACTAATAATCTTTTTCACATCTAACAGTTGCCTCTTTTGTAGGGTTGTACATGGTGCGGTGCGGCCGGTTTTTGGGGGCTTTTTTGCACCGCACCTATAAGGGTGGTCTGATTGCACCTCACTTATGGAGGGGTGGAAACCGGTCTACACAAGGGGTGGTGCACCATTCCGATTCAGTGCTATTAGTTCGGTTAAAAAAAAAAAACCCTCAATCCACATCAAACAACCCATACATACAATATCATCATACAATCCAAATATTCTTAAAAAAAAAAAAAAACAAACATATTCACAATATTTCTCAAATTCCCACTCAAAATATTTCAAATAAATTCGCAATCTTTCTAAAAAGCATAGTAAGGCAAAGCATAGTTAGCATCCTAGGTATTGAGCATCAAATAAATTCACATACATAGTAGCAAGGAGAAGCATAGACGGCATAGTAGCCTAGGTATTGACCATCAAAACCTTCTCTTAGAACTTCCATAGAATAGCTATGAGAAAGAGGAGAGAGGAGAGGAAGATACTTGGAGAATTGAGGCATCGAGCGATAGAGGATGGTGGTAGCAATTGGTGATGGCTAAGGGGGGAGAAAGAGAGAGGCTGTGTGGAGAGAGAGTGAACGAGGCTGTGTGGAGAGAGAGAGAGAGAGAATGTGGGGCTGTGTGATATAAATGGAAAAAGAAGAAGAAATTTAACCTAACTTGAAACGACTTCGTTCCATAGTATAATTCTATCTTTTTTAAAGTCCAAAACGACGTCATTTTAGTATCAAGAATTTTAAAAAATAAAACCCGAAAACGACTTCATTTTACAAACGTATAATCAACTTTAACTTTAGCTTCTTTTTCTTCCTCCTGATTCAATCGCCGCTCGCTCGCTTGCTCTCTCTCTCTCTGAGCTTTCCTTTCTTTATCCCACTAAGACACACACACACACACACACACACACACACACACACACACAATTATAAGCGGTGTGGTGCGGTTTTTATCGGTAGGCAAAACTCACCACCGTTCGTCGCACCTAGTGGTTTCGGTGCTCGGAAATCGCTGCCAACATCGCGCCGAACACCTGCGGTGAATCTCTGAGGAGGGCGGCTTGGTGTGGTGAAGGGCGGTTCCATCAGTGGCGGGTGGTGGCTGAACAGGCCTACTTTTATGGGAGGAGGATGCCAAGACAGCCAGGCCCAATTAAACTTTGAGCCCAGTAAATAATACTACTAAATCAGCGTTTTGGGCCATACTCGGCATTGGGTCCCAGACATCCAAGCCCATAGTACCAATCTGTAATTACGTAAAAAGATCATGGAGCGTATGGTAATTTCACACACTCCTGACCAAAACAAAAACCCTAGACAGCGACCTCGATAAATACCCCAAAACCCTAGTCGCATTCTTAGTTTTCCTTCCGCAGCAAAAATGTCGAAGCGAGGTGAGTTCTTCATTCGTCTCTCTTTACCTTCGTTTTCTTGCTCTGACAAAATTAATATTTCTGTATGATTTTCTGTTTGGTTACCGAGAAAGCTGAACGAAAACTAGAGAAATCTTTTTTTGTTTTTTGTCTTTTCCTGCCGTTATAGATTTAATCGATTGATATGTGACTATGCAATACAAGTAGTTGGATCGGTTTTGAGCTTATTCTCAATCAATTAGCTTAGGAAATATGATACGAGATTCGAGTTTTACACCCTATTTTTTTTGCTATTTACCTTCGTTTTCTTAGCTACCAAACAGAGTGTAACGTGAAGTTTATATTGTTTGATGTTTATATACATTTACCATATTTAAGGTTACGGATCTGTTTGTTACTTGAGAAATCCTACGAAAACAAATCGGAAACTTAGGTTTATTATTATTATTATTATTATTATTATTATTATTATTATTTTAATTCATTTCCTCTGCTTTTTTAGAAAGAGTATCAGATAATTATTGAAATTGTTACCTATTAAAAAACTTAATTATTGAAATTGTAGATTTTGTTTGAATACTATGGTGGGTGCTTAGAAATGTGGGATCTAATTTAGGAACAAATATAGGAATTACACTTGTAATTTAGGGTTTTCTAATTTATGGCAACAAATGAAATGGAAAACTGTTTGAAGTCGGAAGTTTTCTCATTGTGAATTGAAATGAAATTGTTGATGATAATGAAATGCTGGGTTTTTTTGTTGGGTTGATTTAGGACGTGGAGGGTCTGCTGGTAACAAATTCAGGATGTCACTGGGTCTGCCAGTGGCTGCAACAGTAAACTGTGCTGATAACACTGGGGCAAAGAACCTGTACATCATTTCCGTGAAGGGAATCAAGGGTCGCTTGAACAGGTTACCATCTGCTTGTGTTGGTGACATGGTGATGGCCACTGTCAAGAAAGGGAAGCCTGATCTCAGGAAGAAGGTGTTGCCTGCAGTCATTGTGAGGCAGCGCAAGCCATGGCGCCGAAAGGATGGGGTCTTCATGTACTTTGAAGGTCATTATTGTTGCTTTGATGTTTTTATTTTGTTCTTGTGATTGATTGCTTTTATGATTTCTCCTATATACTGTTAGCAACGATTTGATGATCATTTGATTGCTGTGGGAATATTTGGCTGCGTCAGTTGGAAAATCTTGAGTCTTAATTGTATTTTCTGCATTTTTGTTTTGTTGAATTACGTTTTTGTAATATTTGTCCAAATGCATCATATAGAGCTTTTTAAAATTACATTACAAAGATATTGGTGTGGTGTCAATTTTTGTTCTACTTCTATTTCCTTGACATGAGGTTTTGTAGCCATTTTAATTTGTGCCTGGAAGGTCATTGTTTTTCACATTAGGCTTCATAGTAAATTTTTCTTCTTCGTAGTCTATCATTATAACATTATTTTACACCTTTAATACAAACAGTTTAGAAGGATTTAAAATAAAAGCATTCACTTTTGTTGCTTGCTCCCAAAAGAAAAGGAAGGATGCTGACTAATTAGTGTCCCATTTCCCTGCTTAGAGAGTTTGGCGTGCCTACTACAATAGGGGTTCTGCTACTAGATACATAATTGCTCTGCTGCCATAAATCTTACTTGGTTAATAAGCTGGTGATGTGGTGTAGAGACTTATGTTCTTAGGGTTTCTCTACATCTCCCATACCCAGCTATATTGATATTACCAACCTTACCCCATTCCCGGATGGTAAACCTTTTTCGCTTTAACCATCCCTGTCAAGGTTGGGATATTATTTGTTTTTCTTATTGCCACTATTAGGTTTAGGGGTTGTCTTCCTTTTGTTTCTTTAAATTCTTGTAAGGGCAAGGATAAAAGTAACATGATGTTATTCTTTTAAAATAATCTGAATGGACTGATTATTAACATAGAATTGCTGTGAAAAAAATGTTTCACTGTACTATTTTGAAAGCTTCAACTGCTCATAGTTTGGTAGCGACTATGCTTTATTTGTGATCACCAGACATAAGTCAGGTATCCTCCTCAACTTTTTATGGATGATACAGTTACGAGTCTGGGAAATGGACTGTGTCAATCGTTACAGATGTGCTATTGTTTTTGAGCTCACATCTGCTCCATTTGAACTCTACATCTGGCTCTATAAGCATGTAATTTTGTACTTTGATGTTCATTGAATATGTTGATGGTTATTGAATTCTGATATTATTACCAAGCTAAGAAGAAATTTGTCATATTTTGTTTCGTAATAGAGACTAAAGATTTGTAATCTTGCCAGAAATAGTCAAGTAGCTTCCTTAACATACGATGGGAGATGCAGTTACAATTCTGGGAAATTGATTGTGTCCATCGTTGCAGATGTTGATGCTTTTAATGCTTGCATCTGCTCCATGTGGGCACTACATGTAATTGCAATAAGTTACTAATTTGTGCTGCAATTTTTTTGGTATTAAGCTGTTGAATCAATTAGTATGGTCATGTCCAAAAGACCTTGTATGCTTGTCTGAAGAAAATAGATATTTGTGCTGGCACAAGCATTATGTGGAACTTTAAGCTATCTTTTCCTGACTTTATTTGTTATGAGGTATTGTTTATTGTTAGAAGAACTTGCGTGTATGAAATTTCTTATTTATTAGATGATTGTTGGGTTCTGATGGTATTGGCAAGAGAAATAGATTAAATATTTATAATCTAAATCGGTTCTTGGGATACATGGTGTCTAACTTAGTACTGAATTTTATTTTTCCAGATAATGCTGGGGTAATCGTGAATCCCAAGGGAGAGATGAAAGGTACGGCTAGACTTATTTAATTTACCAATTATTGTTTAGTGTTAAAATTGGAGCTTCTGTTTTTGGGTTCTGTGGGTTGTGATAATTGTGTTTGTTTAATTTAGGTTTGATTGGTCTGACTGGTTTATTATTTGTTTTTTAGGATCTGCTATTACTGGTCCTATTGGGAAGGAGTGTGCGGATCTTTGGCCAAGGATTGCAAGTGCTGCCAATGCCATTGTTTAAGGGTTCAAAGTCGCTATTGGTGATATCCTCATTTTTGAACTGATGGTCTTTATGTTTTGGTAGAAGTAGAGCATATGAATTTCGCTGGATTTTGTTATATTGGTTTTGGATATTTGTATAAACCGCATGTGGGTTAATGTTTGGATTATGGTATTATACTTTTAACATTTTCGAGTTCCTATGATGACCTATGACTTTTGCTAGCTTCCGTTCTTTAAAATCATTGGTTCTTTCTCTCTCTTTTCCTTTTATAAAGGTTCTTTTAGATGGTTTACAATTTTGATTTTGCTTTGGAAGCCTGAGGTACGGCTTCATTTTGCAGGGACAAATTCACAGTGAATGTGCCATGTGTCAAATATCCAGTGAATAAGATTTTCTGTTAATAAAAAAAGCGTTAAATTTCATTTTCCTCTATTCTGTAACAAGCATATCTGAAGTCTTAACTTCTTGTGTGTTCAACTTAAAAGGCGTTTAGTGCAAGTGATGAAATCTTATCATTTAGATGAAAGCTTCAAGAGGGTTTGATCTGGTACAATTTACTTGGCTGCAATTACTCCACTTTTTTGTTAGGTCTATCATGTAAAGGTACTCAAATTGGATCAGTGATCGACTTATAGGTTACTGCACTAGTAGGTTTTGTTGTAATGCTAATTGGTTACTTCTAATTATGACGCACCCACTCAAAAAATGTAGGACCTTTCTCATTGTTACAGAAGCTCTAAAGAAACAGTGGTATCTCCAATTAAAAGCCTCTTTGGATGTAAAATGTATCTTTTCTCACCATTCCCATGGTGTATGTGACAAATGCATGCATGTTGAGTAGGTTACAAATTTACAATTCCGCCATATTTTACTTTTTTATTACGTCAAAAATTGATTTTTCGGTATAAATGATCATGTCCTCTCCCTAATTGGCCTGCGGTAATGATTTCTTTGGCATTACTCTGTGCTTAGGTTGAACGAGCTAAATGTCTAATTCCTTTATTTATTTATGGGAAAAATTACACTTTGTCTATCTTTGGTTTGCCCTTGACCCTGCGGTTTAAAATATGACATTTTATCCATCGTTTGCCCTTGACCCTGTAGTTTAAAATATGACATTTTATCTACTTGTCGTCCTATCCGTTAAGAGTTTGTTGTCCACCTATCCCTTGCCATTAGAATCCTAGAGAAACAAGCCAGCATTAAAGAATAATACTTGCTGGAGAAAAAAGCACCCCTCCAACTACACATTTTTAAATGCTTACATAGGATCACAAGTGATTTCTTTTATCTATTAATATTTCAAAAGACATTTATTTTTTTTTTGAGAAAATATTTCAAAAGACATTAATACTTTAGGAAGATGGCAATCGGCGACATAATATTGAATAAAGAAGATCCAGATCAATAAAGTACCTTTTGGAAGAAAACAAAATACGGTAGTCACATGGAGGCCTATTTGGACTTTCCTACAACCCCAAATGCCAACACCAATAGGTTACAACTCTGTAAAAGGCTTATGTAGAAAGAGTGAGCTGAGTCCTCATTATACAGCACACCTCAATCTATTTTTCATTGCTAACCACCAAATAAATTCATGCTTGGCAGTGGGGAGGGGAACCAAACCAAGTTTCACCAATAAAGCATATGATGCTTAATTATATCTAATCTCATTCCAATCCTCTTTATATTCAATTAAATTTCGCTGTCTTGGACAGTAACCAAACGCATCGGAATTCTTCATCGAATAAGCTTACTTTGAGATCAATTCTTCTAACCATGCAGACTTTCATCTCTGTCAGCAAGTTTTCTGACCTGTGTAGGCAACTTAAACATTTGTGGCCAGAACATACTCAAAATTAATAGTTTGACAATAAGTAAATCTAGACCTAGATTTTTGCAAATTAACCAATTTAATGATAAGTTTGATTAATAAACCAATTATGCGTTGAAATCAGTTGGTGATTAGTTAAATGCATATAACTATATATATCACAAATATAGACAACGAAAAATAGAACATATTTGATATGGTTATATATGAAAGAGAAAAACTTAAAAGGGAAAAATTCTTTGGTGGCTTACCACCACCCTCAAGGAAACAGCAGATCCACTAAATAGAATGAAAGTTTAAGAGTATAATTAACCTAACTCTATAGCTATCTCAAGTAGTACTTATTGATGTGACACATGTAACTCCAAATTTTTAAACTTTTTTACTATGAACTCTATTCAATAAAAACACTTCATTTGTTCCCATGTCCAAAAGGCCTTCACATTCGAGTTTATGAAAATCCTATTAGGACCTTTTTGATAGAATTTTTCTAAATTTTTAGAAAAGATTATGGTAAGAACTTTACCCAAAAAAAAAAAAAAAAATTAAAAAAAAAAACTTTACTAAACATTGGATAGAAAACTTAAATTTTATAAAAACTAGTTGGTACTTCTTAGTGTTTCTAATGGAGACATTTAGGATTCAAATCTCCCTTCCTTTTCTCCCAACTATTGAATTATAAATTAAAAAAAAAAAACAGAATTTTATTGCAAATTAAGGAATTTTATCTTGGTAGAAATATCAAAGATTAAGAGAAGGTATTAAATCAGACTTTATTGAATAATAAAGAAATTGGCTTTGGTGTCATCATCATGGTTTTGCTTCTCATACATCATCCAAAGACTTAAAAAATCCACCTGGAAACCATTTCAATTTCTGGGATTTAATAGGAGACCGAACTCAAATACACAAATATGAATCTTTCAAAGATTAACCAAACCATTCTCTCAAGAAAACACAAAGAGCTTAACCAAACCAACCATACTTTTTCTTCTCTCTATGAATTGATAAGAAAGAAACAGGTGAAATCATCTGATGATTACCATCAATTTTTGCAATTTCAAAAAAAAAAAAAAAAAAAAAAAACCCTAGGTTAGAGATCATACTTGGAATTTATCTCAAGAGGGGAAATCTTCAAAATCCTTCACGGGGGTTTTGATCATAATGCTCTTCAGAAATCTAGTACGGACCTGTCTCCAATCGGGTCAGTGATTGAAACGAACGTAGAAACAACTTTGTTGGGGGCGATGGTCTTTTACGCACATAAGGCAAGAAGCAAACCAGGCTACCCATAAACTAGTACGTCATGCCCTATTGAATCCGAAATGATATGATTGATATGGCTAGAAGTAACTCCTCCTTTCATTTTTGAGATTGTTAGTCGTGACACATTTTATAGTTTGCTCTCTGCTCTGTTTTTTCAGCTGGTTCTTGATCTGTTTCTCTTCTTGGATTGTACTAAAATGTTCTGTTTCTCCAAAAAAAAAAAAAAAAAAAAAAAAAGAAAAGAAAAGAAAAGAAAAGATAGTGCTCTCTCTAGGCAGATGTAAAAAGATAGTAAAACATCAGCGTGCGCTTATCAATGGTTCTAACTTCTAAATTCAGCCTGTTATGTTCGGACCTATGTTCAAGGAAAAAACCGTGTCTCAGATTATTGCAACCCCACATACAAACAGCAGAATGCATTAATCAAAGAAAATACCGTCTCCCAGATTATTACAACCCCGAAAGGCAACATATAACTTCATTTGGTGCAATTACAAACAGCTTCCACTTCCATCAGTTATATGACTTCAGCTCATCTTTTCCAAGCTGCCTGTATGCATCTTGGCACAGTACTCAAACAGACTGCCATCGAAACAGCGCCTCACGGCTTCTTTAGACAGCATACCATCCTCATCTCTGGCCAGGGCATACAAAGCTCCCCACTCCATCTTTGTTGCAATCCTGTAAGCCATTCACCAAACCATTGTAGAGGGTAAGAATCGCATAGAAGCAACCATTTGAATTGGGGATAAAAAGAGTTTTATAGATAACAACCATCCAAAGAGGTCAAATGCAACTCGATTCCCCTCTGTCATGTCCCATATCTCTTCAAGCGTGAGCTTGTCTGGCACTGTATGAGCATATTTGCTAAATATGTTTTCAAGATTCACAGGCACGTACCTGTGATTTTGTGCCAAAGAAAAAAAAAAAAAAATGAAAATCATGGAATACATTAAAGCTTTGAGGTTTCCATTAGAAATATCAACTTGACTAAAAATTGACAAGAGCTTGTAGCTCAACTGGTTAGCATCTCTTGATGTATCAATGAGGTCTAGGTTTCAATCCCCCCTCCCCTGTTGTAACTACCAAATTATTATAAAAAAAAAAAAATTTGAACAAAAATCATTCCAGAATTTTCTTATGCATGGGATGTTTATGATGTATTTCAAAAAATTATCTAATCTTATACAATGGATGTATATAATATGCTCAGGAATACATTAAAGCTTTGACGTAGTGATATCTATTTGACAAAATATACTATATAAGGATATTTAAGCATCATATATATAATGTCTTATAATTTAATCCTATGCAATGATGGTATATAATGTGCCAAATTAAGATGCATAAAAATCGTGGAATACGTTAAAGCTTTGAGGTTTCCATTAGGAATATCTTTAAGATGTATTTTTTGTCATAGTTTATGGTTCTGCAATGTTTATCATGCAAGGGGCATCCAAAAATTATATTATACAATGGATGCATATTAAGGGTCTGTTTGAGATCTGCTTATTTTGTTGAAATTAAAATTTTTTTGTTGAAAGTATTATAAATAAAGGTAAAAATTAGCTGAAATAGTACAATGAGACTCCTAAATAGTACCGAAAAGTAAAGTAAAATTCATGAATAATAGCAAAAAATAAACTGAATAGTAAACTAAGCTGGGTTTTTAATTTGGAACCAAAGCTGGGTTTTTAATTTGGAACCAAACGTCCACCAAGTGTCAATAAAAAAAAAAATATCTTATGCAATGAATGTATATAAAAAACACTATCTTATGCCGTATATATATTCATATAATGTTATGCAATGAGCAAAACTTTGGTAAAGTTCTGTTACTTTAGGTTCCCTAATTAATGTGTTATCTTTGTTCTTGAACTTTAGGTTCCTTAATTAGTGTCTTCTTCTCAAAGGAAAATCTAAAATAGGCATACAAGTTTGATCCATATGCTCTATGCTTGCCTAGGATCCACATCCATGAACTCCATCGGATAACTCATTTACCCCCCCATGTGAACTCCATTTCATAGCTTGCTATAGCATATATCAACCCCAATATGATGTCATTACCTTCCTTCTGTGTCGTAGGTTCCTGAGTCACTCCCGTGCTTGGCTTTGTGAATGTTGTAGATGTGTATGGGAAAGAAAGGAGAAGGGATCCACCCCTGCATAATATAACATTATTGCAAGATAAGTTCCATCTGGCTAAGCCCTACCCTTACATAGTTACATGTGTTTAGGCTCTGTTTATTTCAGGTAAAACATTTAAATTATTTTATAGGTAAAACATTTTATAGGTAAAACATTTCCAGTAAATAAAATATTTTCAGGTATTAAATTTGACATATTAAAATTTTCAAGCACAACCCACTAAATCCGAAGACTCAACCATCAAAGAAGCAACTTGTGCTAGAGGGAGGCATGGTGATCGAACCATTGTCAGGCTAACCATTGTCATGCTGTCGGATTGACAACACAAGTGATTTTTCTATATTCTTCGACAACCTGGCCAAGCGGATCTGACAATCTCTTTGTCAACACTAGCTGCTAGAACAGCAACACTAGCTACAAGAACAGCAACACCTCTAGCGACTAGACCTTGGACAATGGCTGCCGCTCTAGTGACTGGATCATTGGACTAGTGACCTAGCCATTACGTGGGGAATATGGGCACCATGTGTTTTTTGTAAAATGTTGGGGGATATTTGTAGACTAGTTGTGTAAAGGTCTACAATGTAGTAAGTTAACAAGCATTTGAATTGTATAAGGAAACTAGCATCTCGAGTTTTAGAAACTCAAGATTTATATTAAATCTCTAGTCTCAAAAAATCGCTTTGCGAGTCTTTGTGCTGGATGAGTTGGACAGAAAATGCCACATAGATCTCGAGTCTTTAAGACTCGAGTTCCAATTTGGAACGAAGAACAATGATGAAGAACAGAGGAAGTGACGACGAAGAGATGCGCTTGTCTTCGCCGATGGGTTTGCTGATGGGTTTTCTGATGTTTGCGCTTCTCTCAAGTTGGAGTTTCTATGTTTGGGTGCGAAATACCCATCGGCAAATGTGTGTTAACTACAAACCCAGAAAAAGAAGAAAACCCAACAGAACAGAGAACTACAAACCCAAAAAAAGAAGAAAACCTAGAAGAAAGAAAGAAGGAAACCCAGCAGAAAGAAAGAAAGAAAGAAAGAAAGAAGAAAATCCACAGCAAAGAAGAAGACCCACGACACACACAAACCTAGTCTCCATCAAGCACATCTCGATCGTCGATCTACGATGCAGTTCACGATTTACAGACTACGGTGCGTTCATGATCTCTTCTTCTTCTTCTTCTTCTATTTTTCTTCTCTCTTTGTCTTCTTGCACGGTAAGTACCCACTGGAACTCGAGCTTTAGAGACTCGAGTTCCACGTGGAATACTTCTCCACGTCACTGAGTCAGAAGTCTGAAATTCGAGTTTTTAAAACTTGATTTGCTATTGAACTCGAGTTTTAAAAACTTGAGATGCTAGCTTCCCACTTTCCTTCACAACTTGCCAAATAACAAAATTTTTCTATTAATAAAGTTAAATGGAAAAAAAATTCAAAATGTTGTAACAAGTTTTTATAAAACTTTTTATAAATGTTTTAATAGTTAAAGAAAAATATTTTACAAGTATTACCATATTTTACATACTTTGTATGCAAAAAAACACCAGAAAATGGTAAAATATTTTTTTGCAAAATATTGGACTTCAAACAATGTATAATTTATTGGCGATAATTTAATTTGATTATAATTTATGACCTCAAGCAATGCCAATTTCTTTTCTTCTTTTTTTTTTTTTTTGGTAAAAAGCAATGCCAATTTCATTTTTTTTTAAATTTAAATTTTGTTTGAAAGGCAATCATGAGGGCTTTTTGGACGCACAAATTAACGCTAATATCTTTTTGGTAAAGTAAATTCCAACAGCAAGAACATGTGACTTACCGGTAGGGTAGGATAACTGAGCGCTCCATTGATAACAATGGTAATAATGAGAGATGCAAACACATTTAAGCCAATTGCACGTAGTCCTTGTAGAAAGGGAGGGAAGAAAGCCAAAAGAAAAGTGGAAAGTTTGTCAGATTTGAACAGTATAGCGGACTACAAGGATGCTTAATAATGGTTATGTAATGATAAAATTCAGGCTGCTGTGACATATGAAACTTATTACCAGTATAAGTCTCCCAAGGATAAACAATTCCATTGTCATCTATGTCGAAAAATGCTGCATGCTGCTGAAGAACACTCATGTTATAATGTCTATGCCCAGGTGTGCCAGTTGGATGGTATATATCAGGAGCAACCAATGCTCTGGGCAGATCTGTTTTTTTTTTTTTTTTTTTTTTTTTTTTTTTTTTTTTTTTTTTTTCCATGTGCAACATAGATAAGGATTGTGAGGAATAAGATACACACTATTCAAGTACTTCAATATATACAATATTGGTAGTACCCCATTTAGTCAAATCATATATCATAGGAGGCGCGCGCCCATGCATGCACCAACATTAACTTAATTTTCATCTTGAAAATAAGATTGTTAATATGATTAATTAAGAGTTCATTTCTACTTAGAACAGGTAAACAAGTTGTGAATTGTAATTCAGATTATAAGTACATGAATTGAACATAATATCAATTATTGGAAATGACTCCGAATGTTTAATTAATTAGACTCTCCAGAATCAAAATTTACTCTGAAAAAGAACGAAAAAGAAAATTCTCTACAAAATTGAAAAATGTGCAACAAAAAATATACCCGGGAACCACTCAAATCAATACTTGAAAGTTTAAACAAAAACTGAGCGTTTTATGGGGATGAATAAAATATAATATTCATAGAGCGGTGATAGTTATATGCGTGCATAAGATATTGTGAAAATGCGATTTTCCCATTACATAATTATAATGGAAAAACGTATTTTCGAAGCATGATTTTGCAGTAGTGTATAGCTATACAATATTTAACTAGCTGTATGAAACAATAATTAACGATATTCATAAGTCCCCATTTCATTTTGTTGTGAAGGAGACTAAAAATGATAGTAATAAGAACGAAAATCAGACAACTCACAAGGCTTTGGAAGAGAAACTTCCAAGTCATCCCGGACCTCTCTCTCATAAGTCACTGGTGCATAACGAGCCTCTGTTGCCAATGCTTCTCTCTCCATCAAAGCAGCCATTCCTCTCTCTCTGTCTCTCTCTCTTCGCCTCTTTAACTCTTTAGTTTCTTGAAAGGTTTCAGCTCGATCTTCTTCCTTGTGGCTTGTGCTCTAATGTAGCAGCATTACATATAAACAGATTCTGGTGTAGGAGAGACACAACCGCAAACAAGCATGGCCCCACCTATATATATATTTGCGTGGCAAGTATGCAAACCACCAGCTCATCTATGTAAAGAGACTGTTGTGGCAAGCTTTCAGTAGTGCATGCAAAAGTTTTGCAACCCACGTCTAACATTTGGCTTCTCACTTCTTTTCTTATGTAATATGGTTCCCTTTAATTAATTACTAATTTTTATTCTCAGCACTACGTGGTTGCAAATTGTGTCAACAATTTAGTATTATTTACTTTTCACTTTTATTTAAAATTGCCCTACTATAAAAATAAGACAAAATTTACTAAAATGACTAACGGAAAGTTACAATTTACATTTTGTTTTTCAAACAGTACTATAGATATCATTAATTTCATAATTTTTCTCAGCATTTGTTAAGATGATAAATTTTGAATTAGTGTAACATCACATGGAACCACAATTGACATCACTTTAAATATAACAAATATAAAGGAGGAAGATTTGAATTTTGATGCTCTTCAAAAATGAGACCAAATAATACTTGTAATTTCAAGTATTTTTTTAGTGGGAACCATCCCTAATTCTATTATTCTCCCCTCTTTGCTAGTGGAAAAAGAACGAGAGATTCTCCCCCTTTTTCGTCAAAAATAGTAATGTATGGTGCTAACAATTCTTTAATTTATCCATTTGTGTTTTTAATGGAGATGCCAATGTTTTTGTTTTTGTTTTTGTTTTTGTTTTGTTTTGTTTTGTTTTTTGTTTTTTTTTTTTTTTTTTTTTTAAGAATAGGAAGATGTTTAGGGTTTTAAATACCTTCTCCTCCAGTTATTAGATTATGAAAAAAAAAAATACATACTTATTTCGATTAAAAAAGAAAATGTCACACCGATGACTTTGGGCCATTGTCCTAAAAACAAAAGCCCACCATTCAAAAAGCCGATATGAATCACTCCTAACAAACAGGTCCAATTTCAAAGCAACATCCAAGCCTCTCTATTAAAGGCACTTGCAGTTGCACAATGGGAAAAGTAAACGCTAGGTATGTAAACTTAAAAGAACCAAGAATGTATTTCGGCCAAATTTAGTAAAGTTTTACGAAAAAAGCACTCCAACAAGGTTATTTAGTTATGTAACATATTTCTGGAACTCTTGTTCCAACTTAAACTCGAGTTTCGAAAACTCAAATTCCAAGCAATATGAGCTTTCTTGTTTGGCGTGCCATGTGAGCTGCTTGAAACTCGAGTTTGAAAAACTGGAATTCTAGTTAGAACTCGAGTTCCAAAAATGTACTACATAACTAAATAACTTTTTCATGATGCGTTTCTCCTAAAAGTTTGCTAAAGTGATGCTATTTAGCAAATTTGGCTCAAAATATTAATATTCATTTATGCAACAAAAAAAAGAAAAAAAAAGAAGCAAATCGCGCTGTCGGCCTTGGGCTAGTCCTAAATTCAAAAGCCCATCATCTGGAAAGCCCATATGAATCAGCGCCAACAAACCAGCCCAATTTCAAAAACAACATACAAACCTATATTACACGCCTTGCAATTCCACGGTGAGAATAGAAAGAAAAAGACGAAGAAGAAAATCACTCACAAAGGAATGGCGAGCGAGGTAGCGATGGAACCCAGTGGTACCGCGGCAGCGGCGGCGGCGGCGGAGACAGAGACAGTGCCGGCGGCAGCGACAAAAGAGCCACACAGGTTGGAGAGGAAGTGGACCTTCTGGTTCGACAACATGTCCAAACCCAAACAAGGTGCCGCCTGGGGCACCTCTCTCCGCAAGGTCTACACTTTCGACACCGTCGAAGATTTCTGGTGGTACCTTTCTAACCTTCCTCAATTCCCTGATTTATTCATGTTTTTGTGTCTGTTACTATGATTCTTGATCTGGGTTCCTCTTCATCTTTGCCCTCTTTCGTTTTTGTATGTGTTAAGAATAGAAATATAGCTTGCTTTTCGAGGTTTTTCATTTTTTCTTAAAGATCCAGAACAATAGTGGGTTTTGTATTAATTTCTTTTTCCTTATATTATTCAATATTTATACTGGGTTTTATAGCTTTGGTTTTTTTGATTTATGTTGTTTCAATATTGTTTGTTCTTGCTTTTCTTTCCCATTTAGAGAAACCCAGGAATTTTTTTGGCATGTATTCCAATTATAATTATTTTTTTTTTGTGTATTGCTGATCTTAATTATGTTTATATTGACCAAAGTAAAAAAAGAATTTGAGACTTGATTCTTTTCATTCAAGTTAAATGGAAAATGTGAAATCTTTGTGTGCAGTTTGTATGATCAGATATTCAAGCCTAGTAAGTTGCCTGCAAATGCTGATTTTCACTTGTTCAAAGCTGGGATTGAACCCAAATGGGAAGATCCCGAGTGTGCTGCTGGAGGAAAGTGGTCCATCACCAGCAACAGAAAGGCTGGCCTTGATTCCATGTGGCTTGAAACTGTAAATATCCTCACTGTCCCTGTATTTTTCATTCTGTGGATATTTGAGTGTTGGGTCTTTTTAGAATACAACTTGTGGGCATTTGTGCTAATTACTAGGTTTTTATTTATTTATTGGATAGATGATGGCTTTGATTGGAGAGCAATTTGATGAGGCTGATGAGATTTGTGGTGTTGTTGCAAGTGTGCGCCAAAGGCAGGACAAATTAGCATTATGGACCAAGACAGCTGCAAATGAAGCAACCCAGGTCTAACCTCATATTCCAGGAATCAAATTTATTTTTGATTTTAATTGCTTCCAAGCATTCATTTTGTGTACCTTCGGCTGAATTGATGATTCATGAAGGCTGTGTTGTTGCATCTGATTAATCATGTGTTTTTGTGTGCTTGCACATGCATGCATTTATTCAGAAAAACACCTTTGTGCTTGTGAAGGTTTTGTTTATTCTCTCTTTAAAAGATATGATTATGGACACTTATTTATATTTCTTGTCTCTTTGTTACTGTGTGCATTAAGGTTTGTGCTGCTGTATGTTGCAACCTTGAAGGAGAAGGTTGATATGCGTATTATGTGATTATATTCGTATGTAAAATCTTATGTTGCTTTCTTCAATGTTTGTTGAAGTGCTCAACATGTCTTTCTGTATTGGTAACGTTGTAATTTCCTTTCTGCTCATGTTTTAGGTTTTATTATTGCTAATACTTAAGATAACTCATTATTATTTTATATATTTTTTTTATCGATGGGCTCTATCTCAAACAGCACCTCCTCCCCTGTAAGAAAGGATGGGGGGTTAAGGTCATGAGTTCGAAATCCAATGGGTGCATATGTAAACTTACCCAAAAAAAAAAAAAGATTGCTCATTATTTTTTAGTTGATTGTGTGGTGAAATTGGTGGTGAATACTAATGCTAAATGCTCTTAAAGTGTTTTACCTTGCAATTGAAGTGGGTGTTTTCTGCATAGCATTTGTTAAGTTTTTGGTGGTTCACTTATAAATTATGTCTGATTTCATAGGAGACATTGTTTGGAAAGATACAAAAAGGGATTTATTTTTTTTGGTATTTTGGAGGGTAGTTTAAAAAGGACCCAATGCACAAAGCTCTCACTTTTGCAGATTGACACCAAATTATTTTAGATTTTTATTTTGATATTATTTTAATTTTTAAATCAAATTTCATTTTGAATTTAGCTTTTTTTTTTTTTATGATGGAAAATTTCTTGGGATGTAATTGTGCCTTAATGTAATCCCTAAAGCCTACATGAGTGGTTTGAGATATTACATTTTGAACAATAACTTTTGATTAAAGATGTTTCTCTATAGCTTTTTGGCGATTCCAGTACCCTTAAGTGGTGAAGTCTAGGGTTTTTTGTTTCATATTTTTGCAATACTGTTCTACATCAACTTGGTGTCAGTGTGTAATCATGATCCAATCTACAAAATCCAGTCCCTATACAACAAGCCTTGTAAACCTCTTTCTGAACCCAAATTTATCTCACATAAATATGTCAACCATGCCAAGCACCCGAAGCCTCAACCACAACTCTATGACCAGATTCCAACAATCCAATCAACTCAAGCCCATAAACCATACCCAAAACAAATTGTTGTTATCAAAGTTGAGCCGCACTACCATTGCAATCACACACAAATCCCTGTCACTTCCCAAAACCATGACAGCCTCCCACCATCACCAATTTAAAATGCCTAAAAAAGATAGCCCTACCCACCACAACCCAAATAATTCTGACCCATATTAGTCCAACCCATACCCAAGGCCCCTTAACCCAGTGCTTTTCCCCAACCAATTTGTTGTTAATTGGGCTCGGCCCTGAACCCACGCTGCCAATCTTCAACTTCTTGTAAAAATTGCACTGTTGCCTTTGTCCTTTTGCCCAGATGATGCATCGTGATAGCCGTGCTGGAAAGTACAGGCTGTACAGCCATGTTGCCGATCATGATTTTCCCTTTTGTTGCTATCAAGCTACGTCACCACATCATCATAATTGAGGTTAACCTAGCAGAGTTCCGTCCAAGGGAGCTGAGATTGTGTAAGTGTGGGTTTAGCTTGCACCAGTCATTGTGGATGAAAAAAATGAATTGTTGTTAATAGGTGATTCATACCTCTGGTCAACAATGTGCCACTAAGCCCATTAGGGTCCCAACATGAGGCCCCTTAGATTTAATTCCACACCCAACAACCTAGATATGTTAGGTAGGACCAGCACCTTTTATTCACATTCTTTAGTCCACTGCTCACAGTACCTGGTCCCACTAGCATATTTATTCTTCAGCTCAGACCTAAGAAGCACAAACATGGACACGGGTACGACACGGTGACACGAGCAATTTCTGAAAAATTATAACATAAATCAGCCGGTACGACATGGGTATGACACCCTAAATGAAGTGTCCGTGCTTCCTAGGCTTAGACTCAAGACCCAGTCCAATTGTGTGAATTAGGTCAATGCAGGTTGCAGGCTAGGAATTAGCCTATCCCAGGTCAGCTAGCGGAGTCTTATTTCAACTTGTTGAAGCTGATTATTTTAGTGCGTGATGGTTATGTTAGAAGCATCTACTTTTGATGGTCGTTAAGATCATGGATCTTTACTAATTGGTCACAAGAGATGGACCAATTCTTTGAGTAAGTAGGTTTATTGGACAATAAGGTCAGGTTTGCCACAATGAAGTTCATAGGTAGAGCTAAAAATTACTGGTATAGTATTAAGAACTAAGCCTTATTAAAAATGGGAAAAAAAAAAAAAAATCCTACCATAACTGATTGAGTATAAATGAAAGAAAAACTCAAAGAGAAATATGTTCCCTAATCCTATCAAGGGAATACCTTTCCCAATCTTATCAGTATAGCTTTTTAAATTGAGGAAATAGTGTAAGACAGTAATAAACCTGCTACTGGATACATGGCATAATTTGAAAAAGACAAGATTAATGTTCACACAGTTACCAAGCCTGCTTTGGTCTAGCATGAGTTGAAGCCATCCTGAAGGCCGTCCAAGACTTGTATGAAAAAGATCAAGTCAATGGTCCTTCCTCCAAAAAATGACAGTAGCAACCACAGCTTCACATATGAGAGAGAAAATAGTGTTGGTAATGAAATCTTGGTGATGAAGGAACATTAAGGACCACCACTAAAACTTAGTGCTGAAAAAGAAAAGTGCCAAAAAATGTGGACTTGAGACATCCTAAACCATGTGTGGTAGACCTAATATAGTCTATTGAAGAATCACAACTTGATGAGGAGAATTTAAAACAAGAGAGCCATGAATTAGAGGGTGCACATTTTGGTGAAAAACGAGTATGGTGTATCTACTACTCATCAGTCCTCTGTGGTGTATGAAGTGAAATGGCCTACTAAGATGGTGTTTCTTGAGGATAAGGCTGTAATTGATTCCATCCATTATGTTTACCTTCCATGTGAATTTAGTGATATGGTAGAGCTGAAGTTTTCTTTCTTCTTAGTGCTGCTAGAAGTATTTCAAGAATTAGTGTAGATTTTGAGTGCAAAATTATTATCCTTAAGCACATTAAAATTCAAGATTGATTTTCTCCTACCAAGGGAGAATGAATGCAGGGAGCATAACCAACCAAAATTATTTCAGAGTTTACTATTTCATTATTTTCTTAGATACTGTATTTTATTTTTGAATTTGATTTTATTATGATTGATGATTTCTTGGGATATAATTGTGCCTTAATTAAATCTTGAAGCCTATTAAAAAGAGGCTCTAGTAATTGAGAAAATTTTCCATGAGACTTATAAAGCATTCTTCATACATTTGGTGGGCCCCACACACTTGCCCATATGTTGGGGGGGGGGGGGGGGTGTTCCTTAAGCTGGTCTCATAAGATAATTCTCCCTAGAAATGGATTGAGACAGTACATTTTGAATAAATTTTTTAACTAGAGATGTTTAGACGGTTTAGTACAGCTTTGTGTTGATGTCACCTTTAGGTGGTGAAGCCTAGGGTTTTTTGTTTCTTTCTTTTGTTCTTATTTTTTGCAAATCCGTGCTGCATTAGTCCTGTTGTGGGTGGCAGGCCATTTCTGTTCTGCATCAGTCCACTATTGTTGATAGCAGGACATTTCCTTTCTATATCCCTGTATTTTTTTTTTCTTTTTGAGAATATATGTCCCTGTAACTTGAGAATAGGTATGTCTAACATATTGGATGCAATACCCATTTGAGAGATGCTTTACATTTGAGAGATGCTTTACAAGTGTCACTATGCCATGATCAAAATTCTCTCTATTTGTTTTTGTTGTTTATATGTTTTGCTGCAAATCATATAATACATGGTTCTGCACAGTCTTTTGGCTGCATCACTCTGATGGCATTTTGTTATAGCAACTTGAATGTTTGCACTAACAAAATGATATATATATATATATATATATATATTTTTTTTTTTTCTTGCTGTAGTTTGAAATTGGTCTCTCCTTAATGTTGCTCTTTGGTTGAACCATAATTGGCTCCAAGAACCTCTATGTTTTTACCCTAAGAAACTGAGGTTATGTTTGGTAACTGTTTTTCTTTTGTTATTTTCTGTTTCTAAAATCAATTTTCTATTTTTAAGACTAAAAAACTTGTTTGACAACCCTACATAGACAGAAAACAAAAATAGTTTTCAAAACTCAATTTGTGAAAAAAACTAAAAATATGCAAAATACTGTTTTCAGTTTCTAATTTTCAAAAGTTAATGAAAACACGCTTTTAATTTAACGAATCTGTCTCATTTAATGAGTTAGTATTATAGTTCAAATCCTAGTAACAATATATTTTAGTATTTTCTATTTTTTTCTTCAAAAAACTATCTTTTTAATTTCAACTAATCAAACATGTTTTTTGATTTCAAAAATATAAGAAAAATGTTTTTTCTTTATATTTCCAAAAACAAGTTTTTGAAAATGGAAAACAAAAACTGTTACCAAACATAACGAAAGATTTTCCCTATGTACTTTTGCTATAATAATGCTTGAATTATGGATTATTATGTTAAATGCTCGATCTGGCATGTGATGAATATATATATATATATTTCATATGTAGATGAGCATTGGGAGGAAGTGGAAGGAGATCATTGACATCACTGATAAAATCACTTACAACTTCCATGTAAGTTTTTTGTTATATGCAAATATGAATGCATTTATGTCCATTGTGTGCGTATTGGTATCTCTAACTGCCTTGGTCATTACAGGATGATTCCAAAAGGGAAAGATCAGCCAAATCTCGATATAGTGTGTGATCATGCAATTATTTGCTGTGCGGTTTTCCTTCTTTGGGTTGTGGAATTGGGATGAAGACTGTTATCTTTGTTATGATCACCGAATGACACCGCACCACAGAAATTTTTCATTTTCTTTCAGTGAGTAGACCTAAGGGATGTAATGCTATAACGTTCTTCATGTTTTGATTTTTTGGAAAATTTCCATTTATATAACTGGCTGTTTTGCTCTGCCCTCTACCTGTAACTGCATGTTAAATAGATATTGCATTTTGCTTCTGTTCTTCCTACTATGGAAACTTGAGAAAAGCTAACCACGCATTGTTGATTTTGATATGCATTTATGATACACGATTCATGATTGTATCTCTTGCTTATGGTTGTAAATGAATCGAGTTGTTTATGAACATGTCACGCTTGTCTTGGAAAAAATCTGTTTTATGTTCATTTATTTAGCAAATGAGAGCTCATGTTTAAGTTTAGACTCAAATATTAAACAAGTTGAGCTCAAACATAATAATGCGCCCGTGAACATTAGGCTTGTTTGAAGTATATACTTTATTAGATATTGATATCTATAAATATTGTAGGGATTGGATATTTGATTGTGATAGTATTAAATAAGTTCATAAGATTGAATTATTATTTGTACTTTGTAGTTTATTGATAATATAAGTAGTCTTTTTTTTTTTAGTAAAATTAGATATAAGTTTTAATTATACAGAGTTGTTGAATCTACTTTTTAAAAGTTTATAAGCAAAAATCATCAGGAATTCGAAAAAAAAAAAAAATCACGTGAAAAAGTTATTTATTTATTTATATGGGGATGTAAGGGCGTAATTTGAATGACTGGCCCACGGGGTAAACCTTAAAAACTCTAAATAATGAATTTGTAGAGAGTGGATTGGAAAACTGGGCTTTAATGAGTTAGACAATAATCAAAGCGTATCCAGGAGACGAAAAGATGGAAATCGATTGATTTAATTTATAGAAAGTCGTTCTCGGTGCAATCTGAGGAGGTTAGTTCTTAAAATTTTTCTCAAGTATGGTTACAAGCTTAACTCTCAATGTTTACAGTGTTTTTCTCTTGCTTCCCTGATTCTCGTTTTTTCTCATTGCTTCCCTCTTCTTTATACTCTTTTCTTCTCTCATTCTCACCTTCCGCGTGTTGGCCAGATGGTTGGTGTTGATCTTTGTACCATTAGCACTTTCCTGAAGTCCTTAGATATTAGTTGCAAGGCTGAAAAATACTGTTCAGATATCACTTCTTCATTAATGCGGTCAGAGTGTTAGCTGCAGAGCATTTAATGGAGTGGTAACAACTTTTCCTTTAGATATTTTCCAGTTCTCACTTGTACCATATGTTTGTAAGGTATGCCCTTACCAATAGAACGTTTTGGTGCATCATCCTAGATAGTAAGACACATATCTTGACCTTTGCCTTGCTCAGCCGATGATTTATTCCTCTTCGGATCACCTTCTTTATCCTACAAAGTTTAAACTTAGTAGTGAAGTCTACCATTTGCATCTTCCATTAAATTTACCCGTCTTCAGATAATTGAATCTCCTTGGAAGGGTCCAAGGCCTAATATACGCATCTAGGCCTTTGGCCCTTGCCCAATGACTTGAGACTATCTTCTTAACCATAAGTTGTGTTCCCATCAATGTGCATCCAACCTATTTAGGGTCTTAGGAAATGTAGATGCCCTGAATGCACATATGAACTTAGGGCTTACGTGGCACGATGTCGTCCACATGTACGAGTGTTATTCCCCTTTCTATAAAGGCAATTACGGGAATGACCACCTCACCCACATCCCTATCGGTATGTATTTGGTTTGGTGAGCAATGCCTCAGGATTTCTCCTTGAGAGATATTGTACCTAGCCCTAAAAGCCTCCATGGCAAAAGTGGAGTCTACGAGATATTTGAATCTATCCATCTAGGCAAACTATATGGGTGCGAAAGAAATTTTATCAGAAAGAAGATAAAGAACAAAAAGCTGAGGAGCTTAGTCGAGAGAAAAAACAAAAAATAAAAAACTTAAAAGAATTAGAAACTTACGAGGAGAAGCACGTGTGCTAGCTCTTGAACTTTTAAGAGATTAACGAGTTTTTTTTTTTTTTTTTTTGAGAAAAAAAGCTTGAGAAGTTGGAATACTTAGAAAATCTTGAGGGATGGAGTGTTTGAGATCTCTTGAAAACTTGAAGGCTTGTGAAATGTGGAAAAAATGATTTCTCCGGGTGCTTTATATAGGAGATATAATTGAGTGAGAGTTATCTCGCCCAAAATTCAAGGGGGAAATGTCCACCATTAGATTTGCTTCTCATTGTTGGATGGAGGGAACAAGGCGCCGCCTGGAGTTATTATTGATGCTTTGCGGGATCTGAAGCGTTAGTAGCAGTTATGGAATGTGTGAAACCATGTTCCCACGCGTGAAAACAAAAGAAAACGAGTGATCTTAACCCTTAAAAATAAAATCTCCATTTTTCTCCTCCGATAGGGGGAGAAAATTGAAATTTTGAGGGGCTATTGTAAGAGCCAAAGGCCCAAATACGTATATTGGGCCTTGGACCCGTCCAAGGAGATTCAATTGTCTGAGGACAGGTCAATTTAATGGAAGATGCAGCTGGTAGGCTTCACTACTAAGTTTGGACTTTGTAGAATAAAGAAGGTGATCCGAGGAGGAATAGATCATCGGCTGAGCAAGGCAAAGGTCAAGGTATGTGTCTTACTATCTAGGATGATGCACCAAAAGGTTCTATTGGTAAGGGCATACCTTACGAACGTATGATACAGGTGAGAACTGGAAAATATCTAAAGGAAAAACTGTTACCACCGTATTAAATGCTTTGCAGCTAACACTCTGACCGCATTAATGAAGAAGTGATATCTGAACAATAGTTTTCAGCCTTACAACTAATATCTAATGACTTTAGGAAGGTGCTAATGGGACAATGATCAACACCAACTATCTGGCTAGCACATGGAAGGTGAGGATGAAAGAAGAAAAGATTATAAAAGAAGAGGGAAGCAATGTGAAAAACGGGAATCGGGAAAGTAAGAGAAAAACACTGTAGACATTGAGAGTTAAGCTTGTAACCATACTTAAGAAAAATATATAAGAATTGACCTCCTCGAATTGCGCCGAGGACGACTTTCTATAAATTAAATCAATCCATTTCCATCTTTTAGTCTCCTGGATACGCTTTGATTATTGTCTAACTCATTAAAACTCAGTTCTTCAATCCACTCTCTATAAATTCATTGTTTTAGGCTTTTTGGGCTTACGTCTACCTCGTGAGCCAGTCATTCAAATTGTGCTCTTACAGGGGAAAGTACAATAAATCCACCTGTGGTTTGATCCGTTTTCACTTTGCCTACCCGTAGTTTAAAATTTAACACTTTATTTACCTGTATTTAGTTCCGTTTAGTCTTTGTTACCCACTTTTGGCTTTACCGTTAAAAAACAACTTTTGCCATCAAAACATAACATAATACGAATTAAAAAGTTAGGGTTTGAATTTTTTGAAAGAGCTTGGGTTCGGGGTTTTGAAAAATAATCAAGAGTTAGATGATTAACCAAAAAAAAAAAAAAAAAAATAGAGAGATTAATAAGAGAAGAAAGACTTAAGCCCTGTACGTGATCGGGCCAAATAACCAAGGCAAAAGTGTATCAAAAATAAAAGTGAGGAAATAATTCAAAGAGAGAGAGAGAGAGAGAGAGAGAGAGAGTATGCTACTACCTATTCCCAATTTTGTCAAGAAGCTATGGTATGGTTGGAATCTCCGAAGTTGTATTCTCTTAAGCTTCTGGCTGCAGGCAATTTTAGTTCTATTTGCATTCCTCGAAAAACGGACCAAAAGAAAACTGTTACACGGGCTCATATGGTTTGCATACTTGCTTGCAGACTGGATTGCACCTGTTGCCATTGGACTATTCTCCAAAAGTGAAGGTGTTGGTTGTGATGGAAAGGGGAATAATAAGGACTTAATGGCATTCTGGGCTTCGTTTCTTTCGTTGCATCTTAGTGGCCCTGATACCATCACTTCTTGAGGATAATGAGCTTCGGCTTAGGCACTTGGCTGGACTTATATTACAGGTTTTCGCAACTACTTATATCTTCTATCAATTGCTTCCTAACAAGCTTTGTGTTCCCACTATCATAGTGTTTCTTGTGGGAATTATCAAGCATGTAGAGCGAACACGTGCTCTCTTTCTTGCAAGCATGAACTAGTTTGGATGTTCAGTGTTGCCAAAGCCAGACCTCGAGCCTGAATTTGAAGAAGTCATAAAGATGAGCTCTTCAATGACGCTGGAACAGGTTGAAACACAAGTATATGGACTAGTAGTTTGCATAGAGACACAAAACCTCACAACCTAAGCTCTTTCAAAAAATTCAAACCCTAACTTTTTTATTCGTGTTATGTTATGTTTTGGTGGTAAAAGTTATTTTTTAATGAAAAAGTCAAAGGTGGATAACAGAGACCAAACAGAGTTAAACACAGGTAGACAAAGTGTTAAGTTTTAAATCATGGGAAGACAATGTAAAAACAAGTCAAAGCACATGTGTGTTTACTATAATTTCCCCTATTTATATATATAAAAAAGAATATTTCATAGATTTTTTATGTGATAATTTTTTTTAAAAAATATTTTTTATTGGTTAATTGTGTATATAATGACAAAATTTTTTTTTTTTAATGAAATTGGACAAAAAACTTGAATTGAATAAATTTGAAATTTAGAGAACTCAATTAGATGAAAGTGAAGTTAGAAAACTTAAATGAATTTCTGTCAAACTTAGAGGGAGCAATTTGGATTTTAGCTTATTATCGAGTACATTTTGCGACAAGGACCAAAAAATGTAAGAATGACCCAAATATCCCTTTTGGTTCTTTAGAAGTGATTATTTGTAGAGAGTTCAGTTGAAATTTTCAAATGTGTGACGAACAAAGGCTAATGATACTTTAACAAAAGAAAAATCAAAATGCATAAAATACACTTAGAACATCAAGCCTGAAACTTCGACACATAGACTGCAAGAAGAAGAAATTGAGAGATGTCGTGAGGGAGAATAAGAATGTTTTTTCCTTGTACATGTATATTCACCCCCAAACTTTAGAATTGTTAGAATCTTCACTGACTGAATGAGGTTTTGTTTTAAAGTTTTAGTTTTAAGGGTAAACATGATTAGCTTGTTTCGAATTTGATTGGAGCCTTTTGCATTGAGTTTGGGGCATTGCTAGTGATTGATTTTTTGGTTAATAGAAGAGGCTTTGAACCTCAAGGTATCATTCAAAGAGACTATGTTTTGATTTGCTTTAATTGGGTAAGAGGGTTGTCATGTTTTTTTATTTTATTTTTTATTTTTTATTTTACATAATTTGGGAAATGAAGTGGCCTAAATTCATGGGTTGATGTTTTTTAGTCATGGCATGTTGCTAGAGGCTACATTTGGTTGTGTAGCAAACAAGACTAACCATTTAGGATCAACTATGTGTTTTACACAAAAAAGAAAAGAAAAAGAAGGTAGAGCGTAGAAAACTTGGGCCATAGACTACAGGAGACTAAGAGCTCTTTTAGGGTGGAAATTTCAAGTACAAGACCTCCATAATCTTGAGGTGCTATCGACATCCTTGGTCCACTTGGTAGCACGCATGGGTTGAGCTCATATAAAAGGTTTGAAAAAAATTGATCCATACACTCCAAACCACATTCCCTCAATTTTCCCAATATGTCACATGGGCTTAAGTCATGCTTAAAATAATAAAATAAAATATTATACTCAACGAGGTTAGGCTTGGTTGAGTCGGGCTTGTAGAAAATGTGTCGCAAAAATGACTATCAGTACCTATTAATTATTGGCATATATGGATCAAAAAATTTAGTTGTAGTGTTTATTAAGTATATAGGAAAAAAAATGACTATAAAATTAATCAAGCTTGTGAACAATTCGAGTTTGTTTGATATGAAATGAATCAAGTTTGAACATATAAACTAATTTATTGATGATTTTGGGGTTGACTCATGCTTAAAATAATACTAAATTAACAATCTTGAATATCGGACTTGGCTTGGCTCGTTCACCACAGCTGCTTATGTTATAGGAAGAAAAATATTTGTTTACTCTGGTAGGCACCTATGCACAGATATGGGGAAAATGGAGACATCACTTTTAAGTGGAACATCTCAAAATATGCACTCTTAGCACAAAAAAAAAAAAAATGTTGCATACTGCCCTTACCAATAAAAATATGTGCCAATTGGCCCAATTCTATAAATTTCCCCATTGATACTGAAATTTACCTTTGCATTTAATCATAATTCCACACAATCATCCTCTCTTAGATTTCAACACCCAAGTCATACCTTAAAATTTTCAACTATTTTTTTTCTTGCTTGATATCATTCCTGATTGTAAATTCTGCATTCTCCAGCCTTTATGGATACAATAAGTTTATAGATACACATTTTTCCCTAATTATTTTTGGGTTGCTACCAAAATGACAATTTGTTAACAGTAGATAATAAAGTAGTATTACTGATAGACAATCCTTATGACATTTTATTCTGACCATTGAAGAAATATTACAACTATCTGAATAAGTGAGAATTAAGTGCATATATATTGAAACAGTGAATCTAGTTTACATGGCAATCTAAGGAACTATGAACTTAAACATTTCTCATGACAGAATAAATTATATCCAATTTTCCATTATGCAAGAAATCCTAGTCTTTCTCCATTCTTCTTGGCCAGTCGGATCAAACCTTGTCTTTGCTTTGCATCTGCTCCTATTGACTTGCAGAACTCAGTTATAACCTGAACTCATTTGATGGCAACCAATAATTAGCAATAATTAACATCATCAAATAATTATAGCATGCATAATAATAATCCACATGCCTTCCAAAAAGCCTATAAAATAGAAAACTGAAAATAAAAATAAATTTCATCTTAAAAATAGGTAGTAAATTGGTGAATAATACAAGCATCAAGGCAGAGACTGTACAAAGAGAGATCAATTAACTAATTTATTTTATTATTTTGTAGTTCCAATTGAGTAGGCACTTATAATTAGCATTTGAGAAGTACTCAGCAAAATTTTCTAGCCAAAAACCATTAATTAAATATATATGAATGTGTGAAAGAGAGTTGGTACCTGCGAGTGTAAAGCAATTGCCTTTCCTCTAAACTGATTGAAACGCTTCTTGCCAATTAAGTTACGAGTAACAACTACAATTGGAGCAAAGAGACCTTTGCCTTCATTGACGTTCCTCATCATAGGTTGTGCTCTTGTGGGCTTTCCAACTCTAACATGGTTTGGCACTGATTTGGCTAGCATGGCGTAATCTTCACCAACCATAGTTGTTCCCCAGCTACCATGGAAGGAGGAGCACAAACCTCCCTTAAACCCAGTTACAGAAATTGAAGTGGCCATTAGAAAACACAAGCACTAGTAGTATTCTCAAAGAAAATTGGAGGCTGGTTTTCTAGCTTGTTAGAACTTAGAAACTAGTGATAGATGTTCCTGATGAGTTTTATGTGCTTGTGAAGGAGGAGGGGATATTAATACTTTGGTGTAACTTTGAGAGCCTTTGGTTTTTTATTGGATGGAAATGTGAGAGAGAACTCAAGAAGCATCAGGAGCCACACATACTGGTGGCTTGGATTTTAGTTTAGTTTTCTTACAACACAAATATGACTTGTATAGTCTTATTACTTTACGGTCCCCATTTATTTGGAGATCTGAATCTAAAACTTTAGCGGTTCTTTCTTTCATCTGGGCCCATCAGCTACCCTTTAAAAACCGTTCAAAATCAATTAGGAAACATTTGGAGGCTTAATTTTTTGGCAAGAATATAGCTTACATAATCAAATTTTGACAATATTAGACGGTGCAAAAGAAAAGGAGGACTTTAATATTTTGACCTTGAATGTTGCAATATGGTAGGAACTGTCAGTCTTAAATTTCTAGTTCCTAACACTTGCACGCATGTGAAGAACATGCTTTGTGGAAGGTTGGTGAGGTAGCAACAACATAGTCAGCAACGTGCCGATGAAGAAAATACGAAGATTCAACATTTGATGAGTCTGATATAGGAATGTTCTGAGAAGAGATTCAATTTTGATTCTTAAACCGTGTTTGATGCAGAATAGATGTGTCAAATGTAGAAAAATGGTGTGTCTCTTATGCCTTTTCCTCCTCCTATATCATGTGCCTTAAAACAGGTTTTGAACAACAAAGAACATGTAAACAGTGGCGGCTCCAAGTTTATTTTTTAGAGGGTTCAATAAGAAAAATAAATTATACAAAATTTTAAACAAAAGATAAATTAAGTATATCGAAATCACAAAAAAAAAAAGAAGCAAAAAATCTTTAATTCATAAAGTTTTACAATTGTTTTTTTACAATGTTTCGCATTTTGAAATTGTTGCATGATATCTTCATTATAAATCCTACTAACTACATCTATTTCAATGTACATAGTCAAATAATCATTCATCCACTAATTTCCCATTTGATTGATTTATTTAAAATTTCTTAAGATCTAAATGAGCTTTTTCTAATGTTTTAGATTAGCAAATTTTAAATTTTTTCTTAAATTTTAGATCAAATTGATTTGTTATTGAAAATTTTCGTTATGTTTAAAAAGGTCACAATATTGTTAAAATAATTATATTTAAGTTTATTTCAGTTGGGTTTAAGGTTAGGGTGTTTAAATTTTTATTTTAAATGTGAAAACAGGAAAAATAAAATAAAAAATAATAATAATTTTTTTTTTGGTTCAATTCAGGGGGTTCATTTGAACCCCCTAGGCTCCAAGTGGAGCCGCCCATGCATGTAAATAATTGAAAACTGAAATGGGAAAGATCTTACTTGATTGGAGGATTTATGATTGTAGTAAGTTAGAATTATGGTTAAATGATTATGTAGGGTCAATGAGCCAGGAATTCTTGATCCCTGAATATGTAGGGCTAAAGTCTTAGTCCAATGGGCTGAGAATTCTTTGTCCCTGTACACATTGGACCCAAAGCCCAAGTCGAGGACTAAGGCTAGTCCGAGGACGGTTCAACTTAGCCTAGAAGATCTGCATTGAAGGTTGAAGAGGTTGAATGTGAACTTAGCAATGCTGGAAGTTTCGCCGAGGGTGAATACCACCTCGGATAACCAAAGCCGGGATAAATTTTGGAGTTTTGTCGTTTAGGAAAACATTCCAGAGGATTCTGCCGGACTGGGCCAATGTTGTAGAAACATGTACCAAGAAAAGATCCCAAAATATCAAAGAAGAAGGCTGCCACCCCCGCATTAAATGCTCTGCAGCTAACCCTCTGGCCGCATTTATGTGGAGAAGATATTTGAATAGTGATTTCCAGCCTTACAGCTACTACATAGAGATTTCTGGAAAAGTTAGATGGGACAAGTATCAAGGAAAATCACTAAACTGCACGTGGAAGGCGCAGAGAAGGGGGAGAAGGAATATAAAAAGAAGGAGAGACCTAAAGAATGGGGATTGGGAAAAAAGAGAGAAAGAAAGACTGTAGACGCTAAAAGCCAAACTTGTATCCATCTTTGAACAATATTTATATCAAATAGACCTCTTTGGACATATGCCGAGCACAAATTTCTGAGGTTAACCTCTTTGTTGTCATTCTTCTTGTGATCTCAACCCATCTAATTGATTGTTTAATCTGCACTAGCCCAGCTTTCTTTACCTACTCTCTACAAATTCATTGTTGTAGGGCTTTTTGGACTGATCCATCCACTATTGGGTCGGAATGCTAAATTTGTGTCTTTATAGATTACATTCAGTTTAAGCTTTTAGGAAAATTGGTAATTTACCATAGTCATGTTGCATGAAGACATAAGGCATTCATGTTGCATTTCAAACATAGTTTATGGAGAGTCCTTAACTTCGGCTGTGTTTGTTTTGGCTGTAATGAAAATTGGGAAAACATTTTACATGATGGTTAGTGTTTGGTTTGGACTGAAAATTTAGTCAACCCGAAAATTAGGATCTTTGACAGTAAAATAGCTGGGCCTGAGTGTAAAATTGTTTACATTTCAGATTTACCTTCAAACCATTTCCATGGTCTACCCAAACCGAAGAGAGAGAGAGAGAGAGAGAGAGAGAGAGAGAGAGAGAGAGAGAGAGAGAGAGAGAGAGAGCGCACTGGCCACCATAGACAGAGGCTGTCGACAAGGGAGAGAGCACCACTGACACCTAAACTCGAGCTCCAGTCCACTGCCGTTTGTGGCCGTGCCTATCACCATGATCAAGCTCAAATCCGAAGCCCTCTTCCTCTCTCTCCATCCTTCATTCTCGCTTTTCCTCCCATACCGATCATTGTTGTGGATTTTTTTTTTGATTGGAAATATATTTGTTTTTGGGTTTTGGAGAATCGGTGGTTGGGGTGATTTGTGGATTTCAATGGTGGTAGGTTAGGTTGAGTTCTAGTGTTGATGGTGGCCAATTGGGGGTGGGTTTTGGTGGATTGGTTGCTTGGGTGATTTGTGGGTTTCAAGGGTGGTGGGTTGTGGGTTTGGTAGATGGGTTTTGATTTTGATTTTGATTTTGAGATTAATGAGTTTTGATTCTGTTTATGATTTTTTCAAGTTAATTGGTTATGTGGTGGTTGATGGTGGCTAGTGGTGGCTGGGTTTATAGCGGTGGCTAGGTTTGTGGTGGCTGGGTTGATGGAAATAGGTTTTTACATGCAAAACCAAACATTGAAGATAATTTTACAGCATATTTTCCATAAAGCAAATAAACAACTGAAAATATTTTCCTTTCGTGAAACATTTTCCCTTGAAAATATTTTACAATTGGAAAATATTTTACACATTACCAAACGCAGCCTTCATGTTTATCTTTTTTTTTTTTTTTTTTTATAGCATTTAGCACTACAAAAAAAAAAAAAAAAACTTACATTAAATGTGCCAAATGCCAAAAAAAAAGAAAAAAAAAGAAAAGAAAAAAAAAGGCAGATACTACTTTTAGAAGGGTATGGCTAATGTGCTAAAACTTTGGGTTTTATTTTTATTACTCTCTCTACTTCTATTAATAAAAAAAATAATTAAAAAGAATAAAAAAAGAATATTTAAATAAAAGGGTAAAGAATATAAGATGTGATGTAGAGTGTATTATTAAATGATGTGCTAAAATAGATAAAATAACCTTTTTGATGTGTCAAAATATTTTTTTTTAGCACAATTGACTGCTAATATTGAGGGCTTGTTTCTAGCCAAAATCTAAAACCACAAAATTTTAAGCAAAAAAATTTAGGTTTATTCATTAAGTCTAATGTCACAAACTTTTTATAATTTTACTATTCAGCAACTCGTGAATAGTGGAAATAAATTAGTAGATCTATGTGGGTTTATGATTTCGCCACTCATGAGTCGCCACATAACAAAGTTGTAATAAAATTGTAGAAAAGTTAGTCACATTAAACTTACTCTTATTCATTTTACTTGGGATCCACCGCAATACAAATGCAAAAAGTGTGAAGATTTTTGTGTAGAATTCGGTGTCTCTACCAAAGCTCTTCTTTCTTTGATCTGCGGCTTGATATACTAGTAGTTGTATTTGAATGTTGTTTTCATAGCTGCTTGCTTGAGGAATTGGATGGAGAAGTCCACTTGTATAAAGTAATTGTTAATAATATGTTTGGTTGTCTCTTAGCTTTTTACTGCTATTGCATAGGACTTTTTTTTTTTTTTTTTTTTTTTTGAGTTTACTGCATAAGACTTCTTGGTTATAGATTAGTTTTATTGGAGGAGCAACAGCCTCAACACCAACACCCAAAAAAAAAAAAAAAACCCATCTTTTGGCAGCAGATTCCGGGATGTCTTATAGTAGTACAGGTGTAAGGAATATAACTTTTTTGGTACCAACTACAAAGTACCATGAATAAGAACCGCAACTACCAAGGAATTTATAATAAGTTTCCTTTTCGCCTATTAATCAAACTTTTTTAATTCTAGCAACTGTATTGATATTATTCTTTGGCCAATTCTTTTATATGGAAATATTGGTTGGTGTGCACTCTTAAACAAAGCAAGTAGTAAGAAAAAGGTATTTTGGTGATATTCAAATAGTAGATTCAATAAATTTAAAAGACGTGTCATAAATTTGGACGTCTCAAGGTTTAATTAATTACATTATCAATTTATGAGGTTTTTAAAGTGTCTCATAGATATAACATAAAATAATTTGGCCAAAGTTTAGAACACTAATTCTTTATATAAAAGATCTTGCTCAGCAGTTACTCCTCCAGTCAAAAGAGTTACAGTCTCAGGAGAAAGGTTCTCCTGCCTCTTCAGAAGCCTCAGCTAATTTCGATCCCAATGATCCACTGTTCCAGGATTCCCAGGATCTAAATGATGCTTATAGGTTGGACAGCGAATAAGATATTCTGGATAGTACCAGTCACTATTTAGAACAGTATTTTCAAACAGGCTACTATTCACCTACAGTACCAATCATTATTGATGAACAGTACCCGCACTCAGCCGACAGAAGCAGACAAAAGACAAGACACTATTCATAAACAGTACCGGTCACTATTCATGAACAGTACTCGGCAAAATAATTCAGAAGTACTATTTGTTTTTGGTGGAAAAGGTTTTCACTCGAGTAAAAGCATTTTACCCTTCCAGATTTTTAGCAATCTTCAGCAGGACCAAGGCTCCCTCTTCCAGTTTATATAAGGCAGCCTCATCTCCATTTTAAAGTAGGTCAAAAAATAAGAAGAGTTCCAAAATTCCTCCCTTCTCATTACAACTCTAAATCTTGTAATCAGATGGTAACCTCAGTTTACTCTTGTAATTTCCCAATCAGTTTTACAATTGTAATCAGATGGCACTGTTCATGAATAGTGTCTTGTCTTTTGTCTGCTTCTGTCTGCTAAGTACATGTATTGTTCATTAACAGTGACTGGTACTGTAGGTGAATAGTAACCTGTTTGGGGATACTGTTCTGAATAGTGACAGGTGCTATTCAGAATTCATTTCTTCTAATTGATTTGGAGTGAAGACCTAAACTTGTGACTGATGGTCTGATCAATCTTGGGTCTTGCAATCCTTAAAACCGAGCGAGGACTAGTCTGTGTGGGCAACATCGGAATCAGAATCCCTTGAGGGATTGTAATTGCAGTGATGTTCCCTCAGAGTAGTATTTTGGTGGAAAAGGTTTTCACCCGAGTAAAAGCATTTTACCCTTCCGGATTTTTAGCAATCTTCAGCAGGACCAAGGCTCTCTCTTCCAGTTTATATAAGGCAGGCTCATCTCCATTTTAAAGCAGGTCAAAAAATAGGAAGAGTTCCAAAATACCTTCCTTCTCATTACAACCCTAAATCTTGTAATCAGATGGTAACCTCAGTTTACTCTTGTAATTTCCTAATCAGTTTTACAATTGTAATCAGATGGCACTGTTCATGAATAGTGTCTTGTCTTTTGTCTGTTTCTGTCTGCTGAGTACAGGTATTGTTCATCAACAGTGACTGGTACTGTAAGTGAATAGTAACCTGTCTAGGGATACTGTTCTGAATAGTGACAGGTACTATTCAGAATTCATTTCTTCTAATTGATCTGGAGTGAAGACCTAAACTTGTGACTGATGGTCTGATCAATCTTGGGTCTTGCAATCCTTAAAACCGAGCGAGGATTAGTCTGTGTCGGCAACATCGGAATCATAATCCCTTGAGGGATTGTAATTGCAATGATGTTCCCTCAGAGTAGTATACTGGTTGCAAAAACTACAATAGACGAGCGGTTCATATTCTGGCTTCCTTTTGATGAACCTTCGTGGATTATGGTTTCCTTGCCTTTAGAGGTTGGGGATGGCTCCTAAGTATGGTCTGGTAGTGAAAACTAAAATTCTTCCTGTATTGCCTACGAGATGATAATTTTCCCATAGGGTTCTGATGGTGTCAAGAATTTCATTATTGGCATGATTTCTCCAGCAATCCGCAAGAGCATGTGGATCTCTATAGGATAGGTGGGAATCTCCTTCAAACTAGGGACCATGGTGAGAGTATCCATTGATGAGTACTAAATGCCTTGATGGTTGGACAGTCATCCAATTGTTTCTTTCCCATTATGGGAGTGTGCTCTAGCACCTGATAGACACAAAAGGACTTGCGACCTGTTCAACCGTCTTCTTTATGATTTGGGGAAACTGGCTGACTTGGTTATGGCTTGTTATCTTGATTTCTTTGATAAAGCCATATTCAAACATTCTGGAGAGTCACTAGGGTCCCATCTCATTTTCCTCGTCCGGACCATCTTCATAGTTGATAAGAAGGCTTGGGAAAGAATGCTCTTTTTCATATACTCTGAGACTACATCCAAAATGTTCTTCCCAATTTGCTTGTGCAAAAATATGCCTCGTATCATCTGAGTCCTCCGGATCTGGATAAAGGGTTGTGACCAAAACTTTGAAATGCTTGAACCATTGGTCGATGAATTCAAACATTACCTTGCTTCCCAAAATACTTACTTGTATTTCAGAAGGCAAGTTGGCAACTGCACTTCTTAGCGAGGCTTGGGTCTTAAGACTTGGCCTAGCAAAATCAGTGTCCATAATAACAGTCTTAGCCTTTGAATGGCTTTCCTCTTTGCTAGAGAGTAGACTGGTGATATGTTTGTTAATAGCTTCATTTCCTGCCTCAAGGTTGACTAGACGATTTTCTAGGGTTTTGAGGGTTCTTTGGAAGAGGCCATAATTTTCTAGGAGGTAAGCTGAATGGAGGAGGTTAAGGATAGTTTTTGTGGAGTATGGTGATTCTGTATATACTCCATCATTATCTTCCTTGTGTAAAACATCCTGCAAGATAACAACCATGTTACCACTGGAATGTGTTACTTCTGGAGGAACAGATTCCTGAAGGGATATGGAGTTAAACCTTTCTTCAGACAAGGGTTGAATAGTTCAATCCTTTTAGCCCTTAGAGATACTCGTCATATAAGGTTTGAGTGGCCATTTAGCTAGAGTGAGGCGTTTAGGCTTAAAAGTTAGGACTGTGGCAGTAAGAGGTTGTAGTTTGCACGAGAAGATATATATATATATATATATATATATGGGTACTGTTAACGAGTGCTGTACAGCACTTGTTAATAATTTATTTAAAGAAAGTTTTTATGGGAAATGAAAAAAAAGTAATTAATATTTTGATAGCTTTTTTCATTTTCCATAAAAGTGGTATCAAAACTTTCCTAAAATTGATTATTAACAAGTGCTGCACAAGCACTCGTTAACATTTTCCTATATATATATATAAAATAAAATACAAAAATTACCTCTAAGATTTGTGTTAATGTCAGGCATTGAGGCCAATTTTCCGAAATCAAATAGGCCTAAGGTCCACAAGTCCCATATGCCAGCAAAGATGAGCCCTTGGACAATACCCATTGAAATTAGCATTTGATATTGGTTGAAAATGGGGCAACCAAAGTCCAGCCCGTTACCCCTAAATGTAGCCCGTACAATTAATCGAGTTTAATACACAAGATTGGCATAACGAGAGCCCTCAAATTCCAGCCTAAAGAGTAAAGACCCACTATTTTGGTCTATAACTAAGAGAAGATGGCTAGGAAAGTGAGCATGTCAGGTCCACAGAGCCCACCCCTATAGCCAGCAAGCATATTTCGATTGAAGGTTAGAGTCTATAGCTAGCAAGCATATTGTGTAGACCAAGCCCGCATATAAGGAAGAGAAGCCTAACAAAAAGGATAATTATGAGATGTGAATTGGAGGGCAAAATAGTCATTTCACATCAATTTGGGCTCACCAAAGATCTCTCCATAAAGCACTTGTGAGACCAATGCCACCATACTTGATTAAATGTCCAATACACAGCTACTCATGAGTCATGAAAGAGCCAAAACACCATTGAACCATCACACATACAAAACATGCATTATCTCTCCCTATAAAGGATTCAATCAACATTTGATGAATTTACCACCCAAAAAAAAAAAAAAAAATCAACATTTGATGTTGATTGTCCTAAGGCCTTAAATTCAGCAGTTTGGTAAGATCAATTTCTTCTTATAGAAACATTTGTCATGGCCTTTGGCTAGCATGCTACTTGAAATTTAGGAAAATTCAATAATAGCCACCATTCTTTTAAGTGGTCACTGTCCAAAGTAAGCACATGCTAATATCCAACAAATACAACAAATTTCTCTTTCATTTTGCAGTTATTGAAGTGATTTCAAAAAACTCTATAACATAGAGGGGATTTGAAAATAAGGCGGACCAAACCTTAGGATATCTACAAAGATACATAAAATTACTCTTCCAAATAGGCTGTTAGTTTCATGTGAAGCCTATTATAAATACGCTATATTGGATTTATTGTAACATAAGATTTGTATTGCACTTATATATCAAAGATGTAGCCCTTTAAAGGTTTCCTTCATTAATGTAGGTTATTATACTGAACCATGTAACTCTCGTGTGTTCTTGTGTTACCATTTTATGTTTTCACTTCCATATCTATTTTAGCATATTTAACACTTACACTTATACACATTTTTTCAATTTACACTTAATTGCATTTTTTTCCAACACATTCAACAGATGGTTCAATACATTTTCTATGGGGGTTTGAGTGCACTAAACATAAGTGTCTCTTTCTCCTTCATCATGCTACTTTTACTTACCCTGCATTTGAAGCTAAAGTATGATTTCATAAACTATTATGAGTTGGTCGTCCGTGTGGAAAGCTGGTCGTCCGTGTGGAAGTGAGTAGCGAATTTAGCTCCCCCAAACAACAAGCAACACCAAAACTCTTCAAAAATATCTAACTTGCTCCCAAGTACAAACATCACTTAACACTATTTGAAAATTCTCCTACTCCTTTAGCTTCTTTCTTCATCTTTGGCTATTATTTATTTATTATCATTAGCTACCTTTACACTCCCTCGTGTATATAATTTCTAACTGAGATCTCTGCAATCAAGACAAACTATTGGAAGGAAGCATAGTATTTAAAGGATTATAGAATTTTATAACGGTGTTAAGTGTTGTTTGTGCTCAAGGGGTTAGTTCGAATATTTTTGAAAATGCTTGGTGGTATCTGGTATTAAACTCAAACATGAAGGGCGGTTTTAATATTCTATCCTAAAAGAAAATTAAAAAAGAAAAAAAGAAACAGACTGGTCAAACAAACACCCCCTTCAAAGTAATTGCATAGCAAAGCAAACTGAAAAGAAAACAGAGAAAACAGAAAATCCAAAAAACACACAAAACAAAAAACAAAAAACACAAAACACAAAAAAAGGTAATCATGGCATCACTAGCAACCCATTTCTCAGCTTTCCTGTTCCTCATCCCCCTAGGTATCCGTCGCCTCCTATTCGCCTCCTCTCTCTACCTGAAAAACCCATCTGTTTACCGCTCAAAACCATGGTATTTCTCCGAACCCAGATGGAAAAACTTCGATTTCTACACTCTCATCATTGCTCTCCCCATTGCCTCTTTCTCTGAATTCTTCTTCTTCCTAACTTTCTCAGGCCACCCCACTTACCGATTTGCATTCTTCCACCAAGCCTTCACGCTTTTCCTCTTCTGGGTCTTCATCCTTCTCGTCATTTCTCGTGAACACACCGACCCTTTACTCATCAACGAATCCTTTGTCTTCTTATTCGCTGGAATTTCATTTCTCATCGAGTTTTCAGTGATTGGTAAAGGAATCACAGGTGTCTTTGCCTCTGTGTATGATTTGTTGGGTGGTTTGACGCTTCTTTGTGCTGCTTCTTGCTTTTATTTATCGGTAAAGCCTGCAGCTTTTTTTGCCGAGTTCTTGTTGTCTTTTGGATTGGTTTTGAAGGGTACCTGGGTTTTGCAAACGGGTTTGTCTTTGTACACTGATGCTTTTGGTCTAAAAGGGTGTCGAAAAATGTCGGTTATGCTGGCTAAAGGAGATGCCGATGTGCAATGTGATCTTGAGGAGGATGGGTTGAGAGGTGTTGCTTTGATGCATTTTTTGTTCACTGTGCATGCAGTTTTGGTGTTTGTTGTTACCATTGTGTTGTTTGGGTTGTCGTCAAGTAACCGGAATTTGAGGCGTGGTGAGGCCAGTGGGCCTTTGCTTGCAGAGCTTGAATCCGAGACAATGCAGATGCGGACGCTTTCTGAGCTTGAGTTGGAATGAAGTGTATGGCTTATTATTCTTGTTTTTATTGTATTTTGCTACAAAAGAATTGATTTTATGGAAGCTAGTGTGGCTTTTATTCTTTGTAGGTAGGTAGTGTTTAATTCTTTTGTTAACTTCTTGTTGGCGCACAGAAAATTGTTTCACTATTAATTATAGTTATGGTTTTTGTATAAGGTTGGTTGCAAAATTATTCTTGTAGCTTCATTGAGTTGCATTGAGTTTCTTTATATGTACATATTTAAGATGATTGGTCATGGTTTTGTAAATATTTTAACAAGGTTCAGGATAAGAAACTCTATAGATTTCCATATGTGCTGTAACTATTTTCAGCACCTACATTGACTTCATAGCTAAGGCCCTTTTGTTATTAAATTTGTTTTGTTAAACCGATTAATATTATCCACATCCATTGGAATGATGCCTTTTATCTTTCCAATGTTCTTTTCTTGTTAGTGAGTGGTCATGTTGTTTTTATTGCTACAATTTAGAAGGTGACGGTGAGGATTTTGATGGTAATGGATAGTTTTAGAGGCTTCTAGTTTCATGTTCTACAAGTTGGGAACCATAAGATGGATTTTGACAGAGCTTTTTGTTTACAAGTGCTGCCAAAAAAAAAGTCCTGCTCTTCATCTTATACATATTTTCTCAATTTCAATGAGCTCTGGCTCAAATAGCACTTCCTCCTTTAGAAAAAAGGGTGAAGGGTCTTCCTTTTAGAAAAATTGGTGGACGGTTAGGTTTTTTGTTAAAACCCACTGGGTGTGTAATTTACCAATTAAATATATTGTAGATGCAATGTCTCTACCTCTAAGCACAGAAACAGAACTGTCTACCTGTGTTTTTGTATATAACACTAGGCATACAGTATTATTTAGAGTTATTTAAGTTTCTGACATAGATATCTTGTATTGTAGAAATGTGTTTTAGAATATGTTATGCATTGGAAATTAAGGGCATTAAAACTAGCAAATAGACAATATGTGTGGAAGAGCACAAACTTATGGTAGGTTTGGTTGTGGAATAGACTGTGCTTTTAATCATAAAAGTTGGGACTCTAGAATTTTATGAGAGGCAAAGGATTTACACATAACTGTCACTTTTGAAGCCAAATTTACATTCTTTCTTTTTTTCTTTTGGCTAATTGTATTTTATGGAAACAAACTGCAGGTATAAATCATATGTTGCAATGTAGAACAGGGGGCATGTTTTACTGTCTTTTGTATCTAAATATTTCATTTCCGTGTTATCTCGGTTGTTCATAGGGAACATAAGTAAGTATATGAGTCAACCTGTCAGTTGTCATCCTTTTTGTCTAAGACCTTGTTTGGTCTAGGATTAGGATTAAATTGCATGAACCCCACGTTTGGTGCATTGCAATCCTACAATATATTAGTCTGACTGGATTTAATAATCCCCAATTATGGGATTATTGATCCCATGGGAAGGTATGGTATTTGGCAGGATAAGTCTCTAATCTTCTGTCCATCCAGTTGCCATTGCTGTTGATGCCACCTCTGTCCTTCCTTATCCTTCAATGAATATCAGAAGGGAAAGGATCCTGTCCCATTTAAATCCTCAAATATCCTCCAATTTTAATTCAGATGTAAGACAAGTGATATTAAGAAAATCCAATGGTCTTAGAAATCCCATGTAAATAACACAGAATCAAAGAAATGCCATGTGTCTCATATTTAGCTAAAAGTTGGAGGGAGTTGGAGGATTTAAATAGAAGGGATCTTATCCCATATTAGAATTTTTTATGTGAGAAGGTGGATGCGATGATGTTGCTGTTGTTCATTGTGTGTGCAGAGGGAACATGAAGGGGGTGGCAGATTTGCTCAAGGGGTTCTTTTTTTGTCAGCCAAACAGATTTTAAAGTTTACAAGAAGGAAACAAAAATTTTGGTTGAAAGAACAAATGCATACACAGTTTTTTTTTTTTTTTTTTTTTTTTTTGGGGGGGGAGGGGGGGTGAGCCAAAAGAATGCACACAGAGAGAGCCAAACATAAGATAGGAATAATAGTTTTTCAATACAATCCAATTTATTTCCATCCAACTAATCCAATCCTGAATACCAGACGGTTTCTATAGTTAAAAACAACGTCTATATTGTTGGATTTTATATTGTGTGCTACCCTCACTTGAACCTACCTTGTGTCATGTACTTCATCTCAAGGATATGTGCATTGATTTATATAAAAAATAAGATAAAAAAAAAAAGTAAAAAGAGAAGAAAAGATAAAGACTGTAGATGTTGTACTCTGGTAGGATGTCTAATTTGAGAGCATTGAAAGGACTTGAAATGGATTTGGTTGAATAGTTTCAAAGATATAGGTTTTGATTTTTGATAGAGCAATAAAAAGTAATTTTCCAAGGTTTGAAATTAGGAGTGCATAATGAAGAAGGATAAGGAAGGCATTTATTTGATTTAGTGGTTGTTGGTAAAGAAATAGAGTTATATTTGGAGAAAGAGATGCAGGGAAGTCAATTAATACAAAATTGTGTAAAGATGTAGGAGATAAGTTTCTTTGTTATTGTATTATATCCACATAGTTGTTCAATAATTTTTTGATCTTGTAAGAACGTTCTATTGAGGAAGTTTTTGGAATGAAAAGAGACCAAATTTGGCTACGGTCTTTATAATAGTATAGAAGCTATATATCATAGAAGGAAGCTATCTGCAGTTCTTGGTGGGTACATTTCCTGAAAGTCAAGTATAAACAAACTGACAGTCGGTAGAAGGATAATGAGAAACTAGAAACTGAGAGCACTGCTGCAGAGCTGAAGATATTCTACAAAGTTCCCTAGTGTGCAAAGACTTGGAGCCAGCAAATTAATTTTCTGTAAGTTTCTATCAAACTTACATCTCTTTATGATGTTTTGATACTGCTTTAGTATAATCTATTTTTAATATTCAGATCACAGTGAGATGTCCATGGTTGCCATTTCAACTATTCATCATTTTCCATATCCTTTGGTGGTTATAATTTGTCTAGAAAATTATGATTTGTAGGGTTAGCTTACTTGAATAGTCATATCTTGATGTAATTGGTTTGACTGGTTTTCAAATTGTTCCATTTGCCACAATGTTAACAGATTTGAATTTGAATAACATGACATGACAGTATTTATTTAATTATCTGAAGTAAAGTCAAGATATTTTTATTATTTTGAAGACCTAGGTACCCAATTTATTTATAGATTTCAAAGAGAATGACAGATTGTAACTTTTTAAGGGAAGTAGCTTAAGACTGACTAAGAAATCATTCGTGTAAGAGAATTAGACATAAAAGTTTTAGGAGATTATGGTCACTCTTATTATTAGGCTATTCGTGGTACAAGTATGTCTCCATTCCCTTGGAAGACTTACTGGCTTGTTAAGGCCCCCAAGAGGGTGTCCTTTGTGTGGACAGCGGCTAGGTTTAAGATTTTGACTAATGATAATCTTCTTATGAGGGGTTTCTATTTAGTTGACTGGTGCTGTATGTGTTTGGTGTCATGGATAAACGGTCTTATTGCTTCATTGTGATGTTGTCTATGTCTTGTGGAGAGAAAAATATTTGGGGTTCAGTGGGTAATGTTTTCGACAGTAGCAGATCTATTACTTGGATGAAGGAATTGGAATGGGAGGCATTATTCAGATGTTTGGAATTTTACTCTGTTATGTTTGATGTGGATAGTGTGGAAGGAAAGTAATAGCTGTACTTTTGAGGATAAGGAGCGATCCCTTGATCAATTGAAGTCTTTGTTGTTTTGTACCCTGATTGATTGGTTTCGTGCTTGGGGTTTTACTCATTGTCATTCTATTTTGGAGTTCCAGGACCCCCTTAATTTTCCTATATGATTCCTTTTAATCTTTTAGATACTCTTTGTTCATCATCGTGAACATGAAGTAATCTTTTTTTTTAAATAATAAATAATACTACTTACATATCAAAAAAAGGTTGTTTGGTATTGATAATGTGAAGCACTTAAATTACAGAATTCTTACATTTTTTTTTTTGATAGGTAATCAGAGAACTATTATTAAAGAGTAAAAGATGAATAATACAAGCTGTTCATGATGATGAACAATAAGAAACAGAAGAGACAAACAGCAAAACAAAATACAGAAAGAGGTTTTAATCTAATTTGGCATATCCTTTTGAAGAACAAAACTTTGGTAATCTTAACCATCGTCGGTGAAACCGCCCAAATCCACGGATTTTAATTCGGAGACGGATTCTCTTGATCTTCCTGCTTAAGTTGCCGCATCTTCGTTTGATGTTTTTAGATTTTGACACCATTTTTCTCATATACTTACATCCTGCATTTGAATCAAAACAAACAATAAAAACTTTAACCAAAACTCATAGGAAATATTATTTGTTTTTGTTTCACTATTACTCTGCGGGAGACTTCTACTAAACAGAATCAGTGTGTCATTTGAAAATTTATGTGTTTTTTGGTAGGAAATTGCATATTAAACCCTATAGTTTAGAGGGTTTAGCATATTAAACCTTATAGTTTCAAAAGTAACAAATTAAAGCCTAAGTTTTTTAAAAATTAACACATTAAATCCTATAGTTTCAAAAGTAACAAATTAAATCTCAATTGATTTAAGTGGAACAGTATTGTGTGGAGTTGAATATAAGCTGAATGTTTAGTTTGTTACTTTTTGAAACATCAGGATTGAATTTGTTACTTTTGATACTACAGGATTGAATTTGTTACTTTTTGAAATTTCATGGCTTAATTTAGTACTTTTGAATTCACAGGGTCTAGTTTGTTGCACCCCAAAATTATAGGGTTTAAAGTTTAAAATGTATTCCCCCACCCCCCCCCCCCCAAAAAAAAAAATCCTAAATGATGTGGTGTGAGTTGTTTGATTCATCTAAGTTCATGTCTCAACTTTTACATCAAACAGAATTGAAAGACAATGCCTCCATCTGGGGAAAACAATAAACCGGTGCCTTTGTTTTTGGGTCTTTCTTAAAGATACGTCAGTTTAAACTGTAATGCATACCTTTATCTTTTTTAATTTGTTGTTGTTCTTCTTCTTCTGAGCTTGCCCTCCGCAAGATCTGAAAGTAACATAGAGAGAGTCAGTGTCACTCTCTTCCTGTATCTAATTATCTTTTGTGAGGTCTGACAGTGATTTGATTGGAGTTTGCTCTTGCAATATCGTGACTGGTTTCAGTTGCAAATCACTTTCATGAAAAAGAAACAAACATTTTTTTATTAAAAAAAAAGGGTATTGCTATTGGTGGAGCATAGAGTTCTTGATGCAACTTAGGTTACCTCAACCAAACTTTCCAAACGCTTCCTCATCCTTCTTTGAATAAAACCTCTGGTACACTGTTTGAGCAATCTTGTCAGCCAAAGATGTAAGAGGACAAATGCTTAACAACCTTAAGAAGAATCATATTAAAATTTCCAGTGGGAAAAAAATTCTTGATAGAAATGTTACCTTTACATGGTATTTAACATAGGCATAGAAGTTCAATAGACTCCATGCAGTCTTATCTAGTCTTTTACCCTCAACATGGCGTGGAAAAATATCTATAAAAATGTTATGCATAAATTTATTAGATTGATTCTTCTTAAAATTTTTCTGGTATGTGGAAAATTAGAAAGATTAAAGTTAGCCACAGTTATCTTAAATTAAAAGAAGCATCGTATAATTTGATATGAAGTTGTCTTTATAATACATGATTAGAGGTACTTATTAGAGTTTTAAAGATTAAAGATTTAGATCTAGAGTATTTGTAATTGTTTGAACTTGTGTGTTGGTAGTAATACAATTACTTTGTTATTAAGATTGGGCAGAGGATACCAAAAGAGACAAATCCTCCATTTGTGCTCAAATCTTCAATAAGTTCTCCTCTCAGTTCTGGAGGAGGAATGGGTGACCAGGTGCAAGGAGGTGCTTTGGCCCATTCTTTAGAACTCCCCACATCCATAAGTTCCTGCAGGAAAAAAATAAAATTCAAGAAAAAGAAGAAAGAGTTCAGTCATTCTGAGTATAGTGGTGGAAGAGACCAACTTAAGTGCTAAAACTATCAACAATATATAATTACATATATTTCTATATCAGCCACAAACCTGAAAGAAGGCTGTTGCAATAATCACATCTGAATTTTCTTTGAAACGCATTGGGAATACTGCTATGATTTTTTGTGGCTGTCAAACACATGAATTGCCTTCCATTTAGACAAACGGAATCGCACAAGAAATTTGAGTATAATTTTAAGCTGTTTAAACTTTTCAATATTGGCTTGAATTTAAAATGTGAATCTTGGCTGAACTTTGTGATAGGTTAAGCTTGTTGTGTAGAGGCATTGAATGGTATCAGGGCACAAGAATTTGTGATGCTATTTCAAGAATCAACTTGGGATGGAGGATTTGACTGCACATGGGAATTACCTGTCTGACGACAAAGAAAGGCTCCCTTGGGTGATAGACTAGTTTTATAGGTTTATACATCCCCTGAAATGTAACCTGGGAATTGACATTCTGCAACATTTCTTTCAGCTGAGAACTCAGTATTACCGCTTGCACTGCAGATATCTCTGTAATTACCTTGACAGAGTCTAGAACAAGGAAACATGCATCAATTACAATTATTGCAATCTTAGCTTAATTCTTCCTGCATTAATTTATTACTGAATAACTAATCACTTGCAAGAAAAAAAAAGTTTGTTAAATTAAGCTTCAATACTTGAACATCTTGCAGGTTTTAATAATAAAGTATATATTTCTGTTTGAATTTCTTCAGGCTTGTAGTCTATTATTATTTTTTTGATAGGTAAACACTATCATAATTTTACCAAACGAACTCTTTAGATGAGGCCCATGCCCACAATAGGCTTCTATTCTATTGTATTTTATCTTTTAATTACTTTTTAAAAACTGTTTCTTTCCTACATGCAAATCATGTAATCAACTACTTTTCAACTCAACTTATTAAAATTTCATTTTGTTAATGTTCCCTTCCATGCTCTACCCAATTTCTTTTACTTTCTTTGCAGGATTATTAGGAGCTAAGTCAGTTTTCCTCGACTACTTTAGTATTTCTTCATTCTTGGACTTTGCTTCCCAGATCCTGAAATTGCAACATTAGTGAGGTGGCTGCCAAAAGTAATTAAATGGTATTTCTCTTGAAGCTTTAATCTGTCTGCTTGATGCGCAGGAGGAGTGTGCTCTTTCTTTCTATGTCTTAGCTCTTGTTTATAGATGTTTACTCCCTCAATTCACATTGTAAAAGTTTATGCTTATGTCTATCCTTTGCTGCAGTAAGCAGACAGTTTATTAATCTCCTGTTTACTTTAACTTCACCCCAGTGCCTAATAACCTGGGTCAGCATATCCCTGATGTTAATCTGTTCAAATGCTCATACATCCTATCTTTTTAGTTTGAGTAGTTAAGTGTCTAGTAGCATGCCATTTCATCTTTATGCTCTTCATGATATCTGAGTGGATTACAGGTGGAAAACAATTTTTTAAAGACGTAAAATAGAATTCTGTCAATTACCTTTGTAAAATCCAAATAACTATTAAAATTTGAAATCTTTTGATTCTATTTTTTGGCAACCAAGCCACAGCTAATGCATATTAATCCCCATTCACAGTACTATCAAAATTGTTGAAACTAAATCAAAAAAGGAGGGGGGGGGGGGGGGGGGGGGGGCGCTTTTGTCTATCAATGAAGTGATGTAAAGGATTACCACACACCTTTGCCACTTGGAATCTTATCAAAGTGAAGTCTTAGAGTAAGCTGGTAACCTTCTTTTGCTGGTTCAACAATCTCTACAGCATCAGAACTAACTCCCTTCACCATCTCTCTAGTGCAATGGGGGAGCGCATGCGATTGCAGAGTATCTTGGGACAGCAGTGGGGTAGAAATTGACAAGTAGGCATGATGTGGATCTGATGCAGAAGACTGTTCAACATTAGAGGGGAATCATCAGAATATTTCTTAAATGGTTTGTTAATAATTTTAAAACCAAAATGACTAGTGTGCGAAGATTTCTCATCCTAAACCATATGTGGAGCAATGCATATGAAATAATTTCTTGATGCATCCATGAGAATGCATAAACTGAAATTGCGTAAAGGAATCATGAGTTTATAAATGCACACAAATTCACAACTTGCCGATGTTAGTGGTAGATCCAGGTAATACGTATAGGCTTCACATAAGTATGATGTTAGTGGTAGATCTAGGTGTAAATAATAGTAGTGGCAAGACAGCTTAGCAAGTTGTGAAAAATGTATTTTATGTGTTATAGACTTATTGGTGAAAGAAACAAAAAATTGGATGTTTAACTCATAGACTGAAACATATCCAGGTATATGTACAATAAGAGTGCCGAGGGTGGTATTTACCTGTATATGGTATTCCACAGCCCCAAATTCATATAGGTGATGGTCCATCTCCATGGGCTTTTCAGCGCTGTTATGAGAGGAATAAAGTTGATCATCATAATGGTTATGATTTTTTTTTTAATAGTAGAAAGGTTAAAAATATTTTTTAAAAAAACTTTTGCAATTTATTGGCGCTCCATATATTAACAACTAATCAAATTGTCAAGCAACTTCTTCATACTCTAGTGTAGGAAGCAGACATATTATAGCATGAGATAGGGATTCTACAAACCGTGTGGTATACGGATTTCAATTAAATTAAGATTTAATCCTAACTGATTGACTCAATTATATGAATCCGTAGTGCCCTCCTCCTTTAACAAGGCTTAGGACTAGCAATGTTAAAGTTAGGATACTTAAGAAAAAGATCAGTATATTTATACTTGAAAGGAAAATTTGCAGCTCAACTAACGTGTCCTGGTATTTTTCATTGAGAAATGTAATGTTCGAATACCAAATCTCTCTGCTAACTATAGAATTATCCAAAAAGAAAAAGAAAAAAAAGAAGAAAGCAAATTTTACTATCTAAAGGAGTTCACCCATCAACTACGAAGTGTGAGTATTACTTAGGCAATGATAAGTGATTCTTTAGCTCGTTTCGGTGATGTGACGCATCCTTTATAGAATCATTTGTGTTGTGTTGTGTTGTCCCCTCCATTTGAGTTTGACAATCAGAAATGGTGAAGACAGGGAATGACTGTTTCATCATTTCATGCTGCTTGGTGGAAGATGCAGCTATTAACTATTTTATGCTAATGGAAGCATGCAGAGCTTTATTCACACCCACCATTAATGAACCACATTTCGTTGCTTGTCTTGTTGTCCACCTGGATGACACATTCTCCTGTCCGCCAAAATTTCTAAGAATAATTGCCCCTACATTACATATCCCCCACACATAGAGGCCCCATTTTACACATTTTCGGTTGTTGCATATAGTGATATTTTTGTGAACGTCATTCATTTGCTCTACTTTTTCCTACAAAAAGATCAGAATGTACTTTATATTCCCTATATTTGCTAACCATTTTAAAGTTGTGTTTGAATGCATAATTTGAAAACTTAAATTAAAAAAAAAAAATAATGGAATTTCTACATGTAGAAAAATCAACTCTGCCAAATGAATTTTTGGAGAGATGTATTCAAAAATTGTATATTTATTAGAAAATTATATTTGGAATGACTTTGGTGATGGTGTTAATATTTCCATGACTCAGTGGGTGTCATGATTCGGTATAGGTTGGGTTGGTGCTCAGCTCAAACTCGACATGATCATTTCGAGTGGGGAAGAATGAAGACCTTGAGAACTCCATTAGATCTGGTTGAAGATCTCGAGATTTCCTCCACATTTGGTCGGAGTCCCTGAGATCACCGCCAAATATGGATGGAGAACTCAGAAAATGGTGGAAGTGAGGGGTATTGGTCAAATTGGCTCTAATAGTTTAGAGAGGTTGAAATTGAGACTTGAATCGACTTCGTCGGATCTTCATTTGACAAAACTGTCGTCGACTGCCATGGTGATCAAATCAAATGGCTACGGTTAGATGGTTCCGTCAGGTCCGGTCAAATTCAAACAACCCTACTCAAGGATACCCTCACTTCCACCAAAAAATTAAAAAGAATACCCTTACTTTGTGTGTGCAATATAAATATAAAAGACTAATTATAATTAAGATTCATTATGGTTGTAACACTAATAGTAGGGTAAACACTTATGTATGAAAATTGTAATATTAGTAGAATTTATATAATGACATCTTTCTTGAAATTCAAAAATTTAAATGCTTAAAAATCCAAAGTTCAAAATTTCATATATTTTTGAGCAACTCTCTTGTAAGTCAAAACAAAAGAAATTGATTTTAGAAATTCTCAATTACAATGTTAATGTCAATAGCCTTATAGCTCAGCTAATACATTTTGATGTTTCCGGTTAAGATTTAAATTTCCCCTCCCCATTGTTGTAACTTGTAACTACTGAATCATAAAAAAATAAAAAAAAATAAAAAAATTGTTAAGTAAAAATAACACCCTGTAATATATAATCCAAGCTTCTATCATTTGGGCAAAAAAAAAAAAAAAAAAAGGGAAAACACAACCTCCTCCAAACGATGAACAATATTTTTGTGATGAATGACCTTATATATGTTTCCGAATAATAATATCTCAAATGTCAAGCATTATATTTAAAGGGTTTATTTGAGCTACCTAGTTACAAGCCAGTGTTGGATATCTCTACTTTGAATTTTGGAATGCATTCTTACATATTTCTAGGCATGAGAATTCATTTTGTATCTTTTGGGCATGGTAACCCTTTTTTTGTGTGTGTGAACATAATAAGAATGCATTTTCTTCAATGCATTCTTCATTTCACATTTTCTAATCTCAAACAAGAATCTTCAAAAGTACGATGATTTTAATTTTTGCTTGTCATTCCCATTTTCTCTAAAGCTACTGGGCCCTATCTAGATCATCAATTTGGAGGCTCCACAGCCAATGATGCTTTCTCTTTTTTCTTTTTTTGGATGAAATTTCTTTCTTCACTTTTCCTTTGTTATTCGATCAAATCTCTGGAAGAAGATCGCGTCTTTGTCGCAGGGGCCATGTGCATGAGAAGAGTAGAATTGCTTGGTGAGTAAAGTCGGTGGTGGTTGCATCTTCGAGAACTTGAAGGCATATTTGGTTTATAATAATATTTGGTTTTTTTTTTATAAAAAATATTTTAACCTTCTACGGTTCTACCATAACTTTTAGTTATGAATTTTTTGAGAATTAAAAAAAAAAAATGATCTTACATGATGATTTGCTTCCCTTGTGTATATGACTCAAAGGAATTTTTTTCTTTTGTTTTTATTATGAACTATCTTATTGTTCAAAACTTTATAAAATCTTCGTTTACTTTACATATGAATTTTAATTAAACTTATATCACATGGACTTTACATATGGATTTTAATTATACTTATACCACACAAACATATGATTAGTTTCAAGAAGATTTAAATTTTTTTAAGAAGCATTATTTAATTCATTTTCTTCTAAATCAATTTACTAGTTTTCAAAATCACCTATGTTTGGTTTAAACTTGAATTAAATTAATGAAAAAGGGTTACTAACTAAGAAAATAAAGCAAAAAGTAACCTATAAATGTTGTTATAACTATGCTTATTAACTTTCATGTAAGATAATATTTTGGAATGAAGGGAACATAAACGGCACTAAAGAGGGAGAGCTCTAATAGTACTATTGGCTTGTAGAAAAGTTTGTTGTATTCTTAGTATTGCTAACCTATAGCCTAACTATTCTAGTCTCTACAATTAAACACCCTGAAAACCCCATGGACCGATAGTGTGATGGATTGAACTTTGAATTTTCTGATTTACGTCACGTTCCAAACTAATGAGTTTACCGCTCAGTTTTCCCCTTTAGGGTCTAATATTACTCTTAAAAAATCTCCTATATACCAGAAAAGAAATCTTTTTTGGCTGGAAAACAAACGACAAAGGCAATTAGGCTTGAATTATGATACTTTTTAGGAACAAACATGGTTAACAAGACATTTGAATATATAAAATGTTCTTACCAATACAGTTTGAGTAGGACATCCTTCAATGCCGGAGATGCTCTTTCAAAGCATGCCATCCTCAGAAATGCTCGATTCACTCTCTCTCTCCACAAATATGGGTAGTAATAGAAGTGTAGAAGTGAACTGAGATAGAATATTGCATTTGCACCCTATTTGTTTTGGAGGTTATGAACTGAACTTTGAGTAGAATTTAAGTTCAGTAATGTTGCAATCATGTTTGGAAACATTTGAAGCAAGTACTTTCCCCATCATTCTCTAATCTATTTGTCATTCACTTGGGTAAAAACCACGCCAAATTGAGAGTCTGGCTGTATCCTCTTCTTCCTAGATTTTGCTTTTGGATCCCATTACAAAGACCAATAATATCGAGCTTTCATTTGCTGATTTGCACTATGTGACAGACATTCTTTTGACTAACATTTCATATTTTTGGCAAATCATAATTTACAAACGTAATAGCTGGAATTAAAATAACCACTCCAAGAGACTTTCAAACTTAAACGTGTCCCAATCCTTACATGTTGAAAGGTCTATATTGAATTTGGCAAACACAATCTATAGAAAAGTCGTGAGCCTCGACCTTCTACCATCTATATTTAATACTGAACTTTCAATGACAAATGTACGGAAGGCTTGTAATGACAAACTCACCCACGTGGGCATGACAAAGTCTTTTACGTATTTATTTATTTTTCTTTTGAGTAATGACAATGTCAGTATGTAATTATTTTTGTTCCAAAAATAATACTCCTTCCATTTCAAAACGTGGTCTTGTTTAAAGGAATATCATTTAATGTATTATTTATATTTTGAAAATATAAAAATTTTCAAATTTACCTTCATTAGTTTATTATTATATTAAAATAAACTAATTTTTTATTTTAGCTGTTTTCTACGTCAGCAATTTCCATTTAAGAAATAATAATATTGACTAATTTGATACGACATTAAAAAATTAGGAACTAAATTGATACAATTAAAAAATTATGAACCAAATTAAAATACTGTGTAAATGATAAGGACTATTAACAAAATAATGACATTGATTTTATCAATAGAGTAAAAGGGTAAGAAAGAAATTTTATTTATTAATTTTAAAAATAGATTTCGGTGGGTTCTAGTTAGCTCAACTAGTAAAGTCTCTGATAGTTGTATAAGAGATCTAAAGTTCAATTCCTACCTACTCAAAAAACTGATTGGTATCTTGATCTGATGATAAAGAACGAATGTCATAGGTTAAAACTCTCTCTCTCAAAAAAAAAAAAAAAAAAGAAGAAGAGAGAGAGAGAACTTCGGGAGATTACAAAATAAAATAGAGGGTCAACCATTTGAGACTGAACTGAACAATATATTTCTGTTTGCTGATTTTACATTTCTAACTAATTGTATTTCTTAATATTTGGGATAGTAATAAGTCGTATCAATAATTGGGTGCAAAGGGTCTTCATGTTCACTTTGTCTAGTCTAAGTCTCTAGGCCCACTCTTAACATTGAAAGGTGCATCTCGCAAACTTGCATAGCGTGAGATACCCACACTCGCTTATAAAATGCCTATTTCCGACTTCCGACATGACATTATCTTAAAAAATGAAAAAGATACACAATAAATAAATAAATGAATAAAAGGATGACACACTTTTTGTTTGTTGTTGAGGATTTTCAATCTCGTACCTAAGAATTAACTCTATAAATAAAGTGACAGAGCCTGAATATTTTTTCAGAAAGGGAATTTATAATATTATATATATTTATTTTCAATAAAAATTAAAAGAGGGAGGGAGGAATTTAAAAGAAAAAACCAAGGTCTTCCATACTCGAATATAAAATGAATAGGTAAATTCAAGGTTTTAGAACACAAAGATCTTACCCCACAATGGCATAGGCAGACCGCTCCTACTCTGTAAATAGCTTTAATTTCAATGGGATAATCCAATCTAATCTCTAAAAGATATGAGATGATCTGTTTAACATTGGGAGTAAATAAGAGATCTATTTTTATTTTTATTTTTATTTTTTATATATAGATAAGAAGAGATTTAAAATTAATATATAAGAAATATATCCACCCATCACTGATCATAGATCAATATCTTATACTTTATACTGAATCAGAATATAGCTCAAGTTCAAATAACCAAGCTGCACGTCATAAGTAATATGACATTAACTACTAGAAATTGGTTTTATTGCAACGGCCACAAAGCCTTACAAAATAATAAAAATTATTAAAAAAAAAACAAACAAACAAACAAAACGTTGCAAAATGTTTAGTATAGCCTTTTTTTTTTTTTACTATGATTTTCCGAGAACTGAAATAGGTCTGTTGCAATTAATTAATTTAACCTAGTGCACCATAAATAAACCCCTCACCTATCTCAAAGAAAAACCTAGACATGTCCCAATCCTTAGGTAGTTGGGGAAGGAACCATGCCTATCTTTCCTCACCTAAACAATTAATACTCTTTTTTTTTTTTTATAATCCCTAAACAATTAATACTTCTCCACGCATAAGATGACATTGAGAGGCATCCAAAAATGACGTAGAAGAGAAGTATATATTTATTTAAGTAAGACTTAAGTACAGTACTTAAGTGTTATTCCTTAAGTTCTCTTTTTAAGATTCTGTCATATGGATTTTTTCTCCTGAGATAAAAGTATATTTTTAAATTAAGTAGCTATATGACTGAATTTTAAAAGAAGAACCTAAAAAATAACACTTAAGAAATAGTACCTAAATTTTTTCATATTCGTTTTAGCACTCCCTCGGTATATCAATGAATGGGGTATTATATATGTAATAATAATTTACATGCTTGTTTAGCCAAAAGAGTTAGATTAAATAATTTTAAATCCTTGAATGAATCCCATTCCACGTCTTCGATTTACATTGTATAATCAGTATCTCTCCAGTCTCTACCATCCTAAGATAGTAATTAATGTCCTCAAAAGCTTGTCGTTTCCCTTGTCCAAGCAATGGCGGCAAAGCCACATAATACTCGTGGCAATACACAAAATACTTTTTAAAATAGCCTGTTGCTAGTATTGGACTTAAGAAAGATATACTTTCCTTCTTTTTTCTTTTTTTCTTTTTGAGTAGCTAATTCATACCAGTATCATGGATGACAATCCATTCTTTTCCCTTTAGTAGTCTAAGCTAATAAGCAATAGCATATGACTAATTGCAATTGCAGAATTGCTCCTAAAACCCTAATTTTATTCTCCTTTATGCATGGTAAGGTGTTCATGCTAAAAAGAATGTGTTCTTCTTATTTAGTCCTTTTAAGTATGAAGTTCGTCATAGAAAAATATTTTAGTCCTTTAGTCTTAAAGGAATAAAATGATTTTTTTAATAAAAGGCGTAAATGCACTCTTAGTCCCTATATTTTGACTTTTTTCCATTTTAGTCCCTACATTTTAATTTTACCACTTTTAGTCCCTAAATCAATTAACGTGTTTTATTTTAGTCCTTTCCGTTAGTCCACCAACGGAAATTGCTTAGGTGGCAAATTGATGCTGACGTGGCCAATTAAAAAATAATAAAAAATTTAAATTAGCATTTAAAAAATGCCATGTCACTTCTAAATAAAAAAAAATTATTAATCAATTTTAACGAAATTAAAAAAAGAAAAAAAAATTAAAAACAATAAAATGCAACAATTCAGATCTAATTCATTTAGAACAAGAACACACAAGAACACAAGAACACAATCACAAATTTAAACATCAACAACATAAAGCACAAACCCAAATCCAAATACAAAAAACACAAACTCAAATTTAAACATTAATGCAAGATCACAAACACAAAGAACAAAATAATAAACATAAACCAATTAAAAAGAGTAATTAAAATTTTTTTTTTTCTTTTCATTATTTTCGGAAGAACAAAGTAACATGTTCTTCATGTTCTTCAGGAAAGAACAAGAAGGTTGCCCAGAAAATTAAACATGCAAAAATTCATTCAAAATCCCTTTCCTCCACCGAATCCTCCAACAAATCAAACCCATAAACCCAGAAAAATAATAAAATTCACATGAAAAAAACAAACCCAGAAAAATAATAAAATCCACATGAAAAAAACAAATCCAGAAATTTAAAATAAACATAGCAGTAACCCGAAACCACCAAACCCAATCAAATCTCATTCGCCCCTCTTTTCACTCTCATCCACTTCTCTTTTTTCTCTCTAGACCATTCCCCAAAATCAAATCTCTCTATCTCTCTCTCCAAACCCAATCACACACACACACACACACACACTCTCTCTCTCTCTCTGGTGAAACCCTAATTCCCAATCAATCCGCAAATGCCGCCTCTGAACAACAAATTGATGATGATGAACACCAGGCCAGGAAGAATTAGCAGCGATTCCGACGAATCGAAGACACCGTCGAACAATCTCTGGGTCGGTAACCTAGCCAGCGACGTTGCGGACTCAGATCTCATGGATCTCTTTGCCCAGTACGGTGCGCTCAATAGCATCACCTCCTACTCTTCTTGCAGCTACGCTTTCGTCTTCTTCAAGTGAATCGAAGTCGCTAAGGCCCCCAACGATACCTTACAAGGCATCGATCTCCATGGCCACCCTATCAAGATTGAGTTCGCTTATCCGGTTTGTTCTCGTCAATTTGTTCTACTCTTGTGTATATATATATAAATACGATTCATTTCGTGACTTTAAAATATTGTGCAGTTTTTTATGTTTGTTATTGTGTACTTTGTGTTTGTGATATTGTGTTAATGTATAAATTTGAGTTTGTGTTTTTTGTGTTTGGTTCTGGGTTTGTGTTTTATGTTGTTGATGTTTAAATCTGTGATTGTGTTATTGTGTGTTCTTGTTCTAAATGAATTAGATCTGAATTGTTGCATTTTATTGTTTTTAATTTTGTTTTTTTCTTTTTTTAATTTTGTTAAAATTGATTAATAATTTTTTTTATTTAGAAGCTGACATGGCATTTTTTAAATGCTAATTAAAATTTTTTATTATTTTTTAATTGGCCACGTTAGCATCAGTTTGCCACCTAAGCAATTTCTGTTGGTGGACTAACAGAAAGGACTAAAATAGAACGCGTTAATTGATTTAGGGACTAAAAGTGATAAAATTAAAATGTAAGGACTAAAATGAAAAAAAAGCCAAAATATAGGGACTAAAAGTGCATTTACGCTTTTAATAAAATTTCTGAACTAAAATGATCAACTTCAAATTAACTTAAAGGACTAAAATGATTTTTGGATTAAGTTACTTGACTAAAATGACCAATTTCAAACTTAAAGAATTAAAATGATTTTTGGGCAAGTTTTTTTTTTAAGAAAAAACACAATTTTTGGGCAAAGTTAGCAGAAATTGCATTTTTACCAATTTGTGTTACTTTTTTAATCATCATTGTTTAATTTGTTAGTTTTGAAATTATAGGGTATAATTTATTCCTTTTTAAAACTTCATGATTAAAAAAAAAAAAAACTGTTTTTTATGGAGAAGATTATAGAAACAACTTCAAAGATTAATTTATTACTTTTGACACTAAAAGGTTTAACCCTTAGACTATAGGGTTAAAATGAAAATTTCCCTATATATTTTATGTATAACATTCTGGTTTTGCGCATTTCATATCTCGGGATTAGTCCAAAGTGCTTTCTTTAGAAGGATTCCTTTGAAAACCATATCTTTATTATGTTCACAAATAGATATTGTGGTATGAAGTGACCTTAATCAAGTGAATATATTTATTCTCAGCAAAAAGGTGGTTATATTCATTTTATTTTGGTGTCTACAATATTCTAATTAAGCTTAAGTTGCTTAACAAATTCGATTTTAGATTTTCTTGAAGTTGAAGTTGGCGGCAAATTGTTATTTTCATAATGCGTCCATGTCATGCATAACAGTTTGACGATGTGCATATTTTGGCACAGATACTTTCCCATTCAGATAAATGCACTCATTTTTATCTGATTGAAAGGGACTCTGGCATAACTTCAAATTTTTAGGCATATCAATTGTTTTATAGCATAAGTTTGTTTGAATAGTTTGCAGAGACTTGTATATTTTACTGTAAAGTCAAATTTTAGATCAAATTGGTTAGTTGTTGGGCTTTTTTTGTGTTTAAAAATGTCAAAATATTGTTAAGAGGATTATATTCAAATTTATTTCAAGCTTAAAAAAATTCTAGAGTCAGGGTGTTCAAAATTTTATTTTAAGGGTTCAAAATAAAATAAAAAACTATTATATATGTATATATATATATATATATATATATTGGTGCCAATTCAGGGGATTTATTTGAACCCTCGGGTTCCAAGTGAAGCCACCCCTGATAGTCATCCATATATATAGTATGAACAAACTATTAATCAAGACAAATACAGAAAATTATTATTTTTAAATACATTAAGATGCAATCATCTACCAACAAAGAAAAAAAAAAATCACAAAATAATATTGTTTCTTAATATTGGGCTGGCTAGGTTTTTTTTTTTTTTTTTTTTTAAGTTTTGTTTTTGTTAAGTTTTTGATTTGGATAGTTAAAATTTAGGCTAAGTTGGTTAGGCTAATTGAAGGAGAGGGGTGTTTAAGGTTTTGGAAGAGGTGAGCAACACTACGAAAATAAAAAAATTTAACTAGTAAAAAAAAAAAAAATTATGGCCAAGGGGGCCCGAGGGCCCAAGCTCGGGCCCCCCTTTAGGTCTGTCCCTAGGAGGCTAGTTCTTCACATATTTTGTTATAGCCACTAAGGTGGTGGCGAATTGTAAATGCCAAACAATAAAGTTTTTGTTAGTAGTAAGCTTAGATGAGAATCAATATAATTTGATTATTTAACAATTGTGAAAAATATTTGTAAGGACACAGTTCTAATAGATTGGGCCCCCAAGTGAGATGTACTTAGGCCCAAGACAAAATTAAAATCCTTGCAATGAATTGTAGAAAGTAGGCCAGAGAAACTGAGCTTAGAGTGGGATTAACAATGATCCAGATAAGGTAAGAACGAATCAATAGAAATAGAAGGATGCCATTATATTATAAAATTGTCCTCGGCTTGATTCGAGGAGGAGTGTATTACAGTTGATTTTAATGTCTACAACTTTTTCTCTCTCTCTTTCTCTTTCAATTGCCTCTCCTTCTTTTCTCCAGATTGTTCAATGCCCCATTTTCCTTGCCTCCTGATCTATTTATAAACCAGTTCCTCTCATGTGTCAGTTAGGTCATTTTTCTTGATATTTGTCCCATCAGCCTTCCCTTAAAGTCTTTACATGGCAGCTATAAAGGTTGGGAGTCACTGTTCCAGACATCCCTTCCTCATTAATGCGGCCATAGGATTAGCTACATGATAATAAATGCAGTGGCAGCAGTTTTTTACATAATATCTCATTGCTTCCACCTGTCTTATTTGCTTACATATACCAGGAGAATCTCCTAAAATATCAGGATAAATGCTGGAGCATTCATCTTGGCTGTCCCTCTGATCATCTAAAGAGGTAATACTCCTTGAACAACTCTTCTCTGCCCTAGTACTGGTTATACCTTAACGAGGGGTTAAGCTATGCACCTTCCTCGTAATTTATTGTCCTTAGACAGACGTGTCTCCTCAGACCAGCCCATGGCCTATCATCTCGAATTGGGCTTTTAATCCCTACAATATTGTATATGTAATATTGCTCTAAATAAAAAAAAAATATAATTTTTTTTTAATTTAAGTTGTTTATTGTTATATTTCACTAATAATATGATTGTAAAATAGTGTATTGATATTAAAAACTTAATAATTCAACTGACACCATAATGTTTTTTAATAAAAACGTTTAGGATTTAAATCCCCTTAATCCATTGTAAATGTCAAATTTATTACATTTTTAAAATTTTTTTTTAAGTTGCATTTGCTATGTTTTTGTGGCCAACTTCTCAATGACATGGCTAGATGAAGATTCCATTTTAATTTAACAGCTTAGATCTGTTGTACTCCGTAACGTGGATATAGGGAGTTGGGATTAGGATCTAGTGCAATACACCTATCTACTCTTATGTATTATTGAAGACTTATGTATTAGCTTTTTACTAAAAATTTTAATTTATTTGCTAAAAAATAGTAAAAATATAATTGTATTAAAAAAATGAGATTTTAAAAAATTGTACATAAACAAATAAGTTAATCAATTCCCAAAAAAAAAAAAAAAAAAAAATTCAAAAGCTAACCAAAGTACAATCATTCAACAAAGGGAGTCAATTCGTACTAAAGGCCGTTTAGGCTTGACAAGGGGAACAAAATATTTCGGTACGGGTATATCATTTAAGGATTATATAAATATATATATATATATATATATATAGTTGCAGAGCGAGAATTATTTTTTCAAAGGAGCCAAGCTAAATATATAATGAAAAAATTTAAATCCAAAGAATAACACACACATATAATATCTATTTATTTCCTATACATGGAATGTTTGTAATTTTGATTTAAAATATGATATTTTCTTACCTAAACAAAAAATATTTACATCAAATAAGTGTTTACATCTTTGCAAAAAAAAAAAAAAAAAAGTAAGTCTTGAAATGTTTAAAAATATACAAGTAAATTTAATAGAAATAAAATATAATTAAATTACGTATGGTATAAATAAAATGAAATTTATTTTTTTTAGAAGAAAATGAAATTTAATTTAATGAGTTATGTATGACATAAGAGTAATTAGCGGGAATAAAATAATGCATTAGTTAATTATATAAATGCAATACATGTTTTTAGGAAAAATCTAGGGGGGGGGGGCATTATTGAAATTTATGTCCAATTTTTTTTTTTTTTTTACCAAAAATACAAGAGGCGGAAGGATTTTTGAAAAGTCAAGGAGGTCATAGCTAGGGATGGCAATTTCTCCTTGCCCTGCCTTACTCTGTTTCGCCACGCGAGAGTTTTCTCTGCCCTGCAAAGGTGATGGGGCAAGATTTTTTTTCCGACCTTGCCCGACCTCGCTTTATTAGTATTAAAGACTTAGTTTGTATTACTAAGTATTTAAATGCATGAATATTAAGTCTTTTTGTTTTATTGTGATATTATATTGTTACACATTATAGGTAATATTATTAAGTCTTTACTAAAAATTAGTTTGATATGATGCAATAAATTTAATTGTAATTTTAAGTATATTTATATTAATGAAACCATTATTTTTTTTAAAAAAATTGTAATAGATATGCAACAGGGTGTGATATTAACACGAAATAAAGTTTTGCGAGGCGGGGTAGGACAGAGATGGAGTAAGACAAAATCACTTGCTCCGGCCCTACCCCATTGCCATCCCTGGCCATGGCTCCCCTAGCCCCTCTCCCTTCACCCCTATATGTAGGTGTGTATATATATACATATATTTTCTTGTTGTATATCTTTATAGACATATTAATGTTTTATAATATTTTCCTAAATTTTTAAAATATTTCAACTATATTTCTATGGTACCAGCATAACCTTAAATTCTAGCCTAAACACGAAAAAATCCTCTGTACTGTCAGTACAAATCAGTACAACCCCATGTTTTATTTGATGCAGTTTAGAAGAAATGTTGGTACTGATTTTATGGTCGATATGTTATATACTGCTGATACGGCTGGTATCGATACAAAATTTAGTAATTTACTTCCCCGACACACCACCTTTACACAGCTGGGTCTAATTAGATAAGATAAGATCCAAGTCTTATCAGCTTGCTAGAAATTCTCTTTTTTTTTTTTCTTTTCTTTTTTCTTTTTTTCTTTTTTCTTTTGTACAATGAAAAAAATAGTAATTATTTCCGTCTAAAATATTACTCGTGCATCATATAGATCGAACCTAATGGGTATAGGTGTAAGCCCACGTAAAGGGTTTGTTTGAGATCCGTTTATTTTGTTGAAATTGAAATTTTTTTGCTAAAAGTATTGTAAATAAAGGTAAAAGTTAGTTGAAATAGTACAATAAAATCTATAAACAGTACCAAAAAGTATAGTGAGATACATAAATAGTAGGAAAATAAATTGAATAGTAAAATAAGTTGACAAAAACAAGTGTTGCTAAACACACACGAAGTCACAGCAGCTAAGCAAGGAAGACTAAAGTCAGTCAGTCAGCATCAGAGTATACAGATTTTGTGAAACTATGGGTTGCTGCATAAGGGAGAGAAAAAGGTGATGCCGCTCAGGAAGAAATAGGGAAAAGAAAACTAGTAAGTTCTGTAAAGACAATAATAAGATTTTCTTTGGGTGTTACAACCACATGGAATTGTTGTATATGAAGTGACTAAAAATCTCGTGTGAGTTCACATAAATTCCTAGAAATAATATATTATTGTATTTTGTGTGAATCTTAAGTTAGACATAATTTTAGAAGATATATGGTAATTGATTTTATAATAAGTACAGTTATTCGGAATTTGCTTTGTAGTTTTTCCTTGTAAGGGGAAAGGTAAATTTTTGTGTTTTTGTATGTAGTTGATTTCTTAGCTTGTTGATAATATTTTTGGGTGATTGATTAAAATTTTTATTTGAGTTTCTTAATTCACATGAGAAACGAGAATAGATTGGACCTAACAACCTCCTCTTCAAAATTCAATTATTATATGAATGAAAATTCCATTAAGCCAATACTATTAACTAAATGTTCATTAACATTTTCCTAAAAAAAAAAGCTCATTAACATAAGTTGCACAATCAAACTAAAAAAAAGGTTCCAACTAAAATAATTGACCAATTTTCAATCTATACTCCAAAAATATTTAATATTATTAGATTTAGGTATATGATTCTCTCTCTCTTTATATATATATATATATATATATATTTAAAAAGTTTTCGAAAATTCACATTTTACCATGCCATTATTATAATATATAGTTTTTCATTATATTAGTTTAAACTAATTAGAATTTTTTTTAAAGGAACCCAACCAGCCAACAATAAACAATTTTAAATGGAAAATACTAAAGACACAAATTATTTTACATACTTGTTTACAAATTGTTAATGTGATAAGTGGTTATTGATACATAAAAAAGTTATATTAATTGTGGGCCTAGATGATAACTAGTAAGAATTTACTATATAAATTAGTTTTTAAAATAGTTTGTGGGTGTAGTATTAGTCAATTTAAATTAAATTAGATCTTTTTTAAACAAATTATATTTAAAGTAGACAATTTTTTTCTACAAATTCTATAATTTTACTTTTTATTTATTAATACTTAAACAACTCAACACTTAGCAAATTTGGAATAAATTAAGTTTAATCTTCTCTAAACAAGCTCTAATTAAATTTGAATTAGGAAGGTTCTTCTATAAATTTTATAAGTTTTATTTGTTAAAATTGATTTAAACATGTATTAATATATATATATATATATATATATATATATGCAATATCTTTTGTCGAACTTTCCCTTACCTTACACCAGTTAACAGCTCTAATGTATGGAAAAAATTTAGGTACTAAATACTGTATATCAGGTTTTCTAATTAAATTCAAACACATGGTTATATTGACTAATGAAATATAAACATTGCTATCTTTCTCAATAACATTTAAAATTAATACAATTATGTGTTTAAATTTTATTAGGGAATCTTATGTACTACATCTAAGGAACTGTACCTGAAATTTTTTTTATTTGTTTTTTGTTTTTTTTTTTTTCTTTTATAAGTAGTTACAACAATGGGGGAGGGAGATTTGATATAAGGAGCTGTACCTAGATTTCACTCATAACATAGGGTCTGTTTGGATACCGCTTATTGCTGAAAACTAAAAACTAAAAACACTGTAGCGAAATAATTTTTAAATGTGTGAATAGTGCCGTGAGACCCAGTTTTAAGTTAAATTTACGTTTTTTCAAACTTGTTGGCCTTGTGAACAGTGCACGGGACCGAGCCAAAAATACACAGACACGTGGTTTGCCGCTATCCAAACCTAGCCATAGTGCATTTCAATCGTAACACATAAATTTGAGGCTTCTTAAAAAAAAACTTAACATCATGGATTTGGGAACAAAAATTTTAAGAATAAAAAATTATTAATAAATAATCCTTAATTTGTTACTCTATAAAATAAGCAGAAGCCTTGCGCATGCATGTGCTTAAATTTTTAAAATAGAAACTAAATTTTTTTATAATATATAGATATGATATATAGATTACTTTTATTATTAGACCAAGATACAAAATAGTTTTTAAGATAGGCAGCACTAAAACCAAGTGCCTTATTTGATGACAAATGATTTTATCAATCAAACAAACTAGAAGCCACAATATAAGTAACTCTTTGGATATAAAGAATTTTGAAATTTTAAATAATTATAAATATGAAAAAACATGGAGCATAGAAATGGATATATTTAAGACATTTTTTAAATTCAACAATTTTTCTCTTTACCTTTTATATTATTATCTATAACTTTTGTCTTACCTTTTTTGTACCTAGTTTGTGTTTTTAAGAAAATTATAAGGTACGATCAAGAATTTTGTAACTCAACTAGTTGGTACTTCATAATATTTCAATAGAAACAATGATCAAATTTCCACTTTTTTTTTTCATTCTCAAAAAAAAAAAATTCCACTTTTTTATAACCATCAAATTATCTAAAAAAAAAAAAAACCAAAATATAAAGTTAGTTCTATATATAGTAAAATGTGAATATGTTTGAATGATATATATACAAAATTATTGAGCTAAAACTTTTGGTCGGCCAAAGATTCAAATGTTGTTGCTCAATGCCTCGTGGTCTTTGTTGTACAATTCTTTTGGCTTTTGGTTCTTTTTACGTGGGATTGGAACTTCTTGTTTGTTTCTGTAATTAGAGCTGAGACTTGCAATCCTTCGTTAAAAAAAAAAAAAAAAAACAAAAACATATACACAAAATTATGAGTAAGACTTAGATACAATACTTAGGTATTGTTCTTTAAATTCCTCTCTTATAATTCTACCATGTGGTTTTTTTTTCCTAAACAAAAATGTATTTTTTAAGTTAAATAACTATATAACAAAAACTTAATAAAAAAAAAAACCTAAAAATCAACACTCAAAATAATGTAAATAAGTTTTCTTCCAAAATTATACACCTACCAACAGGGCCGGCTCAAGCATTTCTGAGGCCTAAGGCAAAATTTTTAAATGGGGCCTTTATGTTATCACTTAAATAATATATGTAAGGACACAAATTGCTGATGGGGCCTACAGGAGAGATTGACTCTGGCCCAACGAGTAAAAGGTATCCTCGCAATGAATTTGTAAGAGAGTGGGTCGAAGAGCTAGGTTTTAGTGGGTCCAACGAAGATGAACTGAGTGACAGAGCGTCCTCGGCACAGTCCGAGGAGCTTTGTTCTTAGTAAATGTGTTGAATCAGCATTGTTACAGGAGTTCTGGAGATTGTTCTCTCCCCTTTCCCATGGTGGATTTCTCCTATTATATAGCCCCTTTCAGACAATCTGGACCTTCCATTTGTTGATCATCCAGGCCTATACTTGAGTGCCTGTCCCATCAGCCACCCTCTTTAGTATTCTGTGAGTTGCAGAAACCGAGATAGCACTGTTCAGGGGTCCGGTCCACATAAATGCGGTGTAAGCAGCCTTTTGTGAAATATCTCCTGGTTGCCACCTGTCCCCTTTGGCCCATATAAGTCAGGGGATTCCTCGGAAATATCAGGACCGGTGCTGGAACATTCATCTCGGCCGTTCCTTTGATGATCCGAGCAGTAAGTTCTCCTCGGACAAGTCCCTTTCTCCTTCGCGTAGCTAATACGACAGAGAGGAGTCAGGCCAGGTACTTTCCTCAGGAGGGAGTGTCCTCGGGATAATGGCCTCCCTGAGACGGGCCCATGGTCTCCTCGGACGGGTCCACGGCTATTATCTGACATTGGGCCTTTTACCCCCACAATAGCCCCTCAAAATTCCGGCTTTCTCTTTTACCTGAGGAGAAAGGTGGGATTTTGATTTCTCTAGGGGTAAGGCCCACTAAACTTCCCAACTTATCCACTAGAAACAGAATTGAATGAGTATGCTAATTCGGAGTGCGCAATGTGTAATGACGAGTTTGTGATGGTGTTACAGTTTTGAGTGGATGATCCGAGGGGTTTGGGTACGTTTAAGGCCCTAGATGACGTTTCAAATTGATGTAGAGGGGCACTAACTTACCCAAGGTACGTGGTCCGAGGGATCAGGCTTGACCAAGGTTTTGCTTAGCAGGAGGTCTGAAGGACCTGGCATAGCTAAAGGGTTGCTTAGCAGAGAGTCCGATGACTCGACGTAGCTAAGGCTTTGGTTAGCAGAGGGCCTGATGGCACCGGCGTAGCTAACGAGTTGCTTAGCAGTTGGTCCGAGGGACCCGACATAGTCAAGGCTTTGCTTCGCAGAAGGTCTGAGGACTCGACGTAGCGAAGGCTTTGCTTAGCAGAGAGTCCGAGGACCCGGCGCAGCTAAGGCTTTGGTTAGCAGAGGGCCTGATGGCACCGGCGTAGCTAACGAGTTGCTTGGCAGGAGGTCTGAGGGACCCGACACAGCCAAGGCTTTGCTTCGCAGAAGGTCTGAGGACCCGACGTAGCGAAGGCTTTGCTTAGCAGAGAGTCCGAGGACCCGGCGCAGCTAAGGCTTTGGTTAGCAGAGGGCCTGATGGCACCGGCGTAGCTAACGAGTTGCTTGGCAGGAGGTCTGAGAGACCCGACATGGCCAAGGCTTTACTTCGCAGAAGGTCTGAGGACCCGACGTAGCGAAGGCTTTGCTTAGCAGAGAGTCCGAAGACCCGGCGCAGCTAAGGCTTTGGTTAGCAGAGGGCCCGATGACACCGGCGTAGCTAACGAGTTGCTTAGCAGTTGGTTCGAAGGACCCGACATAGCCAAGGCTTTGCTTCGCAGAAGGTCTGAGGACCCGACGTAGCGAAGGCTTTGGTTATAAAACTAACCCCGTCGTGGAGCCCCTTTGATTTGCTGCACCATCGACATATGCCCTCCAAAATAAAGGTTCTGGAGGCATGTACTCGATGTGAAAAGCCCCCAGAACTTTGCCCCATTTAGCAATCCTCCCCATGTGACCAGCCCCTTGAAGTATAGACCTTGGCCTCATGTAGTGACTTGTTTACATGGTTTACCCAAGGATTCTTGCTGATGGGGGCCTAACCGTTCACTCACTATCACACAAGCTCTTCCCACAGACGGCGCCAATTGTAAGGACACAAATTGCTAATGGGGCCTACAGGAGAGATTGACTCTGGCCCAACGAGTAAAAGGTATCCTCGCAATGAATTTGTAAGAGAGTGGGTCGAAGAGCTAGGTTTTAGTGGGTCCAACGAAGATGAACTGAGTGACAGAGCGTCCTCGGCACAGTCCGAGGAGCTTTGTTCTTAGTAAATGTGTTGAATCAGCATTGTTACAGGAGTTTTGGAGATTGTTCTCTCCCCTTTCCCATGGTGGATTTCTCCTATTATATAGCCCCTTTCAGACAATCTGGACCTTCCATTTGTTGATCATCCAGGCCTATACTTGAGTGCCTGTCCCATCAGCCACCCTCTTTAGTATTCTGTGAGTTGCAGAAACCGAGATAGCACTGTTCAGGGGTCCGGTCCACATAAATGCGGTGTAAGCAGCCTTTTGTGAAATATCTCCTGGTTGCCACCTGTCCCCTTTGGCCCATATAAGTCAGGGGATTCCTCGGAAATATCAGGACCGGTGCTGGAACATTCATCTCGGCCGTTCCTTTGATGATCCGAGCAGTAAGTTCTCCTCGGACAAGTCCCTTTCTCCTTCGCGTAGCTAATACGACAGAGAGGAATCAGGCCAGGTACTTTCCTCAGGAGGGAGTGTCCTCGGGATAATGGCCTCCCCGAGACGGGCCCATGGTCTCCTCGGACGGGTCCACGGCTATTATCTGACATTGGGCCTTTTACCCCCACAATATATAACTAGCATTTTATGTAATAATTTTTTAAAATCCATTTTTTTTACTCTTTAATATGACTTTTTTTTTTATCTTTTTGAGAAAATGCTAAAGTTATAACAAGTTTTACTACAAACTAGTATTGTAATGAATGTGATCAATGACATGAGGCTTACAAAAAACTAGAAATATTATAAATTTTACAACAGGAGAATTACAAAGATATATAACCAATTACAAATATTCATTCAAAAATGCATTTAATAGTTTGTTGAAATCTTTCTATCATATTCATTGTCGCATCAAATTATAAAAGTTATGGAGACCACCACGCACCCTTGGTGCAGTAATCACTCCACAAGTATAAGTTCTTGTAGAGTGTGGGAAGGCAATGACCGAGATTTAAGTCTCTAAAAGAGAGTTTTGTCTGACATTGGGCCTTTTACCCCCACAATATATAACTAGCATTTTATGTAATAATTTTTTAAAATCCATTTTTTTTACTCTTTAATATGACTTTTTTTTTTATCTTTTTGAGAAAATGCTAAAGTTATAACAAGTTTTACTACAAACTAGTATTGTAATGAATGTGATCAATGACATGAGGCTTACAAAAAACTAGAAATATTATAAATTTTACAACAGGAGAATTACAAAGATATATAACCAATTACAAATATTCATTCAAAAATGCATTTAATAGTTTGTTGAAATCTTTCTATCATATTCATTGTCGCATCAAATTATAAAAGTTATGGAGACCACCACGCACCCTTGGTGCAGTAATCACTCCACAAGTATAAGTTCTTGTAGAGTGTGGGAAGGCAATGACCGAGATTTAAGTCTCTAAAAGAGAGTTTTGTATACATACACACTTAGATTACGCTAGAGTATAATTTTTATCTTATATATAAAAATAATTAAATAAATAAAAGTTATGTAGTAAAATTTATAGTATTTTTAACATTTTCTTATTTGAATTATTTATGATTAGTAACATGTCTATTTGTAAGACCTATTAATTTAAATTTGTCTTATCTCTATCTCTAGCATTACTTAATTCTTTGAGCCTTTTTAATAGTGGAAAAAAAATGTAAACTAAAATGTTTTAATATATCCCAAAAATATTTATATATAAAAAATAATAAAAAAAAATTACTCCAAATTTGGGACCTTCTCTAGTAAGGGGGCCTAGGCAATGGCCTAATTGGCCTTAGCCTAGGGCCGGCCCTGCCTACCAATTTGGTCACAAAGTCCTGTCATGTAATGACCCATTTGTACAAAGCAGGCAGCCACAGACACAGTAAGACTTTTATTAATATATTTTTACAAAAAAAAAAAAAAATAATAAAAAAAAGACTTTGATTAATTTATAACGAGAATAACTAACAGTATAGCAGAACAAGCAGCCTCTCAGAGCCTTCCGATAAGAATCATTCTCCTGACACAGACAATTTCAAGAATTCCTACAATTCCTTAACTGGAACTCTAACTCTTAACAACCACATTCTTAATTTTCACGCCCATACTCACCAATCACAAAAGTAAACGCTCTCTGTTTTTGTTTTTGTTTTTTTGTTTTTCCCCTGTTTTAATTATTAGCAGTAATATTTATATATATATATATATATATATATTTAAAAATAAAATATTAATCCCCTCAAAACCTGGGGGGATTGTTCTTATCTTATTAATCCAATCAAATTGTTACTCTCTCGCAGATCTATGATCTGTCCCATCCAATTCAATCAAAATATTATCTCATTCATTTTTTGTATAGTATTCGTTCTGAAACCATAATTTTCTGTCATTTTCTCGGCAAAATTTTGCGCTTTTTTTCCTCTCTCTCTCTCTAAGTGATGGTCTTCTTGGTTCTAATGGTTTCAGATTTATGATTTTCTCTGTTCTCCGATTCCTTCGTTGAAAGCATAAGCTGCACATGAGCGTTGACCCTGTCTCTGCATTGGAAAGAAGAAAAAAAAATTAATTAAAGCCAGAGCCATCTCTAAATTTTGAATCTTTTGATACAGGGTCTGTGAAATCTTGATTTTCAGGCAATTGGGTGAATTGGGTTTCTCTTTTTTGGTGAAAGGTGAATTGGGTTTCTGATGAATTACGAATATCCAGCGAATTTTCAATCAAAGATTGGTCCTTCGCTCTATTTTCATCGGAGCTAATTGGCAAAGAATTGGGTTCACAGTTTGAGGATAGTGTTAACTTTTTGATGGAAACGGATGCTAAAGATGTTAATGGATGCAAAAGTGAGGTTCCGTGTACTGTAGAATCTCCAAAGGTTGAGGATCAACATGTTAATGGAGAGGAGGATAGTGAGTCTAATTCATTATTGCTGCCTCGGCGAGATGAGATGTTGAGTAAGTCGGAGAAGACGAGGCGAAAAGTGCAGTGGAACGATAAGAATGGGAATAAGCTCGCTGAGGTTTTGGAATTCGATCCAAGGTAATATACTTGTGTACATAAATATACATGGTTTTTGACAACAGTTTTGGAAATTTGATGATTTTGTTGTGGTTGTTGTTTTGTGATTTGGCTTGATTGTTTGAGTGGTGAGTTTCTTGGTTTGGAAACTTGTTGTAGCTGATACATGAAAGATGACAACGTCATTTATCTAGCTACAGTATGTTTTTAACGCAAGAACTAGCAGTTGCACCTAACATTCTGTGTATAGCCAATGCTGCCAAGCCATGGGTGATGACTTGTTCTGGCCAGAAAGAACAGTAACTTTGTTTGATCATGTCAAAATGGTCAATTGCTCTTAGTGAGTTGGTGCCAGTAATAGACATTACCTTAATGATACTTTACATTTTTCTGGTATTGAAATGCAGTTTGAGGATTGGGTTGATCAATTGCAGTATGAGCAAAGCTTGACTTATTTTCAGTTATAAGCTGTTGTTGCTTAGTACTCTATTCTAATAGTGGAAAGATCAACCTAACAGCAGGATAATAGTTTTCACTGACAAAAATAGTTAATGAAAATAGTATAGTCTAAACTTTGATTTTATGTTTTGTTATGGTTAGCATATTATTATTATGTATCATCCAAAATAAAGCCATGTTGGCTCTTTGATTTCAACTAAAGTTTTTAATCATCTCTATCTTCAAATTATTGACTCGGACCAAAATGCATTACAATTACTTCACCAACCAAACAACCTGTGAATAAGAAAATTGTTCTTTCATCGTATTGTTGTAAACTGCTCTACATTGTGTTTTGTAGTTTGATCTATGGGACATAAAATTTTTTGGAGCATTTTTTATTGATGAGTTGAGTCTATGTATGCTACACTTGCTCTGTTTAGCCTTTGTTTATGCACTCCTATGCTGTACACAGGCCCATCCTTTTGCTGTGGTAAAAATCATGAGTAGGATGTGAGTTTGTTTCTAAAAATTATGATGGTTCAACAATTTATTCTTTTTCTTTTTCTGGATTTGCATATAATTATGGCTTCATTGTGGTGTGATCATGCATCTAACACCATATTCTTGCTACATATAATATTACTTGACTGGATTTAGCTTATGTAAGATATTTCATTATTCGTATATAAATTCCATTTTTGGTCCATTGAAACACAAGAAAGTCTTTTTTGATCTTTCAGATTCATTTTCTTATGATTCTTTCTTTGTTTAATATCTTCTATGCTCCCAGTCTGGCTACAAATTTGGTAATTCATGGAAATAATTTTGTAAAGAAAGTGCTGCATTAGTTTTATGAAAAAATAGTATGCAATGTGGAGACAGGCTTTCTAAGTGAATGCGGATGATGATAGTTGCTAGAAGATTTAGAGTGATACTTAGTGATCAAAAACATGTTTGTAGAAAGATAGGAGCTCAATTGAGTGTATGAGATGGATGCGTTTGGACTATGAAAAATTGAGCTAGAATCAAGTGTTATAAAGAGAAAAAAAAAGAGATGCATCGGGGTTTTGGAACTTTATGGTTTACTTTGCCAAAGCGTTAATCAAACTCATCACAATATTGATTCTGTCCTTACTCCCCAAAGCTTTTGTGCTTTCTGAAGAGTATAATTGACAGAATTTAGTTGCTGTAAGCTGAAATAATTTTGTTCTAGCAGAGCAGTAACCTTAGGCTGTTGCCAGCTTATTTAACTTTGAAAAATGATTATGCTCAATCTTCAACATTATTTCTTCTGACAAGAATTTACAAATTCATGTATTGGTTACAAGTGTGTTATAAAGATCTTAGGCTTAGAGCATTTCATATTTAAAACACTCTCCTGGAACATGAGCCTCATTTTAATCTTCATCGCCTAATTTTGAGGATAGTATAGTTTCTCTAAACTGAAACACCGAGTTTGAGGAAAATGAAGTTACTTTTTTAAAAAATCCATATAAATTCAGGTTGGGTTGTTTTTATCATACTCCACTTTTCGCTGTGTTTGATTGTTTCCGCAAGATGGTGGATGTTGCTATTAGGAAGGCTGGGGCATATGCAGCAAAAGTTGAGATGGAAATAGGAATCTTATCATGTTTTTCTATTATGTTGTATTTTGGATTGTCTCATGTGATACCTCAAAAGGATGAGACATACATCCAACTTTTTAGGGCACACGGAGTTATGTTCTGAAGGCCAAAAAAGATGTTTGTCACGTGGTTTATATGTATACCCAGGTGCTACTGATTGCAACAACTTATCACTTTTACAATATTCATTAATGGTTATGTACTGCTTATGTTGAGGAGATGAGTACCTTCACATGTCTAGCATGTATTGATCATGTCTCAAAGAAATTGGTGAAACATTTCATTGAAAACACCCCCTTGGTTTAGCACACTTTACCTTAATAGTTCATAGTTAGATGAATTGAAGACAACACACACACACACACACACACACACACACACACACACACAGATATATATATATATATATATATTTTCAAATCTTCAGTTTGAGATAGATCCATTGCCTTCAGAGATAACTCAGTTTTCATCCATCCTAACATGTAAAGTAGTTTCTGCAAGAAACTGGTGAAAAATAATTCAAAGAAAACAATCCTGGGTTTAACATTACTCTTCTCTGCTGCTCTCTATTTTTTTTTCCAATCTGTTTCTTTGCCTTAAAATTAAACTAGAACTAGGCAGTATATATTCCCTATGCACTCCTGTTTAAGTTGTGAAAGAATGCTATGAAATATGAGATTAACCTTAGAATTTATGATATGATTTAATTCTGTATCACATACTTGTCTGTAGATTTTAGTCTACAACTATCACTCATTCCTAGTCCCCTGTTTGTGCCTGCAGTGATGCAAGTGACTCTGATGACGAGGATTCAGATTCTTGCATCTGTACCATAATGTAGATATCATTGGGTACACCCTGTTTCAGAAAATATCTGCTGGCTAAATTAATGAAGCATTCTCCCCAACATTTGACGATTATAGCACTCTCATCTTCTTGTTGTAAAGATGGACCAAGGGTCGAAGACCAGTCTTATGTTTGGCATGATTTGTGTGCTATTCATTATAAGTGAAGTCTAACCATTTCTTAGGTGAGATTTTGATGAGTTTCTTATGGGTGTATTCAGAGAATGGCTCTCCTTCCCATGATAGAATCAGATGAGGATGATCGCAATATTGCTTCCACGATTTGTAACATATTCAATAGAATTGGGCTTTTCGATGCTTTGCCATGTACATTGAAATGTATTGTAGAATATACGTCCAAATGAATATTTTGGATTTAATGAAGCAGCAGGAACCTCAATTCCATTTGCTTCTGTTTTTCCGTTTCTCCTTTCGCCGGCACAATTTTTCATAATGCAAGACAACTCCATCTGCATGATTAGTCTGCTGAGACATAGTTCTCTTTCTTATCTGGGTCCCTTAGTGCATTTAAAGAGAGTTTCATCTCATGTGAACATGCCTAGTGAATAATAATATTGAATTGGCATTTATCTTGCTCCTTAGGGAAGCATAATGTGCTAAATAACTTAGGACATATGTTAAATGTAGAAGTTTTTTTATTCAGTTCTGCTTGGAGAAATGTGAAAAAGAACATAGGTCTGGATATTGAACTTTTCAAAGCCTCTATGACACTCGAAAAAATATTTATTACATTCAATTACACAGAGAACTTACCAAATTGAAGCTAGGGAATCTTGTATGATTCAATTATATCTTAATTTAAATTATCATAAACTCTCATAGTTATTTAATGAGCTGGTATCACTTCCATGGTGAACCAATAGTTTATCATATACTGTGCATATGCTAAATGTCTTCAGCTGGGATGTATACCTACTGCATATGCTCCAAAATTGAGCATTTATTTTACTATATGCTGCATGATTGTTGCTTTGTCAAACCGAATTTAACACCTTTCTCCAGCCACATGGTCCACTCACTAACATATATGCGTATAGAACACAACACTGACTCAGATGTTATGAGGCCAGAAACCAATTCCCGGAGTAATCACTAGGATGGATCAGAATAGTACTTCCGAATATGAGAATTCTCACCTGCAGGATCATTGTTTCCACGGGAGGGATCCTTTTAACTTTACAACCACGTTATCAATACTAACTTATTAATGGAATTACCAAATCCACTAAGCTGTGGACATTCATTATTAATCTCAGCTAATTAACATGAAAATTTATGGGCAGTGTATTAGTTAGATTTAAATTCAGATTGAATTAACTGAGTTTATTTATAAGTTATACCAGGAGGAGACAATTGACACCTGCCTCTTCTCTTAATCAAAGTGGACACTTATTTAAGCCAATACTTTGTAAAATCACTCTTTGTATTTGCAATTTTCATAAATCAGGATGATATTAAACAATGAGATAACAAGGGAAACTACCCAACATCATCAACATCCACAAAAGAATCAGAGGAGAATAAAAAAATCAGGAACACAAACGCAAACAAAAACAACACTCCAGATTGTTCACACCCTATATGAATAGCCAAGAAAGATAAGAAAACTAGCTTTGGCTGTTCATCTTCGTACCAAAATTAGTTACCGATTGTCCTTTCTTAATGGTTGTGCAAAAGTTGGATGAGCTTCATATGATACCCCTGTTCCATATGACTCAATTAACTCCCTGAGGACCTGCAATAAGAAATTCTGCTGGCCTTTAATTTGCTGATTTCCAAAATTGCTCTGCCTTCTGTTTCTCTCCATTAATTTGATCCATACAATATACATGGCCTTAAGAGCAATGGGTTGTGATCTCTGACCTATTAGACTTTGGTAAAACCAACCAGCTTGAAAGGCTGGAATCAACAGCAATCTCTTGCATTAGAGGTTTGGACTGACTTGGATTTGAGAAAGGCAATGGATCTAAAATCGGCTTTGAACTAATGAATATAAGTGGCTCCTCCTTTAATTCTATGTTCTCCTTCCTCTGGTGCTTAGGTGGTGCTGCTTTCGCCTTGACTGCTTTCCACTGGGAGAGATTTTCTATTGGGTTTAGCACAGAATGTACGTATTGACTTCTATCTCGAGCATTTGAAGCGGATGGGGGATTTACATTGATTTTATCCTTGGCCAACCGAGTCAAAGAAACTCTATCCTGCGATTTCATATTTGAAGACTCCGACTGCCCAGAATCCTCTTCTTGGCTTTCATCATGATGAATGCCATTGTTGCCATAACCTTCATTATCATCACTGTCATTGTAGTCATCAATGTCGTTTTCGTAATCATCATCATCCAAATCAATTTCCTCAAATTCTAATTCATCCTCATCGTCATAGTTGTATGTACAATTTTGGTACCTATAATTTGAAGGGTACGCGCCCATAGTAAGGGCTGTTGAATGCCATTTAGAAAATGAAGGGATTAGGCCTCGTTTCGCTGTTTCTTCGCCTTTCTTTCCCTTTTCTCCCTCCTCATCACTCTCCAACAAACTATAATCAGTTGGAATTGGCTCATAGGTCTGAACATTTAAATTAAAGCTGACTTTCTTCCTGATTTTGAAGCTGGACTGCTCATTCGGCTTGTCTCTAAGAAACAAACAGAACAAGGACAATAATATTATCTAACATATATATCAGAAATATGAGAGAGAGAGAGAGAGTCAATGTCTAACCTGAACCCAGAATCTGAGCAAATGGGGTCTTCTTTGATGTCAAGATTTACAGGGAAAGAGGAATCCAAAGGCTTATAACTTCCATGTTTCTGCAACAAAGTGCAAAACATAAACTTGTTCAACAACAAACTAAACAATTATAACGCAAACAAAGATAGAAAAAAAGAAAAAGAAAGAAGCAATCAATGAAACCTTATTGGAATGTACTCGACGCTTTCTTTTCTTGGAAAAACCAAAACATGCAAGAAAACACCCCATTAACAAAGCTCTCTGCTAAAAGTTCAGAAAGAGTGAGGAACGTAGTTCAAAGGGTCTTCATGATTTGAGTGGCAGAGAGAGTGTGTGTGAAATGGGGGAGGGGCCATTGATATAAAATGTTGTAGAGCTTGGCTCCAACGGATTTTGAAAATAGAAACGTTGGACTTTAATGATGATGGAACAGGTGAGGTGGGTGCACGAGTTTATTATAAAAGAGAAAAGTGACAAAACAGCTTTGTCTGAGATCTACATTGCAAACTAAAAAAAGAAAGAAAAAAAAAATGCGGCCCTTATTATTATTACAATTATACTTCTGCCCGTTGCTATATACTCAGTTGTTTTGTTCGGGAGTTTATGAAAGGAGCAGCCATGGAGCAGTGTTTGTTTGATGCTTTTTTTTTAAACAAGCTGTCCATTGGCCCACTCTCAACTCTAGTCACAGGTTGGAGCCAGAACTTATTCAATGGTGGCGGCGGTGACTGGTGAGTGAAATATTTTCAATGCAAAACAACAACGGTATTGAACATTGGGGTTTGGACTCCGTGGAGCATTTCAACTGCTGCAATATTAAATTGCCATAAGGGCCAATATGACAGGTAGCCTAATGGCAAGCGATTTGGGCCAACAAGACTCCAATCTTGGACTGAGTGTCTCTGCTAACGAGCGCATTGGTGCTCATCTATTTCTTGATTTTTTTAGGCTCGTAGGAATGGTCCCATCCTCTACCCCCTTTTTTTTTTTTTTTGCCAAATACTAAATGCCTTGAGGAATGGATTTCCATATATATAAAAACTAGCAAGTAATCCATATAAATGCATATATGTATTTAAAATTAAACACAAGTTTTATTATAAAAATATAAATAATTAGTTAAATTAATAAAAAAAATAGCTTGTAACACATTTATTCATATAGATATATTTAAAATTAAACATAATTTTTATCATAAAAAATATAAATAATTAGTCAAATTTATTATTTTTTAAAAGTAAACGTAATTAGTCATAGATTAAAATTCTTACCTAAATTTAATACTATTTATGATCATTTTTTTTTCTCTAATTTTTAATAAAATAGAAAGTGTGGTGATCTTTATTGTGTGGTGATTTTTATTGAGTATATGTGATTGGTTTTTTATATATTATTTTATAGTTTTTTAAAAATAGATTTTTAGTATTTTGCACTCATTAACTCACTTAGCACAAAAATTAAAAAACTTAAGTGGATACATAGGCACAAACTTAAGTGAATAATTATGATTTGATTCCCACATAAATTTAGACACATGACACAAAATTATATTCTAATTTCAAATTATAATAATTTTCTCTAATTAATATATATATATATATATTTATATATATAGATAGATTAACAATAAGATTGTCCCAAAAACGTACATTCTTTTTTTAATTTTTATTGAATGAAATTGTTTTACTTTTTATTACATTCCATTTGTTTTCATCACAAAATGCTTTCTTAAGCAAGAACAATGATTTGTTTCGCTGTGATTGGTTGCAATTTTGAAAAAAAAAAATCCCCAAAGCATCTTATGCTATCTAGCTCATATAAAAAATCATTACTATTTCATGTAAGTATATTGAGAAGAAAAAAAAAATGTTGGTGTGCTAGAGGCATTAGAGGTGTTGTGGTTGTGGTGGTGGCAATGGTAATATGGTGATGATGGTGGTAGTTGTGGGCATAGGATAGTGGCGATGGTGTGGTGTGGTGGGGGTGATAGCTAAGATGGTAGTGGTGGTGTTGAGTTTTGACAAAAAAGGCAATGGTGGCAGTGATAAGTGATAACGATAATGTTGATGGTGGTGGCAATGATAGTGATGATAGTGGTTTTTTTTTTTTTTTTTTTTTTTTGAGAAGAGATGATAGTGGTGTTGATTGCACAAAGGAATTGATCGAATAAGGGCAAAAGAGAATAGAGAAAGACTTTTTTTTTTAATCCCATAAATTTTGGATTATATTTATTTGATTTTAAAAAAATTGTTCAATATTTTCCATCATATCAAACTTCAAAAGATACCAAAAAAATAAAATAAAAAATTCTATCGGTGTTACTTTTATTATTCCTTACAGTTTTATGGTTAAAAAAAAAAATAGTTTAGTGGTAAATTGGTCGTACTATTTGAGGGACGTGATTAGGTTGAAATCTTGTCATTTGAGATGGAAAAATATAATAACAAACAAATTTTTTATTTTCCTTTTTCCAATATCCCTATTTTATTCATTCAAAAAATATTTTAATTTTCCTCCATTATATTTGTCTTTAAAAAAAAATAAAAAAGTGTAAACGTAAGTTGAAAATTCGGTTTTAGACATACGAAAGTAGCCCTTTACTTAAAAGAAGATATACATTTTTTTTTTTGTTTTGAGAGATTACTTAAAAGAAGATATAATAACGTTGCAAAATGGCATCAAAATGGCGGGGTCCGTGGAGGAGCATATAGAATTGAATTGAAATCATAGAAAAAAAAAATGCCAAGGGCCTTGTGACTGAATTAGCATCTTCCCATGCACAAAGTGCTTGGGGGTTTAGGGGAGAAATGATCCAAGCAAGTAATAAATTTTATGTTACAAAAAGTTTTTTTTTTTTTTTTTTTTTTTTGAGAAAAAATGTTACAAAAGTAATATGGAGCTATGCTTCCAGGCTAAACCAACAATGAAAAGGGCAATTATTGGTTGGTTCATGTAGGATTTATATTGTAGACTAAATAAATGTTTATAACATTGTACACATTTACAAAAAGTGTACAATGTTGTACACATTTGTATAAAATTGTACACATTTTTTTTATAACTAGAAATTTTATTAAGAAAGAAAAATTAAGGAACAATAGAAGTACTATCATCCTTACAAACATCAGCAATAATAGGAGGGAGATTGAACTTATTACAAGAAAAATGCCCTTTAACACTACCAACCAGCTTACAATGTATATCTTAGATGAATTACACAATGTAAATTAATAGTTTTCCTAATGAAATGACGAATAAGAGAATACTAAAGAAAAGAGTTCTCTTCTTTTGTGAGTGGCGTGTAAACTCATCAGTATTTCCATGTATAATCCATTTTTTTCACACTTGAGGGATCTTGAGCTAAAGAATTTTTTTATAAAATTATTTATTTATTTATAAACTTTTGCGCTTAATCACCTGTACAAAGTTAGCAAAGAAGACAAATTAAAAGAGAAGGACTATTATACTGGTTTTTGGACTTTGTCATCCATAAAGAGATTGAATCTCCTTAAACAGAGCTAGGTTTTTTAGCCTAATCTTATTCAACCAATATTCCAAATTTTGTCATAACCAGAATATTATTTTCATTGTAATTTCACTAATAATTTTGAGGAGATTCTGTTAGGTTTTTAGATCTCTGTAAATTAGATTGTTTAACCTAATTAATTAACTAAATGAATACTTATGTTTATTATTCAGATCTAGGCTAAAACAATAAAGTCATATCATGTAAAGTAACGAAAAATAAAGAACACAATGATATGATCATCCAGGAAAAAAAAACTAGTAAAAAACTTGAAGAGAATTTAACCTGGCTTTCCTCAAAGTAAAAAGCAAATCCACTATAGAGAATCGAAATTTACAATAAGACTTAGACCACTAACATCTTATTACTACCACTCGTAGAATTTACTGACACGACCACATGCAAGTTTTGAATCTACGGACTCCTTCTCTATTAGACCTTTGCAACACAAGCATCCACACTTGTGGTTTTAAGACTCCACTCAAAGGTTTATCAACACAAACTCTCTTGTTTGTGACTCCAAGACCACCCATGAAAGTTTAGATCATCAACACCTTTGATGAATAGAGAAGGCAGCAACTTCTACAATACCGGATATTGAGATTTTTTAAGGAATAACACCGGTATAAGATATGAGAGAGCTTTTTGGGTACAAAATCCTAGATACAAAAGAGGCACAATCTTCTCTCTCTGAAAGGTTTTATAAAAACGTGCTTAAAGTTTTATTTATATACAAGGAGAAGTAGATCTGGAACCCTAATCCTTTTTGGGCTTGAACTGCATTTTACAAGTTTGACCATATTTTACATGCAAACAAACACCTGAAAATAAGAAAAAAAATTCAAAAAAAAAAAAATTTTACTTCAAAACAAATAGAGTATGTGGAGGGTAAAATAAGATTTTTAAGATTTTTAAAACACTTAAATTAGCCATCCAGGAAAGGTCAGTGTAAACACTAAATAATTTTCATTTTAATGGAGGTAAGTGCCAAGTTTGTTCACGAATACTTAATACTCAAGCTTAAACCTAGTCTTGAACTAGACTCATTTACAAAAACAAATAAGTATAAACAACTTTTTTCTTGATTGAACATGAAATATTCATAAATATCTCAATAAATTAAACCCCTAAGCGATAATCGTGTAAAAGTAAAACATCTTGAGCTCCTCCTGATTAATAAACAAATTATTCCGATTTACCAAAATTTTTAGCAACCTCAAATGTGGAAAATTGAGTAATATTTTTGGAAAATATTTTAGCTGAAACAAAACAATGCCTTAATTGAAAAATTTGGAGGTTATCAAGCTATGGCGGGCCAACAAGCCACGCCCCACGTCCTTCCCCAATAATATTCTTTCTTTGGAATCAAACGGGAATAGGCACTGATTCTCGCATATACTACTTATTATTTTTTTTTAAGAGAGTTTTAACCTATTGCGTCCGTTCCTGATGATAGTTCTTTATTATCAGACCACGACACCAATCAGTTTTTGGTGTAGGTGGGAATTGAATCTCAGATCTCTTATACAACCATCAAAGACTTTACCAGTTGAGTTAACTCACCTCAGATGTACGTGTACTAATTGTGCATTGTATCTACACAATGACCAATCTCGTGCTTCAAATGTGAATATTAATATATAAAAAAAAATGAACGTCATCGTAAAAATATTGACGTGGTGCGTACGGAGTGTACTTAAAGTATGAAAACATTTCCCCTCAAGAATACCCTCGTGAATTTCACTACAAAAATTCAGTTAACCACTCATGTGATGGTTTTCCAATTAAAAAAAAAAAAACTACTCAGGTGACAGATAATAGGGTTAAAGTTTACGGAAAGAAATGATTTCAAGATTTTCATTGTACTTGTTAAAATCCGTTCATATTGTTCTGTTCTTGTTGACACGACATGGAAATGAAATACGAAAAGATTTTACAACCTTTTTCAAGTTGTCATTATCACAAGGCAGAAGCAAAGCCTTAAGCCAACCCTCCTTTTGGAATAGGTTAGGAAATCCTTAGAATTCTTTGTGTTCCCGAAGGCCATAGATCAGTGGCTCCATTTCAAGTTCAACTATATATATTCATTGTCAAAATTGTGTTTTATTTTGGCGTTTAGTCCATATGGTTGTTTAGGAATAACTTGGATGTAAAAAGATACCCACCAAAATCATGGATTTTGTCCCTTGAGAGCAACCGAGTTTAATTTAGTCCTTAATGGAGGCGCCCAAAATGCCAAAACACCTTATAATCATAATCAAATGGCAGAAAGTTTGCTGGGTTGTTGAAGTCAAATTAATATGATGGTACTCCATGGATAATCCACTAATCCAGGGTTAGTATAGTGAGAGGTGTGTTCTTATTAGCTTCTCTGGGTTGTTGAAGTCTAAGTTACTCTCAGCTCAGATTGGCTGAGGAATGGTTTGTCCTCTGTAATTGGCATGGATAGGAATATCATTCATTTTAAAGCATTCACGTCAAATCCTGTAAATTTTTTTTTTTGTTTTTGTTTATTTTAGCATAAGAATCTTTTTTTTTTTTTAATTTTTTTTTATATACTCACTTTTCAAAACACCTCACATCAGATTATTTATTTTATACTATATTTCATTAAAATATCAATTTTTCTTAATTTTTTTAATTGTTTCTCTTTCTTTACATATAATAACCATCATTAACTTTTTTTTTCTTCAGTTTCAAGATACGTAAAAAAAAAAAAAAGAATAAAAAATTATATGCAAAGTGAATAGTATCAGTGTATATTTACACAGTTATTGTAATAATTTTGCAAATTTACACATTTTTTGCTTAACTGATGTGGGTGATTTTGGAGATTGCCCGTTTGGTATATGTGTTTATAAACTAAAAATTGTTGTTTGAAAACATTTGTGGAAATATGTGTGGGTAAAAAAGTGTGTGAAAATGTGTATAATGTTGTTTAAAAACTGAAAATAGTTGTTTGAAAACAAAAACTAAACACCCCCAAATGTGTAAAATTCATACATTTTTCTATTTTGCATTTACTAATGCAAATGCTTTGTTTTTTTTTTTTGTTTTTTTTTTTTTTTGACAAGAGATGCAAATGCTCTTAGATGTGGAGTTTATTTTTTAGGGACAAAATAAAAATTAGACTTTAATTAATGTTATCCTTTTTATGATATAGAATTATTAATATAATAGACTCCAATTAACTTGTTCCAACTTATTAGTTGCTTAGTACTATTATTGCTGAGGCAGGGTCTAAGATTTAGTCTTTTTTTCCTAAGCTCCTAATAGAAACAAAGAATGTACATCAATAAAAATGAATGAATGAGATTTCAAACTTAGATATTTAGTTGTTGGTAGTATTTACAGTTGAAAGAATAATGAAATAGTGATACTGTTTGTTGGGCAAATTTTATAGGTGTGAGACAATGTTGAGAAGAAGACATGTTGAGAAGCAAAAAAAAAAAAAAAAAAGACAAGTTAATTTTAATGCAATGAAATGAAAGTAATCCAAAAAAAAAAAAAAAAGATTGGGTTTATTAAACCAAAAAAAAAAAAAAAAAAATTTCATTAGAGAATCCATATTCAAGATTGGGTTTATTAAAGTATTCCATATAAAAAACATATTTATTATAATAAGGGCATTTTAGGCAATTTGATTTAAAAAACTTTCATTACATCGTTATAAGATGTTGTACCAAACATGTGGAATACAGATTTAGAGTTCTATTACTATAAGGTTACCAAACAACTGAATAAGAATAATTATTACATTACAACATCTTGCATTTCTTGTAATACATATTCCTATTCCTATGTAATCATCATTGCAGTCTACCAAACATGCTCTTAGTGATTAGTGAATGTGGTTACTCCTTCACATTAATCACTAAGAGCATTTACATTGTTAGTGCTAAAAAATTTAGTTTTTAGCAACTTAAAAAACTTATTTATTTATTCTAACATTTTATTTTACAATATACTAATCATCAAAAGTCCTATGTTTTTATCACTTCATTTAAATATTATTATTTTAGATTATGTCCATGTTAAATAGGTTTAGTTTTGGCACAATTAGAGTTGGATTTGTTAAACAATAAGAACCCCTAGGGCAAAATAGGTATGAGTATGTTTTTTTTTTTTTTTAGGGTAAATTGCAAATTACACCCCTAAAGTTTAGGGTGATTGGATTTTATTCCCTGATGTTTGAGGGTGTTTGGATTTTATACCCTGACATTTCAGAATTTGGATTTTACCTCCCTATATTTTAGGGGTGATTAGATTTTACTTTCTAAAAGTTTGAGAATGTTTTAATTTTACACTCTAAAATCTAAACACTCCCTAACTTTAGGGGGTAAAATCCAAATTTTAAAATGTTGGGGTGTAAAATCCAAACACCCAAAATTTCAGGAGGTAAAGTCCAAAATTTGAAATTTCAGGGTATAAAATTCAAACACTCTTAAACTTTAGGGGTGCAATTTGCAATTTACTTTTATTTATTTATTTATTTTACATATATATATATATATATATATATATATATCTATATCTAACCACAACAAGCTATCAGAATCTAACTAAGTAAAATGGTGGTTGGATCGAATTCACTTTCTTAGTTTATTCTTTTCTCTTCTCAATTTTATTCCTTTCTCTTCTCAATTTATCGGTTTCTTTTGAGTTCGATAAGGGTTGATTTCATTTAACTAGTATCACGACTCATTTCTACCATTTTGATCTTGCACTATCGCTTACAAGGACGGAACCACATATAGGCAGAGGGGGGCTGTGGCCCCCCCCCAAATTTTTTTAAAATATTAAATAGTATGTATATATTTAAGATTTTAGAAAATAAGTTCAAGAAAAATTATATTTGCCCCCCTTAAGAAAATTATATTTGCCCTCCTCAAGAAAATTATATTTGCCCCTCTTGACTTCAAATCCTAATTCCGTCCCTGATCGCTTAACAACTAGTGATTTATTGATCTTTGATCTCTACCTATCAGCCACCTATCAGCCATTCTGTCATTATATTCCACCGTTGACCTTGACAAAAAATCTATTAATTCATAACACCCCTAATTTGTGAGTTTGTTTGTACTTAATCTTATTATTCTTCCTCTTTTTCTTTATATATATATATATATATATATATATATATATATTAACCAGTAACCAGGCTCAAGTTATACCTGGTGTAACTTTAAGCAATATCACACTAATTAATATTTTTTTAATTGTGTAGGGGCTTGGGCCCATCAGACCGAGAATGGCCCATGTGACCAAGGCCCAGCACAGCGGGGATACAATTAGTCCACTAAGAAAATGGGCAAGAGTCTTAAGATACTGTTTGGGATAAATCGTATTGCGTTTGGGCCAAATTGGGCCCAATACTAACTAGTAAGCTAAAGGGAAGTTGGAAAAGGGATAGTCAAATTAAGGTTGGTAACTGAGCACTGTCAGTGCCTTTGGGGAATCCGCTACCGAACATTATTTGATGTTTGGAACAAATTTCAAGAGAATTCTCTGATATTGTGAAGATTCCTTGGGATTTTGATAGCCATGGAAAAACGTGTGAAGTGGAAAAATGGTAATGATGATAACTCCACTAATGATAGAGTCAGGGATGGCAATGAGGCAGGGCGAGGCCGGAGGATGGGATCTTCGTCCCCGTCCCGCATGGTTGTTGCCCTTCCCCATCCCCGCCCCGCCCCGGGGTGTGGGGCAAACTACCTTGCCCCATCCCCGCCCCTTGGAGCCCCACGGGGACCTTTCCCTGCCCCGCCCCTAATACAATTTTATATATATAAATAAATTTTTTGCTACAATAATATAAATCACAAAAAAAAAAAAATGTTTTAAAATCCAAGTATTTAAATAAACCAAGTATTTAAATAGTCTAATACATAACAACATAATTCAAAATTTCTTATAACAAAATAAACATTGTCTTTGCATGAACAAAATCTTCAAGGATAATTGACTAGTTTTTTAACAAAATAAACATTGTCTTATAACAAATAAAAATCAAGGATAATTGACTAGTTTTTTAACAAAATAAACATTGTCTTATAACAAATAAAAATTGATTAGTTCTTTAAGAATAAGTTTCGCTTTTCCCCAATGTAATGACACCAGTTTTTTCTTTATAGATTTAGTACTATTACGATTGCCCCTGCTTCTTTCTTTACTATAATAATGATTAGGATAACTTACTAAAATGATAAGAAACAAACCTACTGCCTACTAGAAGCACTATGTGACCAGCCTTTTTTCCTTCCAACTGTGTTTCTTCAAACTTTAATAGCTATAAACAAAAATACTAGTTTTAGATATAAAAAAAAAGAACCAAAATTTAAATTGAAAAAAAAAAAAAAACTGATTCAAGAAACACTAAAACAAAAAGAAGATAGTAAATGAGATGAACCTAAAAAGCAATGTCTTGGACTTGGAGTGGAGTTTGGCTTAAAACTTGAAAAACACGTATAGACTATAGAGCAAAGGAATGGGTTAGAGAGTGGCAATAGCATTAGGGTTTTAGAATAAAAAATTTGTTATCTTATGTCTTATACTCTTGTGATTCAGTTTAAATATTAGTGATTTAGGGTTTACTAAATTTACAATTATAATCCTTATTAGTGCAGGGCGGGGTGGGGATAAAAATACTAAACTCATCCCTGCCCCGGTGTGCGGGGACAAAATATTGGCCCATCCCCGCCCCACCACCTTTGCGGGGCTGGGTGGGGCGGGGCAGGACAAAATTGCTATCCCTATGATAGATTATAAAAGGGGGAATAGGGTTAGCAAGATGGGGGTTGGAAAAAATAGTGGGCAAGAGAGATTGAGAAGGAGAGAGTGTCAATACTAGAAAAACAGAGGGAAACAAAGAGGATAAGGGAGAAAGATTGAGCTTGGACTAACTAGGTGAAATTTGGAGCTCAATTGGTAAAATTGTGATAAAGCCCATGTATAAATAAATTGGGGCCCAAATATTACTACAAGACCAGGTTTGGGACACTACAAATTGGATGTGAATTTTGACAAATCGACCGTTGGATTACATTATTTTTGTATATTCTTCATGCTTACAAAATTTCAAGATAATAAAAAATCAATAGTCATGTTATCTATCAATTGTATAAATTCAAGTTTTTGTAGTTTAAAATAATGCATAAAAGATGAGTTTATGGATCGAATGGTAAAAAACATCCGATTGGTATGACAAATGGTATGCATGTATAGAACAAATAAAACATGTAATCCGATAGTGGAATATATATATATATATATATATATATATATATATTCTAACTTTTTCACAATAAGAAATAAAATTTACGTAAAAGAAACTATAGCAAGAAGCTTCAATTATTCATTTATTTTCTATGTTCTATATTAGTTTATATTACATAAAATTGCTAAATAATTATTATATCAATTCACTATTTATAAACAAATTATTATGGATTTTTTTATTTAATAAAATTTGTGTAATATGTTTTAATTATTTCTTATGATGTTATTGTCTTTTTTTATTTAAATGATGGTTATTATTATGTTAACTTCATTGTGTACTTTATATACTACAACACTTGAGGCTAATATTTGGTCGATGGAATTTGCATTTTCTTTGGATGAAATTATTAGGCTAGTGAACTTTGTACAATAAACTGAAAATTTTATATTATTTAATTTTTATTTTTAAGTTTTTTAATCTCTTTTTTCCCTATTTGTATTGAATGAAAATAATATGCACAAGTTTATTTTTTATTTACTTCTTATTTTTTGGAAAAATTATAATTTAAACCCTATAATTTAGGGAGTATAACAAATTAAACTTTGAAATTTCAAAGATAACAAATTAAACCTAGTTTTTAAAAGGTAAAAATTTAAACTATGCACTCACATCAAATCCTAAATACAACATTGTTCCTCATTCTTCATGATTCATCAAGTAACTCGTAAATAAGCTTGACTTTATTTGACAAAAAATGAACCAATTATGAACATATAATCTAGTTTGGTAACAGAAATGCTATGTCTACAACAATTTCACAATAAACCTTATGTGACGAGTTAATATTGATTGTTACCGATAGACAAAAAAAAAAAAAAAAAAATTTCAATGATGTACATGAATTAAAACTAGTAATAACTTGCCACATAAAATTTGTTGTGAAAACGGATAAACATAGTATCACTCGTTTGTAATGAATTCAAACTTCATTTGTTTCAAAATAAAATCAAAAGAACTAATTATAAACTTTTAACAAAGGTGGCTCCAGGATTTTTGTCTAGGAGGGTCAATAAGAAACTTGAGTAGAAGATAAATCTTGAGTAAGAGATGAATCTTGTGGCCTACGAAGTTTACTTATTACAAATTTGTCCATAGTTTAGTAGAAGAATAAAAAATAAACTATAAGATCATTTGACATATTTTTTTCTAATGTAATAAACATATTAATTATTGTTGTTAATTGATTTTTTTACAATTTTTTAATTTATAAGTTTACAATTCTTTAAATATTTTATATTTTTATTGTCTTTTAGTGTTAATGTATTGACCCACCCACATACCCAACAACTACTTACAAGTCACAAACTCAATCAAACAGTAAAAGTGCAAAAGACAAACTCAATTATGACTACACATAGATTTATAGAAACTATAGTAACCATGACTACACAATCAGACACGTATATGGCTCAAAACTCATTTAAAAAAATACAAAACACTATAACCCATATACACGATATGGCAAGACATCAAACATGTGAGTAAGAGGTGGAGCTTCGAAGAAGACACATGAATAGAGATAAAGACAAAGCAAAAACACACTCACAGTGAGAGAGAAAGAGAGATATGGAGGCGGCGATTAAGAACATAGATTGTCAAAACTAGATCCAGGCGGCAATTAAGTGGCAGTGGCAACTAAGTAGCAGTGGCGGCAAAACGTGGGGCTAAGCAATGACAGATTTGTGTGTGAAGTATATGCAGCCTTTTTTCTTTGGGTTTGGAGAGTGAAGAAGGATAGTGAGAGTTTTTGAGGCTACGCAGCGGCAACTACTAGGTTTTATTTGGCCTTATTTTTATGATTTTTCAAAATTTTATTTATGGGCTTTGTATTTCTGAAATTAAAGACTGAATTTTTTTTTCCAGAGTTTAAGTTGGGCTTTAAATAAAAAGGCCAGGTTTGAAGGTGAGAGTGCAAATTTGTATTGTCAAGGGTTCAAAATAATTTTTAATAAAAATATTATATATATATATATAAATTTCGAGCCACCCCTGACTTGTAATATTTATGTGAAAACTAGATTTGTTCATTAAAAAAGAAAAAAGAAAAAGAAAACCTGAAAGCTAGACTTGACAACCATTGATGATGCTTCTAAAAACAACATGGCTTCAACCTCTAATCCAACTGAATTATGTATAGACCTGCTTTGAGAATGTTCCTTTGCACAAGTCGTTTAGCTTCATGGTCCTTATTGGAACTCATTTAGGTTGCCATACATTTATAGAAGTTAAATGAATTTTTCTTTGAAGTCTATGGTCTCGTACTGATACTTACACTATGGAGTTCATGGAGGTCAATACAATCAAGATTAGGTTGTGTTCTTTGGAAGGGGTTTGCTGGATCTTGAAGGATATTAAGTTGATTTGTGAACAATTTGATAGTATATATATTTTTTTAAGATATGATTGTGTTACTCTAGCCCTCAGGAGTGTTGTAATTTGCAAAAGAGAATGAAGAAGCCATTGTTTGACCATCTTTTCCCTTTCTTGTTATATATAGCATGCTATTGAATTAATAAAGTCTATCATCGTTCCTATTTAAAAAAAAAAAAAAAAAATCTACTCACTTGGATTCATTTTAAAGTTGTAAGTTTCATCATCTAATGACTCATAGTCAAAAGACTCAAAACAGTCCCCCACGAGGGCAACGCCAATAGGAACCAATCGCAACCGTCCAAAGTGATTACTTTTGGTTAGCACACACAAAAACTCACAAATTATTAACATTATTTTGTTTTCCCTCGTACCTATTTGACGACCAAAAAAATCCCTTCTCTCTCTTCTTCTTCTCTTTCTCTCTCGACGGCCACAAACCCTTTCTCCCCAAATCCCCCAGCTCCCCAAAACCCCACTTTGGCAGAGAAGAGAAGAGAAGAGAAGCAAAGGAAGCTTACAAAGAAGGAGGGGTTTATTTGTGGTATTGGGTGATTGTTGGAAATGGATTCAGATCAGGGGAAGCTATTCATAGGTGGGATTTCATGGGAGACCACTGAGGAAAAGCTGAAGGAGTACTTTGAGAACTATGGTGATGTGGTCCAGACTGTGGTCATGAGAGACAAGACCACTGGTAGACCCAGAGGCTTTGGGTTTGTTGTCTTTGCAGATCCTTCCATTCTCGATAGGGTTCTTCAGGACAAGCACACCATTGATGCTAGAACGGTCTGACTCACACCTATAATGGGGTTTTCTTCTTTTTTATTTCCTGGGTTTTTGTTGTCTGGTGGTAATTGTAATGATTCGGCTTCTGGGTCTTTTTTGTTTTCTTATTGGGTTATCGTGGTTCTGCTTCATTTTTTTTTAAATTTTTATTATTATTATTTTTTTTGCTTGTTTGTGTGGAATTTTGAGTTTTTGGGTATTTTGGAAATCGTATGTTCTTGTTGCGAAATTGTGTTTCTCTTTAATTTATGCTGCCACTGATCTTTGTTCTTGGGATTTTGTTGTTTCTGAGTTTAATCGTGATGGGGTAATGTGGTTTCTCATTTTATTTTGTTCAATAATGTTGTTTTTGAACTCAAATTATTTTGGCGTTCATTCTTCATAATTGGTGTTTATGTTGCTCGAGTGTTTTTTGAGGGAAATTATTTAGTGTATTTGTTACTGTTGGCGCTTCCATTGTTGTTCTGAGTTTAGTCTTGCCAAGAGTCTTGTAGCTCAATTGTCACTCCCCCAACTATTGAATTATCTAAAAAAAGTTTAATCTGTAATGTTGTTTCTTAGTTTAGTTTTGTTCAGTAATGTTGTTTGTTTTATTAATTTTGGGTGCTAATTCTTCATAGCTAGTGCTCATGTATACTTATATGTTTTGCATTTTGTGGCTTGCTATGTTTTGTGATGCTATCATAAATTTTAGAAGGTTTGATGTCATTGGTGGTTTGTCTTCTTTTGGATTGTTTCTTTTCTTTGGTTGGGGTTAATGGTGACCATTTCTTAATGACATTGTAAGTTTGTTATATCTTCTTTCAACTGAACTCTTGTTGTATATGAGATTTCAGTTTGTTTAGGTCATCTGAATGTAGGTTTTTAAATAATTTTGGAAGTATATATTTGTGGCTTAAGTGGAAGTAGTGTTGTTTTTAATGATCAAGTGATTTTACTTTACACATTCATTTATGTATACTTCGTATTAAGCTTGTTTGGACATGTTCTGGAGAACTGAAGTGTATTGTTTCTGGAAAACAAAAGAAAAACATGGGAGAAATTTTTCTGAAATTTTTTAAGTATGTAATTTCTTTGTTAATGAAGTGAATTGGCCACTTGGGGTTATAGGGTATAAAGTGTTTGTCGTTGATCTGTTCCAAGTAGTGACTTTGTGCCCTGATTTGCTATCTGGAAACTTAAAACATAGGTTTCATTTTTACAGGATGTGCAAATGCCCTTGCTCATCAGCAAAAGTAACTATCTTGCACTCCTAGTTAACTATTGCTGATAGATCCATGAATATTTTAGTTCTTATTCACCCTTGTTCCTGGCTTAATGTAAATCCTTGGATGTTTGGTGAATTGGTGATTGATGCATTTGGTTGTATACGTTCAGTGTGTTGAGCGGTGCCGCCCTTAGTTGTTATTATAATTCTTCCAACTTTTTAAATGTTTGCATCTTTTGTGCGTCAAAGTCAATCTCATAGATTGTTTTAGTTTGAGTTGTAGTATCAGTCCTTTTATTATGGTAAACCATCACAGTATCTTGGTAATAGTGGTTTGTGCTTGCAGAATGGGATTTTCACATATAATGATCAAAGTCTATGGGTGTTGAGCTGGGTTATGAATATATCTTATCATTTTTAATGGTGATTTCATGTTTATCTAAATTTTAAAATAACAATAAAAAATAAAATTGCATCTATCTATAATCAATAGAGAATGCATCTTAATGCATATCTGATAAAAGCAGGTTTCTCTAGCCATACCTGTATTATCTTTCTTCCTTGTGTGGGCTGTTTATGTCCTTTGTTACAACAATATAGTGGAAATAAGGATCCTTTTGGTTGCAATATGAGCCTCTTGTATATTGTTCTCATTTTGTAGCTATTGCATATGTGTGACTATCTGAATTGTTTCCAAGGTTTTGATACTCTTTGTTTGTACTTCTAGTGGCTCTTTTTCATGATTTGATGTTAACACTTGGCTCTACTATTTCTTTACATAAACATCACATCATAAATACTTGCTTTTATGTTTCATCAGGTTGAGGCTAAGAGGGCCTTATCAAGAGAGGAGCAGCAGACTTCTGCTAAAGCTGGAAATCCTAATTTTGCCAGAAACTCTGGGGGTGGTGGAGCTTTCAGAACCAAGAAGATATTTGTTGGAGGATTGCCGCCAACTTTAGGTGAAGAAGGATTCCGTCAGTATTTTGAGGCTTATGGTCATGTAACTGACGTAGTAGTGATGTATGACCAGAATACTGGACGCCCTCGTGGGTTTGGGTTTATTACCTTTGACACAGAGGAGGCTGTTGATAGGGTTTTGCACAAAAACTTTCATGATTTGAATGGTAAGCAAGTAGAAGTAAAGCGGGCTCTTCCTAAAGATGCCAATCCTGGTGGTGGTAACCGTGCTATGGGTGGTGGGGCAGGTGGTGGTGGTGCAGTTGGTAGTGGTTATCAGAGCTATGGGGCGTCTGGTGGCAATCCAAATTCATATGATGGTCGAATGGATTCAAGTAGGTACATGCAGCAACAGAGTACTGGAGGTGGTTTTCCTCCTTATGGTTCTTCTGGGTATAGTGCAGCTGGCTATGGGTATGCTCCTGCCAATAATGGCATTAGTTATGGCGGTTATGGTAGTTATGCTGGTGCCAATACTGGCTATGGTGGACCTGCTGGTGCGGCGTATGGAAACCCCAATGTCCCTAATGCTGGTTATGGAAGTGGTCCACCAGGTGCTCCTAGAAGTTCATGGAGCACTCAATCTCCATCTGGTTATGGTGCCATGGGTTATGGGAATACTACTCCTTGGGGTGCTCAAAGTGGCAGCACTGGTGCTGCTAGTGGTGGCCCAGGGTCTGCACCTGCGGGTCAGTCACCGAGTGGAGCCACTGGGTATGGGAATCAAGGTTATGGCTATGGTGGATATGGTGGAAGTGATGGGTCTTATGGGAATCCTAGTGGGTACGGTGCAGTTGGGGGGCGTTCTGGGAGTGTCCCAAATAACAATGCTGGTGGTCAAGGTGGGGGTGATCTACAAGGGTCTGGTGGTGGCTACATGGGAAGTGGCTATGGTGAGGCAAATGGAAATTCTGGATATGGAAATGCAGCATGGAGATCCGACCAATCACAAACTTCTGGAAATTATGGCACTCCTCAGGTGAATGGTCCTCATGGTGGGCAAGTTGGCTATGGTGGGTATGGCAGTGCTCAGGCGCGAGCTCAACAACAGTAATTATGATGGCCACAAGTCCAACTGGATCTTCATCTTTGTTTCTTTACCGTGGGGGTCATATTTGTTTTCCATGCCAAGCAGCAGAGGGAGAGGCGCATGTTGTATGTCAATTCGCTTTGGGACCGGTTGGATTGCTTGATTCCCAGTAGTTTGCAGTATCTAGTATCTATTTTGCTAGTCTATAATAAGTAGTAATTTTGAGGCGTACTAGATGCTCCTCATATTTAATATTTGCTTCTGAGTGTAGTCTTAAATTTGGCGTGCTTATAATTCTCTACTAGCTTATCTGGAATTTCTACTACTTTGTCGTAGTGTTTAAGCTATGGTAGCTTCTATAACCTTATTCATGTTGGTTTGATTACATTTGGTTATTTTGTTGTTGGCATTTTATTAGTGTTCTAGTTTTGTTTTGTTTATATAGTTTTTACCAAGAAGAGATGCTGTAGGAAATATAGTCAGTAGTTATGCCTGATTTGATGTGACCAAGTAGGAATACAGAGATGTAGTGAAGTTTATTTACTAATAGCAGTGGAGCTATGGCCACTTGGGTTGATCACTTCGTAATGGGTAGCGATAATCATAGTGGTAGTTGACACTTTGACGATGGCATAATCATTTTCCTCCTGTATTTGCCCTTGTGTTGTACAGGAGTGATGCGCAAGGTCTAAAGTGGAGTGAAGTGTCCACTCATGGCTGAACACGAGCTTCATTGTGGGGGCAGGGGGGAGTGTTCAGCGTGGAATGGGATTTGAGGACATTGTTCAGTTGAAATTTCAGATTTACCTGGGACAGGTCATTCTCCAGCCTGGCCATGCCAACACTCAAATTTTGCAGATTCCAGGCATTTTCAAGTCATAGATTTCCTAATCTTCACTCGGTTGTGGTGGACTGTTGAAATTTTTGAGGTGAGCTACTTACAGTATGTTGACTTCAGGGATTAGCTGTGTCTCACTTATAAATTCATTGTGATTTAATTGAGTAGGCTGCCTTCTGTTGATGTTTAGAGTATCGGAGAACTTGTCCTTGTTAAAAACAATTGCCATAAGGTTTCAGAATGAATTAAAGGACTTCCAATAAATTCTGTGGGTAGTTGTTCTAATAATATAGGCTAAATCACTGCAAATATTCTTGTCAATTTTTTTATGCCGTATTCCAATAATGGTAGAAAGGTGCCTGCTTTGTCCAATGGAACATGTTGATGCCCTTTTGTTCATCTTGTGCATATTGTTGGCCAGAAACATTGGTCGTCATGTTTTTCTATCTTCTCAGTGTTGAGGGGGATGCCTTCTTTTGTGATTGGGCAATTGGGTGAGCATTAGTTGAAATCAGGATATTCTTATATATATTTTTGAGAATCGAAATCAGGATATTCTGATTATTAGTATGGTCTTGTTTTGTCATATTGGCTGTTTGTACAAATTGTGTGACAACGTGATAGGCACTGGATGTGGTAAATCCACCCTTTGATTGTTGTCTGTGACTGCTGGAAAGCCAACTTGTCCTGGTGGGTTTTTCTTGCTCAATGAGATATTCTCTCTAGATTTTGCAGAAGGTATATGCAAACATAGGTTGAGTGTTATACCCTGCACTTTCATTTGGTAGTGCTGAGTGGGGGAATGAATTCCTCGATCAATCTCCTGATTTTTTTTTTTAATTTTTTTTTAAATTAATGGCTTTTTAGTCCTCCTAAACCAATTGGAAGGATTGATTGGGGGATGAGGAATTTAAACATAGGCTTTCCTTTCTACCCGGAGGTTCATTGGAACCCTTTTTAGGAAGTGAAGACAATTGAGATAGTTTGCACCTATTTCTAATAATTGGAATTTTTGAACTGAAGAGAGAGAATCTATTCCTTCAATTTTTTTAAACCAATATGTTCTTGAACTACAGTGCGGATTCTTCGCGTTCCCCCCCCCCCCCCCCCCCCCTCGCATCTGTCCTGAGAACAATAATGTGGCCTATAATATTTGCATGATAGACTTTACAAACAAATTTAGGCTCTTAGGGGCCTAAACCGAAGTTGAAGGGGACGAAAATTTTTTCATTCTCCTTTCCAAATGCTCAAGTACATCTAAATCCCACTAATTTTAAGATTTTGATTTTTAGTTATTGATTTAAAAAAAAAAAAATTAACATTCAATAACTTGCATAGGTATTTTAGCCCCCACAAAGCCTAATTTACAACGCTCTTTGCATGCCATTGGGGAGAAAACTACATGACTGTTCAATTGAGAATTTTATCGGATTCAATGGGAAAAGAAAAAAAAAAAAAAAAAAAATGAAGATAAGATGATTACTATCGTGAACCAAGCCCAAGAAAACGTCCTCATGCTCACTCGACGTGAACTGACTGCGTAATCTTTTTTGTTTTTTTTTGGTAGTTTTCTTATTACTATTATTATCATTTGAATTTTCGATATTCCTTTTCTTAAGCCTTGAGCTCTTTTCTATGCCATGAAAATGAGCATAACCATCATCATTCAATCATTGTGTACCAAACTACAATCGCAAGCCACAAAAGTGATGTTGAAAACCTACCACAAGGGCATTTGCATTTGTGGTTTACTTTATAATTTAATGCAATTTGTTTTGTAGGTATAATTTTTTAAAGTTTTATTTTTTTTTAAATAAATATAACAGGATGATGAGTGTTTGTTATCATCATATCAAGATACCAATAAATTTATTATTAGTGTAGGAGAGATTTGGCAAAAAGAGAATATGCTAGTTGATTAAATTAGAATCTACTAAGTCTCATTTTCTCTTAGGTACAAAATAGTCTAACCAAACTCATTTTAATACTTGCATGCTCTCAGGTATAAATTAGTCCAACCAAACTCATTTTAATCTCACAAAATAATTCTAATGCACTTGCATTCCCTATTTGTGCAAAGAGGAGGGTGCCAAAACCAAACCTCCTCTAATATTTGAATGCTAGATATAAAGCAAAGAGTGCATCTCCTTACCTATTTTTTTTTTGAAGCATTTTATTCTTAGAAAATGAACAAGTCAAATAAAGAAAAGAAAGATGCCATAGAATTTGAGTACAATCTTAAACCATTCTTAACTATTTGATCCATGATTAAATAAACATTCTCAAACCATTCTTAGAGTACAATTTCAAACCATTCTTAACTATTTAATCCATGATTAAATAAACACTCTCAAACATTTTTAGGTATTTGATCCATGATTAAATAAACATTTGAAGAAGCAACCAACGCAATTAAGTCTTCCAACGAAAGCAAATACATGAAAATGAACCATATATAGGTTGGTCTAGCATTAATATGAAGGATTGATCTCTCCTTCGGGAACTTAATCACTCTTGATGGAAACTTTGATATGGTTTGTTAAGTGCAGTAAAGTTGCCAGGGCGTGAGAATACAACCTACATTGTAGATAGAAGCAAAAAATTTCGAGTTCCATTACCTCGTGTGTGCTACAAAGCATGATTTCAAGATAGATGTGGCAAGCTCATGAGTCAATAATAACCTCAATTTGCATCAGTGAAAGATGTGTGATTTCATGAGTGAATATTACCAATGGTAAGCATTAGTACAATTAAGCAATCGTTAACCACCTAACCTCTTAAATAAAATGATACTGAAAGATTCACAAAATTTTCTTAGAATGATTTCACTTAAAATTCAATCATGACTTATTATTATGTTCAAGTTTCTTCATAATCTTAGATAATTACAAATATGTCTTCATATAATTAAAAGTTATGAAAAAAATCAATTATATATATTTTATAACAAATTTACATTAGGTATCAGTCTTATATAACAAATTTGAACATAAAATTTGATCATTTAAAACTAAATTGGAAAAAAAATTGTAGAAGTATTAAAAGTATGACAATATCTATAAAGCTTTTCTACCCATCTTCATGGGTTTTAAAAAGTTGTATAACATCCTATGAAAAAATAGTTTATGTTTTTAGTTTTATGTTTATTTATAAAAATATTTTTATGCACATGAAATTAAGCTCAAATGGAATTGGTTTTGTGAGAGAGGAGGTTTTATTTTATTTTATTTCTCTCTCTCTTAAATGAGGGGATGGGGAGAAGGCCACATGAAGGAGGGTTTCTTGGAGTGGGTTTGGAAGAAGGGGGTTGTCTTACTGGGTCTTGACCCCATAGCTCCACCTATGATTATGGTGGCAATAGTGGTGAGAGGAGTGAAGAGAATGAAAGTGGTGGTGGGAGAAGTGTGGGGGTAGGAGGAGAGAGGTGGTTGTGGCACTGTATGTATAAATGAGGGTTGGAGATGGTGGCATTGTTGGCAATGCAAAAGAGGCATGAAGGTGGTGGTGGGATAATGTGATGGGGATGAGGAAAGGTGGTGGTAGGAAGGAGGTGGTGGTGGCGACGGCAATGAGGAGAGTGGAAAAGAGGGGGGGGGGGGGGGGGGGAGGTGATGGATTGCGGTGTAAGGAGTGCGGGGGAGGAGGAGATAGGTGTCAAGAAATTAGTTAGAAAATGATGGAATTTTTTTGTTTTTGATCAACCACACCATTTTCTTTTCTTCCCCTTGTTGACCCCACCAAAATTGCCAGATCATATTAGTAAGTTCATCACACAAAGAATTCAGAATCTTAAAACAACTCATGGTATAGGTGGGTACAGCTTGGGCCACCGCTTTAATCAAGACCTCCTTACCAACCTTTGAGAGAAGTTTACCTTTCCAACTTGCCATTTTCTTGGAAAGTTTATCCTTAATAGCACTAAAGCTTGCTTTTTTTATTTCTCCCTATTAGTGATGGCAAACCCAAATACTTTTCATGTTGTTACATTACATGTGCTCCAAACCTTTCCCGAATATCCTCTTGGACCTCCCTGGAAGTGTTAGTGCTAAAAAACAAAGAAGTCTTAGCACGATTTAATTGTTGACCGGAAGCATTCTCATAGACCTGAAAAATCCGTTGCAAAGATTCGCATTCTGAAATGGTAGCCTTGCAAAAAATGAGACTATTATCAGCGAAGAATAGATGTGAGAGTTTTGGTCCACCACGGCACATTGCAACACCCTCTAAAGATCCATCCTCCATCGATTTTTTGATCAAGGAAGAGAGGCCCTCTGCCACAATGAGGAAAAGGTAGGGTAATAAAGGATCCCCTTGACGAATCCCTCTAGAAGGCTGAACTGATCCATAAATCTTCCCATTAATTCTGAAGAAATATGAGACTGTAGTCACACACCACATGATCAAGCTTCTCCAACTCTGAATAAATCCAAGCTTCTCCATGATTTTATCAAGGTAGTCCCACTCCACACGGTCATATGCCTTGCTCATATTTAACTTCAAAGCCATCGTCCCTTTTTTACCTGCTTTCTTTTGACTTATGTGATGCATCGCCTTAAAAGCCACTAGTATGTTATTAGTAATCAATCTTCCATGCACGAATGCACTTTGGGTATCACTAATAATAGATGGCAGAATTTTCTTGAGCCTGTTAGCAATCACTTTAGAAGCAAGTTTAAAAATCACATTACATAAACTTATAGGGAGATAATCAAAAATACTTTTGGGATCTTTATTTTTTGGGATCAAAACAACATGAGTATCGTTGAACATAGAAGGAGCATATCCAAAGTTTAGGAAATCTAATACCGTTTTAGTGACTGTGTTACCAATGGTAGGCCAAAAGTGCTGGAAGAAAAGATGGGGCATTCCATCCGGACTCGGTGACTTTAATGGATACATTTGTTTTAAGGCCATGCAAACTTCACTGCCTTGAAAGGTCAAATTAAGCATATGATTCACGGCATCTGAAACTTTTGGTTGTATTGCATTTAGAATTTCTGTGAACTCAATTGGCCGGTTGGAACAAACGAGGCCCTTGTAGTAGTTGACCATAATCTCTCCTAATTTATGCTTTTCCTCCTGCCAAACACCTTGTGAATCCTTCAAACATGTAATAATGTTTTTCTTGTACCGAGAAGAGGCTTTGGCATGGAAAAACTGTGTGTTCCTATCACCTGACCGAAACCAATTCAAACGGGACCGCTGATACCACATAGCTGCCTCTCTGTCCAGCCAACAGTTTAGATCAATTCTTGTTTCCCTGGTTGCACTAATGATGGAGGGTGAGGTTGGTTGATGTTCTAACCATTCCAACTTACTTTGAAGCTCAGAAATTTTCCTTCCAACGTGCCCGAAATCACTCTTATTCCAGGCTTCCAATCTGTTTCGACAATTCTCCAAACATTGGGATATAGGAAAATCCACACAAGCTGCACTCCCTTTTGCCTAAGCTGTTTTTACTACTTCTTCGCACTTCGGATCCTTCAACCATATGGCTTCAAACCTGAAGATTTTACGTCCGGAAAAAATGCAGTGACAACGAGGAGTGGTATGATGCCGAATAGGTGAGGTGATGCCACTTTGCTTCCTGAAACCGTGCCTCCCAATCGAGTGAAACTATTGCTCGGTCCAATCTTTCTCTAATCTGGCTCCCATAAACTGTGGTGTAGCCACATAAAATTTGGTCCAAAAAAACCCAAGTCGCGTAGGCCACGCCAGTTGATGGTATCCGAGAAGCGCCACATCTGTCGCCTCGGTCTGATGCTTCCTCCCTTTTTCTTGGATTCACTTATAATCTCGTTGAAATCACCAATGATCAACCAAGGTAAATTAGACCTTCCCCATATCATCCTTAACAAAGCCCAAGATTCATCCCACTTCGAAGTTTCTGGTGCCCCGTAAAAACTTGTGAAATGCCACCAATCTGTCGAAACTCCTCCCTTAACCAACGTGTCAATGCGTGTCTGGTCTGCTTCAAGAATTTCTACTGAAAAATCCTCCTTCCAAAACAGTGCTAAGCCTCCACTCTTACCCACACAAGGAACCACCCAACTAAATTGAAAATTACACTGATCACGTACTTTCTCTACTTTCTCTTTATTTAGTTTAGTCTCCATGAGGAAAACTAAAATGGGCTCTTCTTTTTGGATTACCTTTTGCAAGGCTTTAACTTTCCAAGGATTCCCAAACCCTCGGCAATTCCAACTAATGAGACTCATTGGACCCATCGGGGCTGCTCAGCAACCTCCGCTGATCCCATGAAAGGTGATGATTTAGACACAACCACTTCTCTCTTCAAACGTTTTTCCTTCTCCCCCCATTCCTTACTGTCCATATTCAAGGCCTCAGCTTTATGTTTAGGTCCATTTTGTATGGAAAGTTCATGGTTTAGCCCCGCTGACCTTAGTCTTAACCTTCACATGTGTTTTTGATAGGCCTCCCCTTTTCAAATGGTTCTTCTCAACATAGCCCATTTCAAAATCAAACTCCATCATCTCCGTGGCATTTAACTCATTATCTTTCCCCTCAACAAACATATCCTTATCCGTCTCCATGGCTTTAAAAGCATGATCCAAGATTTCCATTGAAATTTTAATACCTTCCCTTTCTGCGCCGGTCTTAGCTGTATCCTTAGTGATCATTACAGCAAAAGAATTTGAATTTGAAAATTCGTATCTCTGAATCTCGTCATCAATACCCTCAAGAGTCTCCGTAAAATCCGCTTGTGGTTTAATTTGACAACCATAATCTGTAATATTTGAAATTTCCTTTCCAAGAACACCACCATCGGAATTCACCGTCGAGTGAACCACCGGAGGCACAGACACCCTACCTGATCTTTGTTTGTCCACCACTACACGACGAGGAGCTTCTTCCATCTCAAAACCCTTAACGTCCACGTATGACCGACGAGATGGGTTAAATTGTGTAGCCCGAAACCAGGCACCAAATTGTTGTTCCTCTACTACAATAGAACCTTTGCTTTGTAACCATACTGTGCACTCCTTGTCATCGTGAGTAAACCTACAGCACTAGTAGCATATGTTTGGTAATTGTTCATAGGAGAAAGAGACCCATCCTTTTGAATTTTTCCCAAAAGTTGTTAGGTTCTAAAAGTTTAGAACAATTGGCAAATCGTAAGCACACAAGAACAAGTAAGCTGCAGAAAGAAGATTTTAGAATCTGCCTGGTTCGATCGATTGAAAAACAGGCTCGACCGATCGAAGGTCGTATCTGCAGAATTTTAAGTTGGCCCAAACAGCAGTTCTAGCCCATTAAGGATTAGGGTTTCAAATCTACTTCTCCCACTATATAAAGGAAACCCTATGCACGTTTTTACAAGGCCTTTTAGAGAGAGAAGAGTGTGTCTCTTTTGTATTTAGGGTTTTGTTCCTAAAATCTCTCTTATAACTTCTACCGGTGTTGTTCCTTGAAGAATCTCAAGATCCGGTATTGCTGAAGTTGCTGCCTTCTCTAGTCATCAAAGGTGCTGATGATCTAAACCTTCAAAGGTGGTCTTGGAGTCACAAATAGGAGAGTTTGTGTTGCTAAACCTTTGAGTGGGATCTCAAAGTCACAAGCGTGAGTGTTTGTGTTTTGCAAAGATTAAAGAAAGAAGGAGTCCGTGGATCTCGGAGCTGTCACGTGGTCGTGGTAGTAAGTTTCCTACATTGGGTAGTAATAGGATGTTAGTGGTCTAAGTCGCTATTGTGTAAACTTCAATTCTTTCTAGTGGATTTGCTATTTTACCTTGAGGATAGCTAGGGTAAATCCTCCCCAGGTTTTTTATTGGTTTGGTTTTCATGGGTCATCATATCTTTGTGTTCTTTATTTTTACACTGCTTTACTTGATATGATTGTTATTGTTTTAACCTAGATCTGAATAATAAACCTAAGTATTCACTTGGTTAATTAATTAGGTTAAACAATCTAAGTTTACAGGGGTCTAAACGAACTGACAAGTGGTATCAGAGCGGGTAGCTCTTTTGTTTTAGATCTTTTGATCTAAGAGTTGATCCTTGATCCCTGTTATCATGGATAATTTTAAGTGTTTTACTGTTTTTGATTGTGATGATGTAAATAAAAAGGACACTGTTGTTTCTGTTGATCTTTTTGATGCCTGTGAAACTCTTCGTAAGGAATTATTGAAAACTATGAGAATTGCTAAAAAATTCAAGGAAGAGTTAAAATTGGCTAATCTTGAAAAAGAGGAATTGATTGTTAGATTAGATGAATCTAATAAAAAGAATGAATTTTTGAGAAATCAAATTTCCTCTAAAGATGAGAAGATGAAAAGCTTGGAACAAGAGTTAGTTGAATCTAAAGCTAAAATTAAAAATTTGACTAGTACCAAGCCTGCTGATGATAACAGAAGTGTTTCTGTTTCTCTTAAGCCTAAAGCTGAAAATGTTTATATTCCTCCTTTCAAGAGGAATAATAAAGAAAATGCTTATTTTGCTAGGTTAGACAAAGGTAAAAGTTCTGATGTAGACGCTGAAGTTTCTAAACCTAAGTCTAAACCTACTGTTAGAGAGCATAAGAAATCTGTTTTTGTGCCTACTTGTCACCTTTGTGGTGTTGTTGGTCATATTACACCAAATTGTTCTTTGTTGAGGCAAAAACCAAAATCTGAGACTAGATTTGCTGTTAGGAATACTGATGTTCCTAAATTTGTTCCTGTTTGTCACTTTTGTGTTGTTTTCGGTCACATTCGTCCTAATTGTCATAAATTGAAATTTAAGCATTCTGTGTTTTAGTCTAGGACATGTGATGATATTTCTCCTGCCATAAGTCCAAATAAATTATTTCATATGCTTTTGAAAAATTTAAGCTTGTTGGCTTGTGGAAGGAAATTGCAGGATTTCAGTCTTTCTCAGAAGATTGGTGTAATCCCTCAAATACACTCTGTTTCTCATGGATTTTCACCAACAAAGCCGAAGACTCGTGCTATATGGGTGAGAAAAGATTCTCTAAGGTGAGTGTTGTTGACTTGTCCCTGATTTAATTCTTTCAATTATTTGTGGACATGTTTTGTTTCTGTTTTTGGTTGTTTTGTTTTTTTTTAGGTTGTTTTTTATTAAAAAAAATCCAAAAACATTGAAAAATTTCAAAAAGACAAAAATATTTTATTTTGTGTCTAGTTTTATTTTTCTTGAGGATTACATGAATTATGATATCTCTCTCTTGATTTAGAACATGCTTGATATTGTGGAGAAATATAAAAAGTATGTGTTATATAAGTGCTAAGCTTTTTCTGATTTAGTGTGAGTATGTACTAGTTTGTACATGTACTCAAGGGTTAATTAAGAAATTGATATTTCTTGTTTGTGTACTCTCTATAGCTTAGTTAAGCACTGTCATGCATTGCATTTGCATCTTTGTTCATTTAGCATAATGTGTGCTTTTTGTTTTAGGTCATAAATTTTTTAAAACCAAAAAGATTTTATGTGTTTTGTATTATATATCTTGGATTTATAATTAAGGTTGGCCATATTATCTTTACATAACATGTTTATGTATCTTATTTAGCTTGGATGAGCTTCTTTATTGCACTTTACTAGCTGAAGTCTTTGTAGTGCATGTTGTGTGGGAAGATGTTTATAGTTTTTGATCACTTTGTCTTGATCTTGAAGTTACATGCCTTTGTCTGTCGGACTTGAACTTAATGAGAAAGGCATAAATAACCATCTTACCACTGTTTACTAGCCAATCATGAACACCTTAGTACATATCGTAAGATTTTGTGCTCGAGAAAGTGTAGCACATGCACAAAAAGAACATAAGCTGCAGCCTCGGACTAAATACTAAAATTGGTGTGTACATTATTGAGCTATAATAAATTCAAATTAAATAAAATTGGTGTGTATATTATGAGACAAATCAAGAAACTTACATGATTACAAGCTTTTATTTTAGGAGATGTGAGAGTTATATGATGTAACTCTTTAAATAATAGTCTCTTTTAATTTAATGTGATGGATTTTGTAGACTTTGTGATTGATTACTATTCACATATCACCTCACATGTCTCTCAAGCTTTTGCTAGTTGCACACACTACACAAAGTTACTATTTGCTAAACTTTGTACATGTTATTGTGTGTGATTTTGTTGTGGCCATCCAAGATTATATGTTCCTTGATTTTGATACAAAATTTTTGTTTTTAAGGACAAATTGATTGAAAATCTTATTTTTGGAAGATCTGGGCTGTATTCATATGTTTTTGAAAAACTTTTAATCTCATACTCATGCATTTCATTCATGAAATATTGTGCTTTGAGGTGTTACTGCATTAAATTGTTCTATTTTTCAAAAATTTGAGTTTTCCAGAATTTCGACCGATCGAGGGTGTTTTTCGACCGATCGAAATTGCGATAAAAATTTTGGTTTGATTTTGTCTGACTCGATTGGTATTCGATCGATACTCGATCGATCGAAATTGAAAAATTTTCAGTTTTTAGAGTTTTTGACCAAATTTTTTATATGCATCATTTATGTTTAGGATTCACATGAGTTGCATTATTTTTGTATCCATCTTGCAGTTTTTCAGTCATATCTCTCATTGTTTTCACACATAACATGCATACACTTTGCTAAATTGGGTACTCAACTTGAATTAAAAAATTGATTGATTAATTTTTGAGTCCTTTGTACATTTTAGTATATGCTATTTTTCTTGGTGTGTGAACTGCAGAAAATATTTTTCTTAAGAGATATGATGGATAATAATGTGCAAATATTTTCTCTACTCATGCAACTATTTATGGGTCACATAGTGTCAAGTTTGCATTTATTGAAAGAGAGAATATTTTTCTTCATGTGTATCCTCAACACATTTTTTTAGGTTTGTGTGTTTTTATTTATCCCTACTTCCTAAATTTTCTCCAAAACTGTTTTTCCCAAAACTTGTTTTGTTTTTCCTATTTTTATAGGGGGAGAAAAATTTTTTTTAACCTTTGTTGTTCATAGGGGGAGTTATTGCTCTTTATAGGGGGAGTTATCTCTTTTTTTCTATAGAGCTAATCTGTTTTATGTTCCCTTGGTTCTTTTTTTTCTTTCATGTTTACTCTTTGTTTGAGTTGTATTTGTCAATACGTGACAAAAAGGGGGAGAAATAGATGAAATGTGGGAATCCTGTTTGTCTTGTTTAGGGGGAGATAAAATTGTTTTTGAAAAGGGGAGAATATAAAAACTTTTTGATGTTTTTGAAAAGGGGAGAATATAAAAACTTTTTGATGTATCTAACTTAGGGGGAGAGTTAGAATTTATTTTTGTGTTTATATTCTGTTTCATATTATTGTTTATATGTCTTTCTTTCCACACATGCGGTGATGTGTTTGTTGAGTGTTTCAGGAAAGATAGGTGCATTCTGATCAAGATCTTTTACCTATTCTTGGCAACTTCTAGGTTAAGAGTCTTAGATTGGGATTTGTGATGTAATTGGGCATTTTATTGTATTGGGTTGTTCTTGTATTTTAACATTTCATTTTGTATGAAAGTTTTCTCACGAATTGCCAAAGGGGGAGATTGTTAGGTTCTAAAAGTTTAGAACAATTGGCAAATCGTGAGCACACAAGAACAAGTAAGCTGCAGAAAGAAGATTTCAGAATCTGCCTGGTTCGATCGATCGAAAAACAGGCTCGACCGATCGAAAATCGTATCTGCAGAATTTTAAGTTGGCCCAAACAGCAGTTCTAGCCCATTTAGGATTAGGGTTTCAAATCTACTTCTCCCACTATATAAAGGAAACCCTATGCACGTTTTTACAAGGCTTTTTAGAGAGAGAAGAGTGTGTCTCTTTTGTATTTAGGGTTTTGTTCCTAAAACCTCTCTTATAACTTCTATCGGTGTTGTTCCTTGAAGAATCTCAAGATCCGGTGTTGCTGAAATTGCTGCCTTCTCTAGTCATCAAAAGTGCTGATGATCTAAACCTTCAAGGGTGGTCTTGGAGTCACAAACAGGAGAGTTTGTGTTGCTAAACCTTTGAGTGAGATCTCAAAGTCACAAGCGTGAGTGTTTGTGTTTTGCAAAGATTAAAGAAAGAAGGAGTCCGTGGATCTCGGAGTTGTCACGTGGTCGTGGTAGTAAGTTTCCTACATTGGGTAGTAATAGGATGTTAGTGGTCTAAGTCGCTATTGTGTAAACTTCAATTCTTTCTAGTGGATTTGCTATTTTACCTTGAGGATAGCTAGGTTAAATCCTCCCCAAGTTTTTTACCGGTTTGGTTTTCCTGGGTCATCATATCTTTGTGTTTTTTATTTTTCCGCTGCTTTACTTGATATGATTGTTATTGTTTTAACCTAGATTTGAATAATAAACCTAAGTATTCACTTAGTTAATTAATTAGGTTAAACAATCTAAGTTTACAGGGGTCTAAACGAACTGACAAAAGTAACTCGGCGACCACGATAAATAGGTTCCAAGATATTTAGTGATCTCACTCTTATGAATGTTCCACCTCTCATGTCTGATGAATCCCAGTTCTTATGACTGACCCTAAAGTATCTCCTAGCCTGAAAGCCACCTCTTCAGTAAGATGGGAGAAAGGTAGGTGGTGAATCTGCACCCAAAAGGAAGCCCTTTCAAAGCTAAGTTCCTGGACCGGGGTCGAACCATCATACCTTTGAAAAACCACCAGGTGTCTATCAAAAGACCAGGGCTCTCCCATGAGAACTTTTTCAACATCCTCCTCCACATCAAAGGTGAACACCATATAATTCTGCTTGGCATCACTTGCTTGAAAAATCCCTTTGGTGCGCCATAAAGGCCTAAAAGTCCAGACCACTGCATCAATATTCAGCGACCTTCAAGATAAGAACTTAGTAGCTAGGGCAAAACCATGGACTTTTCTATTTTTTGAAAGATCCACGTTCACCCCTTCTTTGTTGGAGAGGGATAACTTCTGCCAACTGCAAGTGAGATCCTCCATCCTTGCAAACCAAAGAAAACACAAAGAGACAGGCGCGTAACAGTGAAGAAAACACACACCCCTTCTTTATTAGTTCTCTTTTAAGCCCACGGCAGCTATTGACATTTTTTTTTAAAAAACTTATAACTAACAATTAGTCACATCAACAAATGTAAATTTTTTTTGTATCTATAAACTTTCTCATATATATATATATATATATATATATATATGGTTGGGTTCAAGTTACACATGGTGTAATTCTAAGTAATGTTACATCACTTAATAAATTTGATATAGAATTCATATTTTGAAAATATATCGTTTAATTACATGTTCTATATGTTCTTAACTTTCATGCTAGTTTTCATATCAATTGGATCTTATTTACTATTCGATCCATAAACTCATATTTTATGCATTATTTTAAACTACAAAAACTTGAATTTAAACAATTAATTGATGACATGACTATTAATTTTTGATCACCTTAAAACTTTGCAAGTATAGAGAATATACGAAAGAATGTAATCTAACAGTGTTTTTGTCAAAATTCACATCCAAATAAAAAATATTAAGTGGTGTAACATTACTTAGAGTTACAACAAGTGTAACTCTAAGCAATGTTACACCTGGAAATATCAAATATGTATAATTGTGCAAAATTTTTGTTTGAAATTTTTAATCAATGTAATTCTTATTAGTACCCAAAATGAGTTACAACAAGCGTAACTCTAAGCCATGTTACACCTGGAAGTATCAAATATGTATAATAGTGCAAAATTTTTGTTTGAAATTTTTAATCAATGTAATTCTTATTAGTACCCAAAACACTAATAAAACTAAACAGCTAATTGATCATTTTAAGCTCATTTTTTCCCCTTGAGTTTCTCCTATTCCTTTAAGTAGTTATAAGTCCATAATATTCATAGAAATAAAATATAAGTATATAATAAAGCTAGACTAAATTGCAAGAATAAATAATATTAATAGAAATTAAATATAACAAAATAATTGTTAGCAACTATAAAATAAATTAAATCTAAATTCAACCAAATTGGATTCCTAAAGTGAAAAAATAAATTTATGATCACTTTTGTACCTCTCAAATATATAGAAATTTAACTTAATAAGAAAACCATAAACCATAATCATAAGATTAGTAAATAAATATTGAACTATAATTGAAATGAAAAGGTAAAACAAAAATTATGTTCCTCTCAAAATTCACACAGCTTCATATTATAAAACTTTTTGTTAAGGAAGATATTTGATGATGTACAAAATCGTCAGTGAGTTGATCGTCTACACGCATGGCGGGTGAGGTACCCGAAGAACAAAAAGAACAAAGAAACTATAGAGAGCACCAGTGGGGTGTTGGCTGTTAGGACATATGTGATTCATGTTAGGAACATATGTCAATATTTATGTAATTGGCTAATCTTTTGACAAAACGCACTTTACTTGTATTTGGGTAGATCTAGAATGTGTTTGATACTTTAAGAAACCTGTTTCAAGATCAAGTATTAAAGTCATTCAAGTCTGTCCAAGAAAAAAGCTGAATAGTGCCAATTCATTAAAGCTTGACAGCTATCTCGACAGCTGCTTCTACAGAGCTTAAGGAGCTGTTCCAGTCCCGTGTGCTCGACACCTGCTCGACAGCTCCTATCTGTCGAGGTTTAAAGAATTTCAGAATTCTGATATGATTTTCTTGGGATTCATGAATATGTCTTTGGGTTTTCTTTTCTCCTAATCCTAGACATATAAAAAGATTGTATTAAGGGTCGTCAAAGTGTTCGCAAGTTGCACAAGCATTGAGCAAAGTCTGTTCAAGAAAATTGTGACCGGAGACAAAGTTTTACCCTAGTTCATCTCTTGTGAAGAAGTTGTTGTGTATATTGTAAAGTTGAATTTTATCAACCATTTTGTTGGCTTTATTCTATGCCAATTTTCTTGTAATTCAGCACTTAGAAACCCTGTATTTTAGGTGAGAATCATGTAAGGGTAGTGTGTGAGAGAGTGTGAAGAAATGCTCAAGATTGTGCAGCAGAACAGGGACTTACGACTGGATCTTGCTGGTGTCTCACGACTGTCAAGCCGCCAGAAGTTGCACATGAGTGAAGCATGCAGAGAAGAACTCGTGACTGGTCTCGCAGGTATCTCGCGACTGACAAGCCGCCAGAAACTGAACGGTCGTGCCAGCTGGTGCACTACAGCACAAAAATTTTAGTCTGGCAGGTCAGTTAGTTCGCGACTTGAACTCGCAACTTAGTCAAGCTGCAAGGCTAAGCCGCCAGACAGCTCTGTTTTGGAAAAACTGACTCTTCGCATTCCTCTCTCACCCCAGTATATATACCCTTTATATCCACGAAATGTAGAGAGCTTCGAGAGAGAATTTTGAGAGAGAAATCCTAGAGAAAAACAGGATTGACTCATCCACAATCTTTACCTTGTGACTCTTCAAATTCCATTACTTTCACCCTCTCTATTGTAGATCCTTGAGAGTTCCATTACCCAAGACCTTACCTCACGATACCCATATCTGTGAGAAGGCTTTTTGGTGCTTTGTGAAGCAGTTAGGAAGGGACCAATTCATATTGGTTGATGCTATGGGCGATAGCGGGATCCGGGAAGCTAAAGAAGAAATAGGTTCGGCGTAACCTTGTTGGAGTAGGAGCTTGGAGGGCTTAGGTACACTAGGTAGATTAGGCTTGGAGGGTCTATTGCTGTCCTTGTATCCCAACTACATTCTTTAGTGGATCATTTGATCGCTTGGAGGGTGGCAGAGAGATTTTACGCCGAGGGCTTCGGTTTCCTCTTCAATAACACATCGTGTGTTGTCCTTGTGTTTGCATTTCTCTTCCCTTTTATCTTTGTCATTTAATTTCTGTTATGGATGTGATTTTATTTGACTTAGATTGTTTATCAATTCTGTTTTAAACTTTAGTTCATTTTCAGCACATTTATCGTTTGATTTAAAGCTTGAATTGATAATTTGTAAATTGGGGGTTTAAACGTTCATAGTTTTTTACACGCTATTTGAACTTTCAGTTGGTATTAGAGCGGGTGCACTTGTTGTGGTTTAATTACCTTAGTGCGATCCTTGACCCCTTATTGAGATGGATCGGTCTCAATTTTTGAATGCACCACCATATTTTGATGGTAGCAACTATACTTTCTGGAAAGTCCGGATGCGGATATTTTTATGTTCTATTGATAAAAGTGTGTAGGATGCTGTTGATATTGATTGGGTTAGGCCGGAGGCCGAAAAATCCACTTGGGATAAAGCAGCCCTTGCTGCATCTAATGCTAACAGTAAAGCTTTGAATGCAATTTTTTGTGGTGTGTCTCCAGATGAGTTTCATAGGATATCTCATGTCTTGGTGGCTAAGGAGGCATGGAAAATATTGGAGACCATGTATGAAGGAACCAAAAAGGTGAAAGACACTAAGTTGCAGATGCTGACCACTCGCTTTGAGGAGCTCAAAATGAGTGAGGATGAGTCCTTTGACTCTTTCTATAGCAAGCTGAATGAAGTAGTCATCAGCAAGTTCAACTTGGGTGAGAAAACGGAGGACTCAAAGATTGTAAGGAAGATCCTTTGATTATTGCCAGAGAGCTTCCGTGCAAAAGTTACTACAATTGAAGAGAGCAAAGATTTGGATGAAATCAAGGTTCAAGAATTAATTGGCTCACTTCAAACTTATGAGCTGTCTCTACCATCACAAAAGAAGAGCAATTCTCTTGCTTTTAAGACAATTAATGAGAAAGTGGAAGCTCAAAATTCATTGGATGAAGATGAGGCCGATAAAGATGTAGCATATCTTGTGAAGAATTTCTGAAAGTTCTTGAAGTTCAAGAAGAATGGAAAATTTGCTGAGAAAGGAAAATTCCTAAATTCCGGAAAGGAGAAAAAGGATTTTAAGAGGAAAGATGGGAAGGAGTCTCAATCCTCTCAAGGAATCACATGTTTTGAATGCAATGGATATGGACATTTCAAGAAAGAGTGTCCCAATTATTTAAGAGGGAAAGAAAAAGCGTATGCCACGACCCTAAGTGATTCAGATTCATCTAACTTAGATTCGGATGAAAGTTGTGATAGTGAAGGGAATTATTCTGCTTTTTTGACCATTGATCATGTTTCATCGTCAGATAACTTGAGTGTGCTTGTAGAAGAGCTTGGTGAGTACTCTGAATTGGAGTCAATTGGGATAATAGAGGAATCCGATAATGAGGAAGATGAAGGTACAGTGGGATTGCAAGAGGCTTATGATTCTCTTCTCGAGAAGACAGGTGAGTATGCGAAAGTGGCTAATGCAGCCATTAAAAAAATGAAGAGGGCAAAGGAGGACTATAGAAGCCTTTTAGTGTGACATAAGGAGGCCAAGTGTGAGATAAAGAAGCTAAATGGAGAATTGTTTGAAGCTTATGCAAATGTGAGATTCCTTGAGCTTGAGGTGATTCAAGCAAATGCCAAGATAGAAAGAGTCTCCACAAAGAAGCTAGATGATGTAATCTCCTTGCAAAAACACTTCTCAGACAAATTCGGTTTGGGATATACCAGAGAGAGTAGTTCTGCTGTCAAAATCTCCAAGGACATGAAGTTTGTAAAGGCAAATGAACCGGTGATGGAAACTCCAGTTGCTGAAAAAGTGAAGCCAGAGAAGAAGAAGAATGTGGCTGATCAACGGGTGTTGAATAAGCCCCGTAACCCTTCAGAGGTTAGACCTGAAACTAAAAGGAAATCACTCCCAAGATCACAAAGAGGTCCAAGAACAAATCATTTTTATCATCATTGTAGCACACCAAAACAAATTGTCACAAACTGAGAGCATTGATTAATGCAAGTGATTAAAGGTCAAGAGGACCAAGAAATGACAGGAGGACTTGGGTTGTTGAGCAATCAAGATGTCGAGATGGTGATTCTGGAATGATGGATGTGATGAAGATGATTGGTGCTTTCACCACTTGCTTGGAAGCTTCACTAGAATGTTTGATAGTCCTAACTCTCGTACCCAATCCTATAGGGATATCACCCCAAACACACGTGACGTGTGGGTGAAAAAGGATACTCATGCGTAAACATTACAACATGTCCATGCATTAATACTTCCTATGTTTTGTGACTATGCTTGGTTGTGTGTCTTGTGCTTGTTTTGATTTTTTTTTTAAAATGTTTGTTTGATTGTTTCTGCTTTACATGCTTTTTACATTGTTGTTTTGGATAAATTTTTTTACTTGTGTGTCAAAAATCCAAAAGCACATAAAAAGTAAAAAATCCAAAATGTTTGATCAACTTTGATGGGTTTTGTCTTAAACCTGTTTTGGCTTGTACCTTCGTGCAAATGGCTTTGTGCATCTTAGAGCATAGCTTGTCTCATATGCACTCATATCATTGTGGGAATAGTCTTGAAATCTATGTGATTGTTGTAAATCGATCTTCAACCTTGTCATGAATGATTAGCTAATGGTTTTGTTGATCTTGAGACATGCATAGACTTGTGTCTATATATCTTTCCACTCTTTATTTTTATTGTTTTTGCTTAATGAGCTCAACAAATGTAAATCTCCAAATGAAATGAGATAATGAGCTGCAAAAGCTTGTTGCACATACTAGTATTTGACTAGGAAAAAGGGAAAGCGACTCAAAATAAAATGTATGGTGTCCAAAAGCCAAAGGCTTGTTCATCAAATTAAAATGTCAAAATTTTCTGGCATCGATCTCCAAAATGAGATGTTATGATTCAAAAGATGAAGTGAAATGTTGAAGATGAAGCCAAAATGAAAAGCTTCAATGTTATGTTATCAAGTTTTTGTGGGAGGTCATGTATACATATTTCTATAATTGAGATGGGTCACATTATTTAGTACTAATTGTGTATGCCTTGATTGAATTGATCATTGAAGCTTCACATTAGACTAAGGACTATCTCATTGATGATATCCACACACATCACACTTGTCTATGTTCATTGAATGCCTTATTCATTCGTGTGATTGTACTTGATAAAATGTGTTTCACATGCTCATTTATTTGTTGATCAAGCTCAAAAAGATTTTTGAGTGTTTTTAGCTGTTTTTGGAAGTCCTTTGTTTTTGCAAAAATGTCAAAATTTTCAAAAACTGATGTGTTCTGTTTTGGCAACTCAGTCGCGGGTCTGTCCAGTTGCATGCCCCAGTCGCGAGCTATATACAGTTAGTTTTCGCATCTTACTAGCAGGTCAATGCCCAAGTCGCGAAAAAGACTTAGAATATTTTTCAAAATCTGGGTTTTGAAGCTTCTCGCGACTTATTGTGGCGACTTGGTCGCGAGTGGAGGCTCAGTCGTGAGAATTACATAGAAAGCTTCTCAACTCAGCTCACATTTCTCTCGTGACTTGAACCTCCAGTTGCGAAAAACACTTAGAAAATTTTTTCAAAATTTTTGTTGAAGTGTTTTAGCGGCTAGACCTGGCAACTTGCATGCGACTTATCTTAGTCGCGAAAAACGCGTGTTTTGCGTTTATAAAGTCAGTTTTTAAAACTTTTCAGTTTTTCCTCAAATATTTGTGACTGTTGATTACCTTGTCTGTGTTTTTCTCTCTCAAACTCACCGTGTTCTTCACAAAAACCTCTTTGTTCTTCATCATTTCTTCATCAATCTTCAAGAAAAAGATATGGATTTTCATATTTTTATTACCTATTTTCATGTTATTGAGCCTTATTTTCTTGGATTGTGTGTTGTTTGTGCAGTTTGAGTTATTTGGGGTTTCGGCCATGGGTTTGAATCATTTTGTTGGATTTGCTTGAATGGGTTTTGTTGGTCCTTCTAATCTAATGCTTGATATGCTTTCTCTCATGCTTGTTTCTCTTCATTGAGTTCTTGTGCGGATTTGACCTTAGTTGTGCATATCATACCCATTGTGTAATGTCCTGTTGACATATGCCTATGTTATTGAGGTTTTAGTGAGTTGATTTGGCTATGTGCTGTTTTTGGCTAAACAAAATTACCTATTGCACATTTACATTTGTGTCTAGCTTTGTGACCTAGGATTATTTATGTCATGATTGTGTGCAATGTCACTTTGAAGCCTGAATGTATTACTGGTGATATATCTATACTGCGTTCTACCATAGTATGTTATATCTTGCTATGATACTTCCTGAACCATGTATGGTCAGAATCTCAAGTATAACTTTCTGTTTCTTATAGTACTATTATTCTGATACTGATGTTTTATTGTTCCATCTATTGCGCTCTGTTTTTGTGGATGTTATTGTCATGGTCTTGCAGATGACTCCAACAGAGAAGAAATCTACTGCCAAAAGAAGTGACAGAAGGATGAAGATGGACAATACAAAGTTTAGATCTCCTCAACACTTTGAGAGATACACCCAGTATTACATGAAAGCACCCATCATTCAAGAGAGGTTCATAAACTTGGTGGATTTGAAGGACACTTTCATTCCAAGTTGTTTTGAGGGAAGAAATTGGGAGAAACTATTGAGTAACTTGCCTGGAGTATGTGAACCTCTAATTAGGGAATTTTATGCTAATTCTGTATTGAGAGAGCATGAGATCAACTGCTGGATAAGAGGAAAGGAATTCACCATAGATGTAGATGATATCGATGAAGTGTTGGGCTTTGACGGCTTAAATGACCATGATTTCACACACTATAAGGATGGGATGTTGTCCTTAGAAACCGTTCAGTCACATATTGGTGGAGTTCGAGAGGGAAGATGTCTCAACAGTAATGCTTTTCCAGTAGATATGAGATGCCTCACTGTGATAATGATGTTCAACCTATATCTAGTGAAGAAGCTGACCACATCCAACAATGCTAGAGCCATCTTTCTCATGGAGCTCAAGCAGAAGACCTTTATAGACATCAGTGCTCACATATTCTACACCATTGTTGATGAGACAAGAACAACATCAAGGGCCAAGCTTATTTTCTCTAGTCTTCTCATGAGAATTTTTAGACTAAAAGGAGTGGAAATCCCTCAAGATATAGGACTCATGCCTACTCCCTTAGCAAGTAACAATCTAACCATCACAAGGATACGAGTGCGTCTTCCGGGTGATGAAGAAGAAGGTGATCAAGAAGAAGGTGAAGGCATGGAAACTGAGACAGAAGCTGTAGGTCAACCCTTAAGTTCAAGAGGCCATAGTAAGAGAAGCAGAGCATCAGTTTCATCAGACGTACCTCCAGATGCATTCCAGATCATCTTAGAGAGGATTGATGGGCTCAGAGAGGTTCAAAATGAACACTTTGACAGGCTGGCTGCACTCCAAGACCAGATGACCAGTCTGTCAGCAAAGCTTGACAGCTTCACCACACAGCAGTGACCCCTTGGCCATTCCGGTCAAAAAGGGGGAGATGGAGATTATTTTTGTGGAGAATAGCTCTTGAGGGGGAGCACTTGTTGAGGGGAAGCATGCATAAAAACATTGACTCAACAGTTTACTTTATATGTTTATGTTCATGTGCCTTTATATTACCGCCTTTTTTTTTGTTTTGCTAAATACATTTGGTTTAAACTGTTGGATATAGTTCTTTGTTGGTACTTTGATATATATAGTTGTTATTTTGTTTAGTTTGTACCTTTTGTAGCTGTTCTTTTTTTTTTTTTTTTTTTTTTTTTTTGTACCTTGCTTTTGTAAGCGTATTTCTACCATCTGCTTGTGTGGCATTTGGTTATATTTTGTACCCTTGCTTTGTAGCTAGTACTTTTAAGTTAATGTTATGCATTTCCTTAAGTAGATCACTCTTGTGCCATTTGTTGGATTTTTATCCTTAATGCAATTACCTTGTATTGTTGCATTGGTTGAGTGTTGGACATGCAAATGATACTTTGCATTGAGTTTATTAGCTTGCATGTCTGGATGTTCATTCCATGTGTGAATGAGCATTGTGATTACTATTTCTAGTGATTGTTTGTTTTTGGTCAAGCCTTGCTTTATTGCTTTAATCCGTTTTTGCTTGATCGCATTGTGCTTGCTTCATATGCAATACAAGTTTTTCTGCATACAATGATTTTATTGTGTGACTGCTTTTCAGAAAATACTTGTACTTATGATTCAAGAGCTTCACAGATTCTAGAGTTAGGTATGAGTGAGTTTTGTTCAACTGTTCCCAACTCACGCGTTAAGTCAAGAGTTTATTGTAGGGTTTTGTCACAGAATAACCAAAGGAGGAGATTGTAAGGTTGAATTTTATCAACCATTTTGTTGGCTTTATTCTGTGCCAATTTTGTTGTAATTCAGCACTTAAAAACCCTGTATTTTAGGTGGGAATCATGTAAGGGTAGTGTGTGAAGAAATGCTTAAGATTGTGCAGCAGAACAGGGACTCGTGACTGGATCTCGCTGGTGTCTCGCGACTGTCAAGCCGCCAGAAGTTGCACACGAGTGAAGCATGCAGAGAAGAACTCGCGACTGGTCTTACAGGTATCTTGCGACTGGCAAGTTGCTAGAAACTGAACTGTTGTGCCAGCTGGTGCACTACAGGACAAAAATTTTAGTCTGGTAGGCCAGTTAGTTCGCGGCTTGAACTCGTGACTCAGTTAAGCCGCGAGGCCAAGCCGCCAAATAGCTCTGTTTTAGAAAAACTGACTCTTCGCATTCCTCTCTCACCCCAATATATACCTACGAAATGTAGAGAGTTTCAAGAGAGAATTTTAAGGGAGAAACCCTAGAGAAAAACAAGATTGACTCATCCACAATCTTTACCTTGTGACTCTTCAAATTCCTCTACTCTCACCCTCTCCATTGTAGATCATTGAGAGGTTCATTACCCAAGACCTTACCTTACCATACCCATATTTGTGAGAAGGCTTTTTGGTACTTTGGAAAGCAGTTAGGAAGGGACCAATTCATATTGGTTGATGCTATGGGCGATAGCGGGATCCGAGAAGCTAAAGAAGAAATAGGTTCGGCGTAACCTCGTTGGAGTAGGAGCTTGGAGGGCTTAGGTACACTTGGTAGATTAGGCTTGGAGGGTTTATTGCTGTCCTTGTATCCCAACTACATTCTTTAGTGGATCATTTGACCGTTTGGAGGGCGGCGGAGAGGTTTTACGCTAAGGGCTTCGGTTTCATCTTCGATAACACATCGTGTGTTGTCCTTGTTGTCATTTAATTTCTGTTATGGATGTGATTTTATTTAACTTAGATTGTTTATCAATTCTGTTTTAGGCTTTAGTTCATTTTTCACAAATTTATCGTTTGATTTAAAGTTTGAATTGATAATTTGTAAATTAGGGGTCTAAACGTTCATAGTGTTTTACACGCTATTTGAACTTTTAATATGTACCATAGGGTTACCAAGAATCTTTTGGATCTTCATTATGTGATGAATTGAAGAACTTTGCAGCCAACAAACTTCTCTAGTTGGTGATTGAAGTTGCGTACTGGGATCCGCGCAATTGGTTAGTCACGCACTTGGGAGCCGTGCATCAAAAGGAGAAATTGCCACTACAGAACATGTCCAATTGTGTATTGGGGTAAGGGTTCAACTGTAGGTTGGTATAATGTACTGAGATTCCTTTACTTGTAACCGCTTGTTGTGATAATAGTGGAATTTCGGGAGTGGTGACCTTAAAATCACTTGGTGGGATTTTTGCCGTATAGGTTTTTCCCATTCGTAAAATAATCACCGTGTCAATTTATTTTCCACTGCATACTTTAGTTATTTGGTGATTTGTTTGTGCTACCACGCGCTTTTCATGTTAATTAAATTAATTAATTCACTTGGTTAAATTAATTGGTTAATTCATTACAAGAGGTCAATACGTTTTTGGCCTATCATCGGCTAAAGACCTTTTGAAGGTTAAGTCAGTGATCAAGGAATCTCCAATAACTCAAAAGTATAAGAGCTTGGAAATCTCACGTACCCTTGTGAAGAGGAAGCTTGATGAATATATAGTGGTGTAGAGTTGACCGCGATCCCATGAACATAGGGTTTTTCCTTGTAAGGAAGATATGAAGTGAATGTTCCGAGATCTTAGGACTTTATATCCCATATTTGGAAAATACAAATATGTAAAAGGATCCTTGGATGTGCTATGTAAGTTCTTTCCATATAGGGATGCATGAGTGGAGAACAAGTAAATGGTGTGGGGTGTAATCTATCATCATTCTTGTGCAACCCGACGGGTGCTTTCTCGTCTGACAGCGTACGTAAGCGGGGACCTGGCCAATGTCATGTATTAATCAAACCCGAAGAAGACTTCCAACCCAAAGGATAAAGATGGATCGAAGGGCGACTCAAACTCGAAAGGTAAAAGAGTTAGAAAATTCCCAGGACAAAATATCTCTTATCAATATTTTTCTTTTCTTAGGATATGCATTTTTAAGGAAGAGTTTAAATGAAGTGACATTGAAGAGAATGTGAGAGTACTTAAAGATAAATTTTTTTGGGTAATTGGAAGGTAAAAGCTATAAAGTGTTTTGATAAAATTTCAACAAAAGAAGCTAGTAAAGTATGGGTGGCCGACATGTGGAGAGGGAGATGGGGAAAAACTAATGGGCAAAAGATGAAACATGTAAAAAACTAAGGGGCAAAGACAAGCTAGGGTGGCCGGCTTATGATAAGACTAAATTGGGACATTAACTTTACTTACTCTATAGCATTTCAAAAAAATTTTAGGGGCACACACAGCTTCTTCCTTGCCCAAAGTGCTGCTCAAGGCTCTCACAAGGGGGGTGGGCCCCACAGATGGGTCCCACATGGGGTCCACCCACTTTGTGAGAACCTTGAGCAATGCTCCGAGACCTTATTTCCCCCTTTTGGGGGCCTTTCTCTATTAGGGGGCCTAGGTCGCTGTGACCTAAGATCGGCCTTGATTCAACTAAGACGATTGACTTAGTCATTTGGTTTTATTTATGATTTAGTTTATAAATTACGTTAACTTATTTTATAATGGTACAACTTTTTGAAGATTTATTTATAAAAATAAATAAATTTTGATAAGATTTAATATCTACTCTATGATGAATGTTTTTATCATCATGTCAAGATACTAATGGATTCCTTATTTGTGTGGGAAAGATTTGAACTTAGGTCATTTTTTTTACAACAAGAGAATTTACTAATTGAGTAGATTGGAATCAACTAAACTCTCATTTTCTCTTAGGCACAAATTATTCCAACTAAGCTCATTTTAATCTCACCAAAACAATTCTAGTGCCCTTGCATTCCCTATATGTGCAAGGAGGATGTTGTCTAAACCAAACCGCCTCTAGAAATTTGAAGCCATATAAAGCAAAATGAGCCTCTCCTTACCATTTTTTCTATAATATTTTATTCTTAGATAATGAACAAGTGAAATAAAGTAAAGAATGATGCCATATAATTGAAGTACAATCTCAAACCATTCTTAAGTATTTGACCCATGATTAAGTAAACATTGGAGAAGCAACCAATGAAATTAAAGTATTCTAATGAAAGCTAGAACATGAAAATGAACTAATTATAGGTTGGTTGGGCATTAATATGAAGGATTAATCTCTCTTTTGGGAACTGAATCAAGATTCTGATGGAAACTTTGATATGGATTGTTGAGTGCAGCAACATTTCCAGGGCGTGAGAATACAACCTACATTGTAGATAGTAGCCAAATATTTTTGAGTTCTATGTTCAAGTATGTGCTACAGAGTATAATTTCAAGATAGAACAGCAAGTTTAAGAGTCGATGATATAGCAATTTGCTTCAGTGGGAGATGTGTCAGTTCATGACTAATATAATTACCAATGGTAAGCGTCAGTATAATTTTGCAATTGTTAACAACTTTAAACTCTTAAATAAAATTGTATCTAATGAAGATGTGTGGTACTTTTTATTGAAAAAATCTTCAAATCTAGTCTCTATCACTGAGATATATATAAAAAAAAAAATAATAATAATAATAAAAAAATTGTTAACAATCACGGGAAGATTCATAAAATGTCCTTAAAAGGAGTCAATTTAGAATTCCATTTTGACGAATACAAATCTTATATTCCGTTTTTGTGTTTCACTTTATACTCTACTAATAATAACTTGCCATATATTCTTTTTTACTGTCGTTATAAAATAATTAAAGTTTAAAATGAAAAACATTAGACACATGGCATACTATAATCAGTGGAACATAAAGTGAAACACAAAATGTGGGGCATGAGATTTGTATTACATTGTGAATTATTATTATGTTCAAGTTTATCAATAATCTTAGTTAATTGTAGATATACCATCCTACAATTAAAAGTTATAAAATAATCAATTGTATATATTTTGAAAAAAAAAAAAAAACTGTAGAAAGTGTTAAAAGTATGACAACATCTAAAAAGGTTTTCTATGAATCTTGATAGATTTTAAAAAATTGTATAACATCCAATCAAAAAAGTAATTTATTTTTTCAAATTTATGTTTATGTGATTTTATTTACATAAAATTAAGATCAACGGAATTGGTTTTGTGGGAGAGGAAGTATTTTTTTTTTTCCCTTTTTAAGTAAGGGGGAGGAGGCTAGGGCTCAATAAAGGAGGGTTTCTTGGGTGAGGTTTTGGGGGGGGGGGGGGGGGGGGGGGGGGGGGGGGAGAGGGGTGGGGGTGGGCTGTGTCTCTCTCGAACCCCAGCTCAACCTATTATTATGGTGACAGTAGTGGTGAGAGGAGTGAGTGGAGAGGGAGAGAGGTGGTGGTAGTAGTATATACAAATGGGTGTTGGAGACGGTGCTATTGTTAGCAATGCAAAAAAGGGGATATGATAATGGTGGTGGGAGAATGTCGGGGAGGAGGATATAGGTGTTGGGAAATTAGGTAAAAATTGATGGAAACACAAAAAACTTGAAGTTGGCATAGGCACAAATTAATCTTTTATCGGGAGGGAGGTGGCAATGATGGCGGTATGGAGTAAGTTGAGGGAAGTGATGGTGTTTGTGGTGGAGAAGGAGCGAGGGATGAGAAGAAGGCATATGCTTGGTTTAGAAAATAGTTAAGGCATAAAATGTGAACCATTTTTTACAATTTTAATATAATTTCTTGTTGATCACGAAAATTATTTCTATCAACCATTTTAGCTTGTATCAAATATTAAAAAAAAATATGAAATATGTTTTCTCAACAAATAATTTGGTAATCGGTACTTAATGGTAAAAGAAATAGCGGTCATAGTGACATTTGACATGAACTTTTTAGCAACATCTTATATGAGTTTATATGTTCTTTTGTAGCATAATATTACTTTAGGTAAGAAATGTACCTGATAATCTCCAAGTGTACGTGACTTAAAACCAGCTGCACAATAATCAAAGTAATATTCCCACGTCCGTATGAACTTTTCATCAAATCCAAGAGCAAGGATTTTGCTAAACAAAAACATTAAAGCCCCGACATCAAAATGCAAAACTTTGTGATTAGCTTGATATCATAATCAGTTTCAAAATGTAGAATAATCATAATTTGCCACATAATAGTTTCAATTACACATTCTCATAACAAACTTGTTCTTTCTCATCTCTTCTACTCTACTATAAAGTAACAAAAACTTATGCATGTCCTAGTCTTCATCAACCTGTAACGAAAATAAATTTTGAATTATGTGTTACAAAAACTTGGTTATTAATTTATGTCTAACATTCATGGCAAGTTTCAATGGTATCCAATTAAATATTTAGTAAATCCTATAAGCAACTAAAATTACTAGAGGAGCATCTTGCACATTCAAATTTGCATCGACATTTTTTTACTTCGCAGAAACTAATTGACAATGCTCTACGATGGCTTTGTTTCTTTAACTAATAAAAAATTCTAAGCAATTTTCAGTGGAGGGCTGATGCAGCACCATGATAACAATAATGGGTGTAGTTAAAAATATTAAGATCCCAAATCTCTTATATATCATAGTCCAAATTGATAAAATTAGGATGTATTTTGTATTGCACATAAAGTAATCCTAATAATTTTACTCGTATTACAAGTAATGAAATTCTATGTTAATCTAGTTAGTTTATTGTTTGTATATATTTTTAAGGATTTTGTTAGGTCTATAATTATAGGTTGGAAAACCATGAACAAAAGTTGGTCTAGAATGAGTTTTTGAAAACTATTTGATGTACAAAACTTATGCTGTCATAGCTCAATACAACTGAAGTTTTTGGAGTCTAAACACTTGGTTCAACACTTATTCGATTGATGGAGAATTGCTGGTCTATATTTCAAATCAGGCCAAGTAGTCCAAATTTTAGAGTATAAAAGATGATACAGGACGACCAAATGAATTTTTGGAGAACTGCATATTGTGTTCCTAGGGTTTTTGTAATTGAGTTCCCTTACACCATGAACTGAAGAATAATATTTCAAGGTTGGTGATCAAGGTGAAGTTATTTGCACACATTCCATATAGTTGTTGCCATGAAGAATGTTCCAGAGGATTCTTGAAGCTACGAACATGGAAGAGTTATAGTTCGGAATGTTATATTAAAAATATTTATTTTTTTAGTTTTTCATAATTCATATCAATTTGGTTAATACTAAATTTTTTGTTTATTTGTTTGTTTTTTTTTTTTTTTAAATAAATCCTGATAAATAGGTTGACACGATTGATCCGTTTAATAAATGGGTCGTGGTAGGGTTGAGGAATCTTGATTCGTTCAATAAATATGTTGGATTAGTTTTAACTCATATAGTTGGATACTCATGAGTTGACATGATATGAATCTGATGTGCGAACATAAATTATCATCTCTACTCATAAGAAGGTCGGTCTTCCGCTTGAGGGGCCCACATTGGGAGGCCTGCTCAATAGAGGAGGAGATAATTTATTAATTAAATACTAAAACAGGCAACAATTATCTTGTGGGAGCAGCGGACCTAATGGACCTCACATCTACGAGGAAGGTATGCAGCTGCTCCATATGACACCACCTCCCAAACAAGCTAGCATTTAACCATCTTCAACTAAATTTTAGCCAAGAAATTCCTTTTAAATATGATACATTTTCACAATTTGAAATTTATTAAAATTGAATCTTATAATTATTAACTATTTTACTTGGTGAGAAACTAAATTAAATTTCCAAAGTAGGAAAAAAATTTGTAATTTATCTTCAAATAGATTTTAGCCAAGAAATTCCTTTTAGATATGATACATTTTCACAATTTGGATATTTATTAAAATTGAAGTTTATAATTATTAACTATTTTACTTGATGGGAAACTATATCAAATTTCCAAAGAAGAAAAAAAAATTGCAAAATTATTCATATTGAACATTTTCGTAATGATGGTTCTACTCAAACTTAGTGATATAGCGAATGGTTCTACTCAAATTTTAAGTTACAAAATACGTTCATGTTTTACCCGATTCAAAATTTCAAAAAATGTTGTAAGGCATAAATATGGAAAATGAAAAAAAAAAAAATGTAAATAGACATACCTAATTTATTTTTCTTACCTCTGGTTGTCCATTAAATTTTTTCTCCAACATCTGAGTGTTTGGTAGTAATGAATTCCTATGTTCTCCACGTGCTCCACGCTGCACTTACAAAACTTTGAATTAATATTCAGGAGAAATAAATAGTAAAACCAAACAATGAATTTAATACCAAAGTCTGGATGCGTTAGCCATGGCTGATATTATCCTGCTCAATGAAGGTAGGCATCCACCGGGAAATATATATTCCTTTATAAAATCCGAACTTCGCCTGTACTCGTCGTAACGTTCGTCTGGTATTGATATGAACTGCGAAGAGACAACCACAAACCAGCTTCAATGGTTAGAAGTATATTTAAATCAAACGCATAGAAGAGTTATAAAGACCAAGACATTATAACAAAACTGGGAAAAAGATATATATATATATATATATATATATATATTTATTTATTTATATATATAGGACATCATTTGTTTAATTACCTGCAGAACAAAAAGCCCGTCATCTGCTAATAATGATTCACAGCAACCAAAAAACTCTTCCATATATTCATGGCCGACATGTTCTATCATCTCACTGAAAAATGCTATCAAAATATCAAAATTTTTTTTTACTAATGATTGAGGCCAGAATATGTTGGAGTCGGCTCATGTGGTTGTAGCACAATAGGGTAAGTGGAGAGGAACGTCACCAACGGATATAATATATAAGCATTAATTTCTCATATAATGGATTAATTGCTTCTCACTCTTGTGGAAGTAGGTATATTACTGAACAACGATAAAATCTTTATGTTGTTTTTCTTTCTTTAATCTTACTTAAACCGATCATATTCATTATGGACTATTTAAAAGAGTTAGCGTCAAAGGGGTTAGCTTTTAGACCACTGAACAAACAGTATTTTTTAAGGCCAAGTTATTAATTAGGTCAATTGTGCAAGCCTTAGGTTAAACAAATAGTCAAGCATATCATGCATATTGAAAAAGTAAAAGACACAAGATATACTGACTCAAGAAACCTTATAAAACAACTTGTTTCAAAGGAAAAACCTAGAGACACTAATCCTAAAGAAGCCAATCCACTATCAGATAGAAATTTACAGTCAGAATATTAATGCATTGTAAATCTAGCTAAAGTTAACAAACTTAACTTTGAATTCCACAGACTTCTCTGATATAATTTTGTTACAAGAAGAAATATTTCTAGTTCACGCTTTAGAACTTGATTCCACCGGTACTAAGAGTATGTGTGTAATCTCCGGTAGAAGCTTGAAGGAGTACAAGGTACAGGACATTAGATCCAAAAGAGTAGATCACAAGTCTAGAAAAACGTGTATGTGTTTTCTTTTTTTACTTTGTGAAGTAGGATTGAAATGCAAAACGTTTGATGGGCTATTGGGCTGCAAAACAAATTCTGCAAATGTGAACTTTGATCGATTGAACAACAGTTTTGACCGATTGAAACTGCTGAAAACAGATTACTTTAAATAATAGCTTCCTTGTTCTTATATCTAGACAAATTTGTATTTAGCGTTTGCCAATTAACATATACATATATAGAACCTAACAAAGGGAACTCACCAGGATATAATTCTGTCATATTTGTGGGAATCTGGCAATTGGCGGTAATCACAAAGAAGAAACTTAATCCGGTCCTGAGAGCAAAGTTGATTAATTAAGGTTAATTTTGAAGTGAATTGACCGTAAGAAAAAGAAAATTTTCATAAGATGTGCCATACTTAAGCAGATGTTTCTTGCTAGGACAAGAACCAATTATTATATGCAAATTGTAAACCTAAACAAGGCAAAACAAACTTCCAAATTCTTTGCTATGTGCTTGTTAAGTATGTCAATGTGACCACAACAAAACAACGATCTTGTTTCTATTCTTTTATCACAAAAAATGGTCCTTGATTTAGTTTTAGTTTTCATGAATTTAAGATTATATATATCGTTCAACATCATTAAAATTTAGGGATAATTACAGTAAACCCACCTGTACTATGGCCCATTTTCACTTTGCCTACCCGTGGTTTAAAACTTTACACTTTACCCACCTGAAGTGCCTTCCGTTAGGAATCTGTTACCCACTTCTCCCTTTGCCGTTAGAAAAACACATTTTTATGAAAAAACAAACATAACAAAGATAAAAAAGTTAAAATTTTTTTATTGCTTAAGAACTTCTTTGAGAACAAAACACAAATCAACAGTATTACTATTCTCTTGTTCAATGGGTTATTCAAACATCTATTGGTTTAAATCTTTACTCTGAGCTGTTTCTTTGCCTAAAAATCAATCTCCTTTTATGTCTTTCACTTTTATGTCTCTCTCCTCTAAAAACAAAAAATAACAAAGAAAACTCAAACAAACAAGATCAAAGAGGGGGGTTTTGTAGCTTGGGTTCAAGAACACACTTGCTCTTGGTATGAACAGTCTTGAGCCAATCAACCCGAATGAAATTTTCATATTCGAACAAATCCTAAAAACATTTACAAAAATCCTACACTTGAAAGTGCTCTACTCTAATTTCACAAAAATCCTTTCAGTCTCTCCAATCTCAAACCAAAACCAAAGCAAACCCCTCTTCAAAACCCAGACCCACCACACCTAGCAACACAAACACAAACCCACTACACCCGCAGCAAAGAAAATAAGATAGCAGAGAGAGAGATAGGCGGATCGAAGTCACAGTCGTTTGAGAGAGTTTTAAAGATGAGAGAACAGGGGTTTAGAGAGAGCTCAGGCCGAGAGCTTAGAGAGACTGAGCTTGGGTTTAGAGTGAGAGAGAGAGCTCGGTGAGATTTATTGTGGGAGCTTGAAGGGTCAGCCATGGAGGTCCGATGGAGGAGCTCGCCGCTGAGGAGGAGCTCGGGTTCGATGGCACCGTCTGAGCTAATGCAGTCGCCGGAGATGTATTGGTGAATGAACAAGCAGGTCAAGGACTCGACCCACATAGCCCTTCGTTCCCAGAAAAGCTTCCTTTACCAAACTTTTTCACCAACCCAGATCATATCTGGTTTGTAACTTTTGGGGTAAAACAGATCTGGGTAATTTTCTCGAACAAAAAGTTAACTTTGTTACAACAATAACTGAAACATAACCAGAAAAATTATTAAAGTGATGAAAAGGTTTAGAGAGGGAGAGACCTGAGAGCGTCTGAGAGAAGGAAGAGAAGGAGGGAACAGTGGAAAAGGGAAAGAAAATGAAATGAGAGGAGAGGAAAGAACTTGTGTGGGTTTTTAGTTTTTAAGCTTTGAATTGAAAATTTGAAAAGTTAAAATGTTAAATCCATGAATACGATGTTGCTGAAGTTGGGTTTTGGATTAGTGGTTAGCTTTGGACGACGTAAAGCAACTACAAAAATCTAGTGACATCATTTTTCGGGTTTGTTTTGCTGCACTGTTGATTTGTGTTTTGTTCTCAAAGAAGTTCTTAAGCAATAAAAAATTTTAACTTTTTGATCTTTGTTATGTTTGTTTTTTGGTAAAAATGTGTTTTTCTAACGGCAAAGGGAGAGGTGGGTAACAGATCCCTAACGGAAGGCACCTCAGGTGGGCAAAGTGTAAAGTTTTAAACCACGGGTAGGCAAAGTGAAAACGGGCCATAGCACAGGTGGGTTTACTGTAATTATCCCTAAAATTTAATTCCACCAAATAAAGCGTGATGACTCTTTTTAAATGATGCTGTACTACATTTACATTTACATTTATTAATTATCATATTTTTACCATAAAATAGGTCCAACATAAATTAGATTTATTAACTATCATATAACTAAGGTAAATGGATGAAATTGTTAGTTGTATACATGTGAGTGAAGTTTTACATTGAATAATGATAAAAAGAGTGAGTAAAGAATAAAACATAGTCGGACCCAAATTCAAAGACTTAAGCATCTTGGATCATGCAGTGTCTCTATATGTTATATTAGCTATTCAATTGGATGAAGTGACAAGGTTATCAACGTCCCTTTCGTCATTGGAGCGGGAACACTTTATCGTACAAAGCAAACCCATAAAGGTCACACAAATGATCTTGGAAAAAGACCCAACAAATGAATATTGCTAATGGTGCTAGATAATGCTGTGGCGTGAGGTTCCCATGGACTTAGAAGTGCAAGCCAAGTTCACATTGATAAATGTGAGAGGTTGACACGGGGTTCACATAGATGGTGTAAGGCCCATGAATGATGCATTGATGAAGAAAAAACCCATAAGGCAAGGGAAAGCAATTAGGATTTTTTTCATGACCCCAAAGAGGTCTTGAAGCCTGTGAGGAAGCATAGACTCGCATGTAAGGGGCTGAGAGATTATTGAGTATACTTATATGAGTAAAGCTCCACATTGAATAATAATAAGAAGAGTGAGTGGCTATTATTATAACATAATTGACCAAAAATCAAAGACTTAAAGCCTTTTAGATTAAGTGATGTCCATATATGCTATTATCTACTCAATAACACCAACTGAAATGATACTGTGTTCAATCAGAAACAAAAATTTTTACCATCCAATATATATTCCATATGTATTGATATTAATGATATATGCATTTATGGTGAATGTCATTCATTAAATTGGTACCTGAAGGCCAGCATCTTTCACTTTATTTTCCGCAAGTTTTAGTTGCTCATTAGACAAAGTGATGCCAGTGTATTTGCATCCAGTTCGATTGACAACTTCAATAGCAAAGCTTCCCCAGCCACACCCAATATCAAGAACTTCATGCCTCTCATTAATTCTTGCCTAAGTTAATTGAAAGAAAGAAAGAAAGAAAGAAAAAAAAGGATTAAGTAAGGGCAGGGCAGGAAAATCTTCAAAAATTTGACATAATCCAGAATTAATTTCTCACCTTTTCAATTAAAGTAGACATTTTTCTCAGCTGCGCAACCTTTAAGTCCTCATCTTCCTTCTAAGAAATATTGTTATAAAGGTGAATTCAAGTTAAAGCTAAAGCTTAAAAAGGTGAAAAAGTTCATTTTGATCCTGACCTTAAATACAGCGGTGGAGTATGTCATTGTTTCGTCCAGGAACAGAGCAAAAAGTTCATTACTCTAGAAACACAAACAAATCGAATAATAAGCTTATACTTGACATCAATTATGTCAGTAATCATGTTTGAATACTATCATTCTATCACTTATGTCACTAATTAGGTTTGTATACTATCATTCAACGAAGAAGATTATCATTCTAAACGTAAGTCTCAGATGTCAGCACGTGAATTGAACTCACATAGCCACACGCCTCTACATTCTACACCATTTTCCATCTATTCATATTTGTTGGTGAAATTTTCAGGACATAGGTCAAAGGCTAAATCATGTAAACTTTTGGTGTTCTCTCTCTCTTTTGTGTGGTTGTATATTTTTCTTTTGGGCTTTCTTCACTTCTCTTAAATTTTTTGAGATCATTCTAAATATTTTCACATCGATCTTGTGTAAGTTTTATCTGGATGCACTTTCTCACAACAAATTGGTATTAGAATCAAGGTTCATTACCTTTACCTTTGGATTGTTCTCTCTGGAATTTTGCTGATTGGTTCGTGGTTCTAATTAGTGGGTACAGAGGCGTCAAGCGAGTTCTATATACCTTCGGCAAAGTCCTCTAAAACCTCTGGTAGTCAAGAGACTTGAGAATATGATTTTTAATGACACAAGTTAGGGCAGCATGTGCAAGGCACGTGCTTGCCATGGGGGGGGGGGGGGGGGAAGTAGTAATTAAGGTTAATTCTAGATTTTATTTGTATCACAAAACAAAGATATGAATCATTTAATTTTTAAAATATATAGAGATTTACATTATCAAAAGAGACATTAATTTTAAGAATTTTGATTATTATGTCGTAAAAAGTTAATCTCATTTGCATAAGAATTTTGATCAACCACAAAATTAGGATAACTATTTAACATATAAATATTTATTTAAGTATAATAGTTTTTTAGTACCTACTTGTTAAAGACAATATATCTACTTTCTAAAACTTTTAAGAATGATAACGAATATCATTATCTTCCAACAATAAACAACTGTATTTTGCTAAGAAATTTAAAATAAAAAATAATAAAAGACATGTGTCATCGAATTTTTCATTAGATAAATGATAAATTTTGAAAATTTAAACCTAAAAAAATCAACGTTTTTTAGATAACAAATAAAACACCTAATATCATCATTATAACTTTTTAAGAATTTCTATCATTTAAAACTCAAAATACGTAAAGAAAATTTTTAGGATGTTAAAATTTAGTGGGAGTAATTTAGACATTATACAATAAAATATTTTAAGAATCGTAAGTTTTCATTAGGATTTAACTGAGAAAATAACAATATGACATATTTGCTCTTTTCCAAACCAAGAGTACTATAACTTTTACACATTCACCTAGCAAGTGTCACAACATTTTCACAAAACATTTATTTTCAGTTGTGGTTGGTCACAGTTTCATATTTTATTATTTTATCTTGACTTATAAGAAATTGACACCTTAATAATTGTAAAAATATCGCAAAATTTATTGTGTTAGTATAACAATATATATAAATGAAAAAAAGTACAAACGAATGACTGAAAAAAAAAACAAAAAAAAAAAAAAACAAAAATTGTAGCTAATGTAGCTACAGTGCCGCTTGGTACTGTAGCTACTGTGCAAAACTTGAGGGGGAAAAAAAAAGGATAGTGGCTCACTAAACCGAATGTACAATACAAAAACATTGTACGCGCATTCGCACAAAACATTTATTTCAGTTATGGTTGGTCATAGTTTCACAGTATCATATTTTATTATTTTATTTTGACTTATAAAATATTGACATGCCAATAATTATGAAAATATTGTGAGATTTGTTGTGTTAGTATAACAATATATATATATATATATATATAAAAGAAAAAAAAATACAAATGGAAGATTGAAAAAAAAAAAAAAAAAACTATAGCTACTATAGCTACAATGCCGCGTGGTACTATAGTTACTGTTCAAAACATGGAGAAAAAAAAAAAAAAAAAAAAAAAGATAGTTGCTCACGAAACCAAATGTATCGTGCAAAAAAAAAAAAAAAAAAAATACAAACCAGAAGACCAAAAAAAAAAAAAAAAAACTGTAGCTACTGTAGCTACAGTGCTGTTTGATACTGTAGCTACTGTTCAAAACATAAAAAAAAAAAAAAAAAAAAAAAGGAAGCCAGTGGCCCACAAAGCCAAAATGTACAGTGCAAAGCACTGTACGCGCATTCGCGCTTTTATATATAAGAAATTTGAAGTAGAGAAATTTGATAGAACGAACAGGCAATGCAAAGTTATACATATCTTAATACAAGAGTTAGATACTATTTTTGAAGACAAACTAGTTTGGGCTATTTCGAGCAAAACAGTCATTTTGGATTGGATTTCTTCTGCAAGATTTTTTTACCAAAAGAAGAAGAAGGAGAAGAAGAAGAAGAAGAAAGGTGAAGGGTGGTGACAACTAGGCCATAAGGTGGAAGGAGAAGTAGTGAGCATAGCATATTTATGGGTAGTGTTGTTGAGAAATATCAAAGAGTAATGCTTCCATAACTTTTGTCACAACTTGCTCACGTGGCAAGTCATGAGTGGTGGAGTTGTGAACCCACTACTTTTACTACACCATTCACAACTTGCCACATGAGCAAGTTGTAACAAAAGTTATGATTTTTAGCATTTTCTAATTTGAAATGAAAATCGTGTCTGTGTTGCATGTGTTGTGTGTGTGTGTGTGTGTGTGTGTGTGTGTGTGTGTGTATGAGAGAGAGAGAGAGAGAGAGAGAGAGAGTAGGTAAGAAAGTTAAGGAGAGAGATAAGAGTGGAGAAATTTGGTCAATTTGAAATAATAAGGAATTTAAAAAGTAAATAAGAAAAAGGTTTTGGGGCTTGGGCTAGTGATCTAACAAATTGTATTGATTGTCCCAAATTATTACTAAAAGACTACTAAATTTATTTTTTTAAATGTTAATGAAAATAGTTATTATATATATATATATTTATATATATAAAAGCGTTAATTTCGAAATAATACACCGGTATTATTTGATATAAAAACATTTCGTTCTCTTGATCAAACTAAAATGTTTTTGAGTAGAAAATTGACTCCCTTGGATAAAGATTATGACAAGAAAAATTAGACAAGTTTGTTGCACCATCTATTTGCATTTGGCCAAAAATCAAAAGTATTTTGTTATGTGAGAGAAAAAAGCTAAATAGTATAAAAGAAATCGGAAGGCAAATACATAAATTTAGCATTAATAACCATTGTCCTAACTTCCAAAAGTTTTGTAGAGGACTTACCTGAAAATTTATATTCCCAATAATTAGATCCAAGAACCAATAAGCACAGTCACCAAAGAGAACAACTGCAAACAACTCGGTAGTGAACCTTTCCTCTAAAACGAGTTTGTTGTAAAAGCAACCCAAATATCAAGACTTGGTCGAAAATTATTTCGTGCTTTAGAAAGATGGTAGGAATTAAGTAAAAACAACCTAGAAGAATAGAGGCACAAACACATAGAGAGAGCATGAAGAATTTATGTTGTTGACCGTTAGCCTACATCCATGGGTCAAAATGAAGAGAAAATTTCATTAACAAATTTGGAGAGTACAAAGATGGTGTAGATGCATTCTCACACCATCCAAACTCTAATACACCCAAATAACTTTCCTTCACAAATACCAAGACTAGGGCTGCATCTGAAACGAAGGGTAAATTTTCTTTACACTAAAATTTCTGCATATCACTCTCAAAGAGATTTCTCAGTAACTCAAACTAAAAACCAAGCCAATGTCACACCTCGCGCAAAACAAAGGCACATAAAAGCACCTAATCCAGCAACGTTGCGGCATCCATAATATCTCCAATTTTTTTTTTTTTTTTTTTTTGAAAACCACCTCCTCAAATTGAAAAGAAAAAGATCTCAAATATAAACAAGGAATTGAAAGGCCAGTCTTATACCAGCTCATAATGACGGGAGATGTTCCTGCGTGCCTGTGTAAGAGTATTTTGCCTCGAAAAATGCTTCAAAAAATAGCTTGCAGATCCTATAGCAGCCGTAAATATCAATGGTGTCCACCAACCCCTAAAGTAATAAATAAATAAATAAGTTAAAGTTGAGCAAAAGAAGGGGATAATTAATTATAATATGATTATCCAAGCTTCCAGCAAAGTCTGGCAGTTGGAATACATACCTTCTCTTATTCAATTTCAAGACAGAGGACTTTGACTCTCTGCTGGCAATAAGAATCTGCAAAACATATCAGCAATGTAAATTCTAAGGAGGTACATACCACAAACATGCTTTGTATGTATTAGGGTCAGAGCAGTGCCGTTTTGGAATTAACTCAAACTTTAATCAATCTTACCAAAAAGAGGTTTAGAAGACCTTCATTTTCATCGGTGAAAGAAATATCACCATCAATATATGCATCAGCAAGGCCTAAATCAGCCCGTGTCATAATCTGATCAAAACAATCTAGCGCTCATCAATGGTGTTGAGAAAATTCTGCAGTATAATAAAATGCCAATATAATTCTCAACCTATTAATTAACTTCGAAAAAAAAATAATGCTAATTTTAACAATAGTTATAGTATGTTGCAAGTGATCCATATAAAAATGATTCCAACATAGATTAAGAGTACCTTCCAATAAAACTGGGGATTATGAACTTTAAGAACTATTTTCATAGAACACTTTCTCTTGTCTCCTTCAAAGGTCAATATCGTGTCCCCTTTCTCCAATAAACTGCAATACCACAAGCATAGCATATCAATCTTATTGATGCAATTTAAGTATAGTTTGTGTGAAATTGTGGGTGGATAAAATTTAGGGGACACAATGGGACCCTAGCTACAACCATAATTTCGACCCAACAAATCACATGTTAAAGAAGATCATCTCAAGCCATCCAAGGACCCAAAAATGGGGTGGCTAAGGAGGCTCTATTAGTTAAGTCAGAAAATTAGTGGAGAAGAATAGATATAAGAATCACAAAGCTCCGTATGGTGCATATGGAGCTTGCCTTAATTTTATTTATTTTTGGCTAAGTGAATAAGTATTTATAGTGCATAGGCTAGGGAGAGGATTTTGGCCGGAAGGGACATATGAAGGCCTAATTAATTTGTGTCGGGGTGGCAACGAAATTGACGTGCTAGCTGGTTATTCTGTCAAGTCAATAGGCTCAAATAGCATCACATGCAACGATTGGTTGTTAGTGTTGGAGACCACAATTTGACTCCCTACAATTACTCTAAAAACAGGCCCGCGTGATGTGATGTCGAATGCCATAAAAGATTTGAGTGTGTTTTCCTCATTATCAATTGGTTTTGAGGTGAATTGGCATAGCTCACGGTCTAACAAATAGTATCAAAGCCAAAGTCATGGGCTCGAGTCATGGGAGTATCATTGTAAAGGAGGGATTGTTGAGGGATCACAATTTGACTCCCTACTAAATACTGGTTGACCTACGAGGCCAACCAAAATAGATGTTGGTCGACCTACATAGTTGACCTCAATTGAAACACGCAGACGTTCGTGACAAGTCAAAGCTAGTAGACATATGAGCTACTTATATGTCGGTAGACCTACGTGGTTAACTTAGGTAGAAGTTGGCCAACCTATGTATGTGACTGCCTTAAATAGATGGTCAACCTAAGTAGAAGTTGGCCGACCTACATGATCCAACTAAATTAAAATAGAATCTGGTAGACCTAAATACCGGACCTTTAGATGTTGGTCGACTTTCTGTGGGTCTTTGAGGTCCGGTCACCTAAAATTTGATTGTTGAGACAGTGGGCATTGAAAGTATTTTTCTGAGACGGTAGCAGCAGTTGATATTAAAGACGCGGATGTAGGACGATGGTAGTCAAGTAGTGTTTTTCTTTGGTAGCTGCAATCAACAAATAGTGGCAGTTGGTGGTGCGTGCCAAATATAAATAACTAGGTGGTGGCAGCATAGTTGGAAGACTGGGTATTGCAATTGGTGTCATGAAAATTAAAAACAATCTGGATTGTAATTCGTTGGACAAATTTTGAAAACCATATGTTGGATATAAATTTAATGATCCTATTGGCTATGAACCTATGGTGTCCGCACAAAGAATAATATCCATTGTAATTCATTATTGGGGTAAATTCAAATTAAAGTCCCATGGTTACAAAATCCCCAGCAGGCCTACATAATCAAGTCACCAAAACTTTATCCAAAAGATTCCAGATAAATTAACCTTTAACACCTCCTCAGTGACTGAATAAAAACATCCCCAGAATCATAATATTGAAACTTCAAAACTAGCTCTTCAATGATGATACATTTTCAATGTCCCCAGATTTTCATAGACTACCTATATACAATACTGATTTTCAGAGTGCATATATAGAACGAATATATAAAGAGGAAATCTATGTAAAGGGCAAACTCACATTAAACATCCAGCTGAGATATAAGTTCCAAGGAACCTAGTGACGAAAAGACGAGCCCCTGCTTCTATGAGAGATGGTTTCATGTGATTTGGCTTGCTTAGAAGAGCATTGATTTCTCCAATCAAACTATGTACCGCAGCCATGCCAGCCTACCAACAAGTATATCCAGTTAGATATCCTTACTTCAAACTAAAGATTTTCTTGAATGAAATGTATAGAACTTAGAAAAAGACAAACAAAATGTTACAGATTGGACACCGTTTTGTCGGTGGTTGAATTAGACACAAATTTCCTGGAAGGCCTGGCTCTAATTTTCTACAAAGAGAGAAGTTGTGAGTAACAAAGTGTTTACGAAACTTAGCCCTGATCAATACAAGGGAAATGACCAAGAACATCTGGAATGTATAAGTTGTGAGTAACAAACTATTTATTTCCCCTTTTCGTAAACATCAATTTTTTTTTTCCCATAACTTTAGCCATGCAAATGGAAGACATATGGCTTGTTTTGGTATCGAAAGTCCAACAAACTTTTATTTGTGATGGCGTTTTCTCATCCGGTTCATTGAGTTTAGACTTCCTCTCGAATGGTTTGGTTTCCACTTTCCATATGGCGTTTTCTCAGAGACTTCTAATTCAATTTTACTTCCTACTTTTCTCTGAGAGAGAGAGAGAGAGAGAGAGAGCAGCGGCGGCTCCATTCAATTTTACTTCCTACTTTTCTCAGAGAGAGAGAGAGAGAGAGAGCAGTGGCGGCTTCATAATTTTTCTACATGGTTTCTTTATTCAAATTTGTACATAATATTAGTAAGAAAATAAAAGATAAACTATAAGTTCTTTAGGCATATTGCTTCTGTTGGAGTATTTTAATATTAATAAATTAAAATGAATAAATATTATAATATAAATGTAAAAAAAAAAAATATGAGAGTGAAGATGAAAGATTAAGAGTTAGTAAAATTGTTTAATATCATATTGAAAAGGAGAGAGACTATTTTTTTTTTTTTTTTTTTTGGTGATTAAAGGGCTAATATAAATTGACTCAGATATTAAGCTAGATACTTGTGCAAAGGGGAGGTGAATGTAGAGGTATTTGGAGGTAGCTGGCATAGTTGATAAAGGAGGCTAGAGGACAAGATGCACTCATGACGCAAGAGAGCAATATGGTGCAATATGTTGAAGGGTTGTGGGCAGATTCTGGTGCTAATAGGTATGTCTGCTATGACAAAAATTGGTTCAAGTTGTACACTCCTTTTGAAGAAGAAAAAACTATTATGCGTGGTGACTCTAGCAGAACCAAGGTTCTTAGGAGTGGTGAGATTGATTTGAAATTCACCTCTGGACATGTACTAACATTGAAAGATGTACTTTACACTCCAACCATGAGAAAGAATTTGATGTTAAGTTTTTTTGCTTAACAAGGCTGGCTTCAAACAAACTATATATAGAATCTAATAATTATGTAATTACTAAAAAGGGATTATTTGTGGGCAAGGGTTATGCTTGTGATGGAATGTTAAAATTGAATGTTAAGAATAATAAAGTATCTACCAGTTCAATTTATATGCTTTCTTCTATTAATTTTTGGCATGCTCGTTTGTGTCATATAAATAGTAAATATGTAGGAATCATGAGTAGTTTAGGATTAATTCTAAAACTGTCAAAAGATTTTGAAAAATGTGAAACTTGTAGTCAAGCTAAGATTACAAAAAGGCCTCATAAAAATGTTGTAAGAAATACCGAATTGCTTGAATTAATTCACTTCGATTTATATGAATTTGAGAGAGTTTTAACTTGTGGAGGAAATAGATATATTATTACTTTTATTAATGATTCCTCAAAATATACAACTGTTTATTTGTTGAAAAATAAAAGTGACGCTTTTGAAAAACTTCAAGATTTTTTTAAAAATGTTGAAAATCAATTCGGTAGGAAAATAAAAAGAATAAGAAGAGATAGAGGTCGTGAGTATGAATCAAGTGCATTCGACTCATTTGTTCAGTCTTTGAGAATTGGTCATGAAACTACTGCACCATATTCACCTGCATCTAATGGTGTGGCTGAAAGAAAAAATAGAACTCTAATTGAGTTAACAAATGCCATGTTAATAGAATTTGCTGCACCTTTACATTTTTGGGGTGAACCTATTTTAACTGCATGTCATGTTTTGAATAAAGTGCCACATAAAAAGTCACATACCACACCTTTTGAGATGTGGAAAGGACATAAGCCAAATTTGAAATATTTGAGAGTATGGAGTTGTCTTGCTTATGTAAGGCTTATTGACCCTAAAATACCTAAATTAGGTATAAGAGCTACTATTTGTGCTTTTCTTGGTTATGCGATTAATAGTACAGCCTATAGATTTTTTGATCTTGAAAACAAAATAATTTTTGAATCTGGAGAAGCGATTTTTCATGAAGAAAAATTTTCTTATAAATTGAAAAATAGTGGGGGTGAAGAAAAAATTTTGTCACAACCTAGTTCTTTTACTTCTCATTTATAAAATCAAGAAAATTTTGAAATAGAACCTAGAAGGAGTAAAAGAGTTAGAGTTGAAAAGGAATTTGGTCCTGATTATTATGTTTTTAACATTGAGGAAAATCCCCAAAATTTAAAAGAGGCCTTAATATCACGTGATGCTATATTTTGGAAAGAGGCCGCAAATGATGAGATGGAATCTCTAATTTCTAAGAGCGTTACCATCAGGTGTGTCAAATATCAAATATTTGGTGTTTGATACACCAAACACCAAAAACCAGCCTTTATCAAATATCTTAAAATTTTTGACATGCGGCTTTAGTACCGTCTCATATTTGAAACGGTACGGACAATTGTGTCAAAATTTATATTATTATTTTTTATACTTTTTCTCTCTCCTCCCAACACATATCTCTCTCTCCTTCTGGTTCTCTTTCTCAATTCTTTTCTCTGTCGTATCTTTCTTTCTACAGTCATTCTCAAACGCAAATGCAAACTCAAGGTCTCCCTCAAAAAAAAAAAAAACCCAAAAACTCTCTAAAGATCACTCAAAAACAAAACCACCGATCAATTTTCTTTGTTGATTTTCCTAATTCCCTATCTCTCTTTGGCACTCCCTTTCAACCTTCGATCTCTCTGACTTTGACCCAAACTTTCATCTCTGTCTAGCCCTCTCTGTTGCTCTTTCACAACCACGTCGATCTCATCACAGTGACCATCATGCCGTGCCGCCAAGCTTCGTGCCATCCACCATGTCACGTCACGCCACACCGCGCCGTCTAGCTTGCCGTACCATCTGCCACGCCACGCCGCCGAGCTTGCCATGCCATCCACCCCCCACACCGTCGATCTCTCATCGTGTGAGACATTTCTTATCTTTTGTTTTCTGATTTTTTTTTTTTTTTTTTTGTGGGTTTTATTGTTGTGGCTATTGGTTGATTTTCATGGGTTGTGGTGGTGGCTTGTTTTGTTGTTGTCTGTAAGTTGTGAGGTTCAGGTCTATCTAGAGGGATTGGAGGTTGGGTTTGTTTGATTTGGGATGGGTTTTGAGATTTGTGAATGTGGTGGGTTGTGGGTTAGTTGTGGCAGTGGTACTATAATTTGGTGGTTGTGGTGGCTGTCGGTGTTATTGTCGTGGCCGTTACTGAACTTTACATTTAACAAACTTTGCTTTATATTTCACATCGATATACTAAGCATTGATAAGTTTCTTTTATTTGTTAGTTTGACATATTTTTAATTATATCAAAGAGACAAATAAAATGTAAAAAACTATTACGCATAAATAATTATTCCTAAGAGACACTTAGCTTGAATAACGAGAACTCAATGAACGTACCTAATGGCAAGGGGCCTTGAATGCACTGGTGGTAGAGGCGGCCTCACAATAAGGCATATTCGTGGGACCTTGAATAGGCCCATAGCTGCACCAACAAGAGTGCTCCTCCAATCTGCATCGCATCCTTCTTTGACGCATTACAAAGTTGCCTGTAGAACCAAGCCAATGTTGCACTGTCCCAGCTGTACTGTCTCGCATTGCTAATTGGGTTGAGCAACTGCAGAGGCAAAAATGAGACCCGGTTCGCAGACTTGTCCATGAACAACAGGGCCCCCATCCGTACAAGTAAGTGGTAGCGGGCATGTTGCTGCACAACTTCGTCACTAGTGTTCGCAGTTGGGGGAGCGGCAAACTGTGCATCAAGCCACTTGTATTTTATCCTTGCCCTAGTAAGGGTAGACTTGTTTGAGTTCGGTATCACAGGTGGAGGTTCATGGCCCATCAATTCTTGGCACACCACGTTCCATTGCATGTCTATCCTCCCAGTGACAGGCAACCCATCCAACGGAACCCCCAGCGTCACCTCCATATCTTGCAAGGTGATACCCATTTCTCCATGGGGTAAGTGAAACGTGTACGTCTCTAGACACCACCACTCGACCAAGGCCGTGATCAAGGCGTGGTCGACCTCCATATCAAGAACCTTGAATAACCCGGTCAAACCTGCTGCATCTATGTATTGCATGATACGTGGGTCTAGCCCACCCTGCGGTAATACACATTTACGGCGTCGAACCTTTATGATGCCAGGCACCTCTTGCACACAGACGAGTACTGTGTTAAGTAGTGCACACGAGGTAATTATAAAACAGACATGTATTAATAATACAACTACATACCTCGTTAGCGGCGCACCTCCAAAGCGGAGTTGACCGATGATCCGGCTGTCAGGTCAACTGGGTACGATCGTTGGGTCCAGGCTGCACTCTATCTAGTGCTTGCATATCTGACATGGCAGCAAATAGATTGTTAACAATTATTTGACAAGTAAACCACAATTAATATAAAATAAAAGCATGAATACATCTTGTTTGACATATTATGATCCCAACAAGATTGTCAACATCACTTCTTACTCCCACTTAACATGCAATCCAAAAGCAATCAAATTAAAGCTTAAATAAATAAGAACTTGCCGTAATTTTACATAAAAAAAACTTCTTCTTCTTTTTTTCCTATTATATATAATTGAAGTAAAAAAAAAAAACACAAACAAATGACTAATTAATGTGCTAGAAACTTGATTGATACCTAGTAAATACGCGCTGAGCAATATTTAAATGTGACGGTTCTTTTTGGTTTATGATGCCTTTGAGAGTGATTTTAACAGGGAAAATATCAATTACAATTATTAAGGGCTGCTTATGGAGGGAAGAGATATTAAATTTAACCATGCGACACACAATATGTGATCTTCCCCCAAGGACATTTAAAAGGACATTTAAATTGAACTCTATGGCTTATGACCAATGCAATCACATAGTAAATATAAATTGTAGCAACTCAATGTTTAGGTATTCTATTCTCAGACCTATTCAATCAAACTTGGTATTTTCAACAAAATAACACTCTCTATAAGGTCATCCTTGTAGCTCCCCGTTTTATGTCCTATGCAATTGTCCGTTTACGATGGACCACTAAGATCCCTACAGCTATAGGTCATTTGGTCTCTAGTTCTCAAATTAATATCTAGAAACCTATACTAATTATTATACATTTCTACCACTAGACATGTAAGCATACCATGACTCAGTCAGCCCATTTCCCTACTTGTTAGGTCTATTTTCAACATTTTAGGAGTTAGCCCATCTCAAATTCACCAAAGGGTGTAGGACCATTGAATGTTCAATTATTCCTCTCCCCCTCCATATGGTCAATTTTAAACAAAGAGGAGTTGTATTGCAAGCAAAAGAACTTCTATGCAAAACAGTTGGTGCTAGAGGCATGAGTTGTACCAGGGAATGAATTTTTTTTTCCCGTAAAGTTATTTAAAATTTTCTACATCGGACTGATATGCAAAACAAAAGTAGTGTCAATTCCAAGAAATAATGATATTTATAAAAACCTAGATATACCAAAAACAATGAGTAGTAAAACTTTTAAGGGATGTGAAAGAACTTAATTTGTTTGTTGCTGTACTAAACGCTACCATTTCATTTCATCACTCTTACTGGTTTTTAACTGGACTTACAGTAGCGGACTTTCTGTTTCATGTGAATGTGTATTGCATTTCATAGATTTATGTATATAAGATGTCATTATGGGCAGAACATCTTGGATTTACTGAACACTGCTTCAAACAACCAGAGTCTCAAAGTTTTCATCATTTTTTTCTTAACCTGTGTACCTAATAGAACTAGTCTTTACGAGATGGGTTCTGCTTCAGAGCTAACAGTTGGTGCTAGAGGCATGAGACGCTAACAGTTGGTGCTAGAGGCATGAGACGCATTTTACACCATTTACAACAACTATTTTGACTCAAACGTAATTAGTTCGACACCATTTACAACAACTATAACAAAATCAGGCCTACAATCGAATAAGACACATTTTACACAAACCCAGAGACATCACTGAAACACCACTACTCAATTTGCCAAAACGTCCCATCAAAACCCCAAACCCCAAACACATTTAAACTCATTAATCACTGTCCATAATCATTGCGTCATGTAAAAGACAACAAAATTCTCACTAATGAGAAAATCACACAGACATAATCATATAGCAAGAAATACTTGAGATCATCATCATTACAGCATATAAAACACAACAAAATTCTCATCTTCATTAGTATATTTACTACTTTTTAAGAAGTTTCAACAAAATAATCAAAATCTCACATAAAACACAACCTAATATTAACCAAAATTAGAAAAGATATCAGAGGAGAGGATCGTACCTATAAGCAACGACAACGAGAAGCAACGATGACGGGAAGCAACGACGACTGATGGAGACTGGATAGAGAGAGAGACTGATGGAGAGTGGGGAAGCTTGATCGCAGAGCAAGTGAGGGCGAGTGTAGAGGGAGAGTGATGGCAGAGAGCAAGGGAAAGAGAGAATGAGCGAATAGGCGTTGTGAGACGTTAGAGTCCTATTGATTCAAACCGCTGAAGAAAACTCGCTTTTAGGTTTTCCGAGTTATGAATAACTATACAACCATTTTTTTATTGAAAAAAGCCACATCAGCTGCGCCAACATGGCACAACGGTCGGACTAACTCGATTATTATAAAATTGAGTTCTCATAAAAACTCGAGTCCCCTATTATTGAGTTACAAAAGAGGGGCATTTCCTTAATTAATTTGAAAAATGGGACAAAACGCTGCTTGCTTTCTGCGAAAAGGGCATTTGCCCATTTTGTTCCATGTAATAGACTTGTGGGTTTTAAGTTTACTTTACTTGTCTTGTTTAGCACACACACTTATACAACACACTTGCTTACTATATGAAGTCACTCGGACAAAATGGGCAAATGCCCTTTTCACACAAACTAAGCAGCATTTTGCCCTCTTTCCCAAACTAATTAGGAAAATGCCTCTCTTTTGAAACTCGATTTTCTCAAAATCGAGTTTAAAAAAAAAATTTTTTTGAAGCCCTATAGTAGCGTTTTAAGGAGTCTATAGTGACGTTTTCAAGACCTATAACGGCGTTTTATAACTCGACCTTCATAAAATCGAGTTATATGCAATTTTTTTTCATTTTTTTTGCCTATAACTCGACTTTGTAAAGATCGAGTTATAAAACGCCGCTATAGGTCCTAAAAACGTCACTATAGGCTCCTTAAAAACGCCGCTATATGGCCTAACTCGATTTTTAGAAAATCGATTTTCAAAAGAGGGGCATTTCCCTGATTAGTTTGGAAAAGGGGGCAAAATGCTGTTTAGTTTGTGTGAAAAGGGTATAGGCCAATTTTGTCCAAAGTTACTCTTATATATGTCATTACTTGAGACATACAATACATTAATTCAGTATTTTTTACACATTCGAGAAACTTATGTTCTTTCTTCGCTAGTCTAACTACAACTTGGTGAAAAATTATTTTAGTATTAGGAGGTGTCCTTTGGGACAAGAAGTAAGAGAATAATATGATATATTAATTGTTCTTACCTCTGATTGTCCATAAAAATTTTTCTCCAACATTTGAGTGTCTGATAGTAATGAATCCCGATGTTCTCCGGGTGCTCCACGCTACACTTACAAAAGTTTGAATTAATTTTCTCGAGAATATAGTTTATAACAAAAAAATAAAATAATACCAGCGTCTGGATGCGTGAGCCATGACTGATGTTATCATGCTTAATTAAGGTAGGCGGATGCGTCAGTCATGACTGATTTTTTAAGGAATATATATTTGCCGGTAAACGCCTACCTTAATTAGTCATCCTGGCTGACGTATCCGCCTACCTTAAGGAATATATATTTTACGGGAAATATATATTCCTTAAAAAAAAAAAAAAAATTCGAGCTTCGTCCTTACTCGTCGAAAGGTTGGACTAGTGTTGATGTGAACTAAAGAAGAGACAAGCACAAGCCTAGCAATATAAAATGGCCAATTGGTCTCACATACATAGCAATATAAAAAGGACAATTTGCGCATGAAATTATTGACAGGAGTGTATAACGAGTGTGAATTGATATTTTCTATATTTAAATTATTCCCATAAAAGAATTATAAAGATCAAGACTTTATAATAAAACTGAGAAAGAGATAGGACACCATTTCCATTTGTTTACCTACCTGCAGAACAAAAAGTCCGTCTTCTGCTAATAATGATTCACAGCAACCAAAAAATTCTTCCGTGTATTCATGGTCGACATGTTCTATCATCTCACTGAAAAATGCTATCCAAGATTAGATCATGTTATTTTTGTAATGATTCAGGTCGGATTAAAAAGTTTGTGGCAAAGGAACTCACCAGGATAGACTTGACCTTAAGAAAAAAAGAAAAATTTCATAAGATGATTTCATACGTGATTTTTATATACCACAAGGCAAAAGAGATCTATAAATTCTTTGTTATATATGTGCTTTTTATATACTTACTGTTATGGTAAATGTTATTCATCAAGTAGTACCTGAAGGCCAGCATCTTTCACTTTCTTTTCCGCAAGTTTTAGTTGCTCTTTAGATAAACTGATGCCAGTATATTTGCATCCAGTTCGATTGACAACTTCGATAGCAAAGCTTCCCCAGCAACACCCAATCTCAAGAATTTCGTGCTTCTCTTCAATTCTTGCCTAAGTTTATGGGAAAAAAAGGGCGACTAGTTAAGGGCAGGAAAATCTTTAAAAAATTTGACATAACCCAGTAGATAAGTCTCACCTTTTCAATCAAAGTAGACATTTTGCTCAGCTGCGCAACCTTTTAGTCCTCATCTTCCTTCTAAGAAATATTGTCATAAAGGTGAATTTAAGAATAAGCTAAAGTTTAAAAAGGAAGTTATTAAAACATGAAAAGGTAAATTTTGACCCAAACCTTAAATACAGCGGTGGAGTATGTCATTGTTTTGTCCAGGAACAGAGCAAAAAGTTTATTACTCTAGAAACATATCAAAACCAATTATTAGCTTCAACTTAATATTATAGCATACTATCCCACATTAGTTGTATGTGTTAGAGTTTCAGTGCTTATAATCTCAGACTATTATTATAAAGATTAGGGTCTTTAATAGTGATACTATGGTTATGTAATATATTATATAATTTTTTTAATAATATTCTATATATTATTTTTATGTTTATATGTTCTAATAAGAATTATTGTTTCTTTAAAATAAAAATAAAAATAAAACTGAAACTGAAACTTTTAACTTTGACTTTTTTTTAACATTTTAATGTTGTGCCACGTTAGATTTGCTGGCTTCACAATTTTACACCTCAAAACTTATTTTTTAAATAATTTTTTAGTTCAACTTTTACCGGATATCTCTCCTACTCCCCACTCGATAAGAGCTTCTTCTTCTTCTTCTTCTTACTCCAACTTACAGCAGGCATACGTTAGAAACTATCGCTAGATATATACATCAGAAACTATCGCTTCATAAGCTAAACAGACTACTCCTCTAGCCAATCACTCAAGAGTTGACCAAACTTTTGCAAGTTAAATTGGCCTTATTTAAGCATCGCTGCATAAGCTAAACAGACTACTCCTCTAGCCAATCACTAAAGAGTTGACCAAACTTTTGCAAGTTACATTGGCCTTGTTTAAGCGTGGAAGCACTTGCACTACATACGTTTCAAAGTTGCATTACAAACACCAGTATCCCCATGGCAATTGCATTGGACGCAGACATGAGAGATGAGGCTACTAAAATTGAGACCGATGGTTACTTTTGTGTGGACCCCGCAATTATATAACTAAAATCATCTGTTATTATTATTATTCCTACTCCATATATATACTCAATAGCTTTAATAGCCCAATTGACTTATAACAATTTGGAGGTGGAGTTTGCCACCGAACTTTAAATGGACCGTACTCAATCCAACTCTTTAACTTTACTGCATGAGAAACTCTGTCGCATGATTTGCAATTCTATTAATATATTCAATGTGAAAGCACTTGCACTTGCAGCTATTGTAAACTTGAGGAGATTGAAGATGATTTAAATACAGTTCCAACAGTAAAGAAGAAACAATGCAAGACGGTGTCGTTCCAGTGCAAGGATAAATAGAACGGAGTCGTTTTGATGTTTGAATGTATATAACTTAAGTGATAGCACGTGTGCACGTGTGATAGGCAGTTAGAGTAGATTAAGTTTGTAACTGACTTTCCTGCCTCAATGACCGTAAATATATTAGAGATGTGCCCATCTGTATCTGGTGTAAGATTGATTTCAATACAATAGAATTCTGTTAAGAAATCCTCTCTTTCTCTCTCTTTTCTGTTGCACTCTGTTCTTCGTGGTTCATAGCTCTCTCTCTGTTCTTTCACAATGGTGTAATTTGAGATTTTTTATAGGTGCTTTGTACTCCATGCGAAACCCAATGAACCGTATGAATAGTGTAGTTAAAGTTTGTGGTAGTCAGAATAGTGTAAGTTAGGGTAACTTTGCCTATGAAAGGATTTTATTTATGAATTTGAGTTTTGTGAGTAGTTCTTTGATTAAATTAAATACAAGCAGTAGTTACAACAATAATGCATGGTTTGTGTTTGATAAAATGCCTAGAAAAGTTGTTTTATGTGGAACGTTGTGCTAAATGGTTCACTTCTCTAGAACTATTTTTGAAAATCATAATAGTAGAATTAGGTTGAACTCAATGACATTTGCTTGCATATTTTTGTTTAGGCTTTGCAATTTTTTAGTCATATGGCACCTTCTCTTGATAGTGTAATTTTGCAATTAAATTTTATGTTATTCTTATTCAGTAACTATTAATTAGGTTTGAAAGAATTGATTCCTTAACATAAGCAAGATTTATGAGGAGAATTAATAAGAATTGAAGGAAGAATTTTATATATAATGATAACAGAGAAAGTTTCGATAGAATGTCTATTCAAGGTACATCAATTGAAGATGTAAAAGATATTAATCAATCTTTGATGTCTTTGCATCCATCCAGTGTTAATATTATTTGTCATCCAATTGTTAATATTGATGGTTCGATCAATATAGCCTCAAGGAAAATTATTGAATGTTGTATATATAAGTATATACAAGGATAGGTTGTAATAATGATGGTTGAGTTTAGAGAATATGGTTTCATAGCGTGAAAATTTTAAGTTCTAGAATTTTTAAAGTGAAAATTTGAAAATCTGAATTTTCTGGAATTTTCTGCAGAATTTTCTGGTAACTATTGAGAAAGATTGAAGAGGTTTCAATCTTTGTTAACCGTTTTATAAAAAAAATAACTAACTCTCCATACGTGCCTTTTCATGAAACATGTGTCTTTTCATGAAAAGAGGCTTATGTTCACTTAAAAAAATAACTAACTCTCCATACATGTCTTTTCATGAAAAGAGGCTTATGTTCACTTAAAAAATAACTAACTCTCCATACATGCCTTTTCATTAAATATAACCTTATGGGTATAAATAGAGGTTTTTGTTCTCTTAAAAAGTAGATAACCCACAAAGGAAAGTTGGAGAGAAACACAAGAAATCCTGCGGTCATTCTCCAGAATTGCTATCTGAAGAATCCAACATCTTGGTTGTATCCTGGAGACAAATTTGCGATAACCCTTTAGCAACAAAAGTGTGGGGGGCAAATATTGTCTAAGGAAAACGATATAGTGCCTCCAAGATATTTATTTTCTCTGTCTTTTCTATTAATCTTGTTCTTCTATTATTACTTTGTGTAATTTCCCCAACAATCTTAGACAATATTTCCTGCGATTGAGGGAACAAGTGATGTTTCAGCGTTGAAGATGTTGAATCACGAGTTAGTGAAATTGGATCGCTTTAATGGAACCAATTTCTCTCGATGGAAAGACAAGATGAAATTTCTACTTACTGCACTCAAACTCTTCTATGTCTTGGACCCAAATTTGATGCCTTTTCCTCCTGCAAGTGATGAAGATACTGATGACATTAAGGCACAAAGAAAGAAATGGGAGGAAGATGAATTGATATGCAGAGGGCATATTCTCAATACTCTTTCGGATCATCTCTATGATCTCTACACATTACTGAAATCACCGAAGGAGATTTGGAATGCTTTGGAGGCAAAGTACAAAACTGAGAAAATAGGTACGAATAAGTTTATTATTCAAAAGTATTTTGATTATAAAATGCTTGATAATATCTCAGTTTTGGATCAAGTGCATGAGTTACAGATTTTGGTCTATAAACTCCGTGATTTGTTAATCAATATTCCTGAATCATTCCAAGTGGGTGCAATCATTGCGAAACTCCCACCAAGTTGGAATAATTTTAGGAAGAAGCTTTTGCATATGTCAGAAGATCTCACTTTAGAACAATTCGGACAATATCTTCGAATTGAAGAGGAAAGTCGGGTTAGAGATGCAACTAACACCGATTTTAAAGTGAATGTGAACAATGTGAGCAATGTTCAAAGTGGGAGTTCGAGTAAGACCAATAAGCACTTGAAAGTAAACAAAAGTGGGAGTGGATTCAAGAAGAAAAATTCCAATAATCCCAACAAGGACAAGAAGAACCGGACTTGTTTCCATTGTGGAAAGAAAGGTCATTACATTCGCGAATGTAGACTCTTAAAAAATAAGAAAAATGATGAAGAGGGCAATGCCATTGAAACAAATGTCATTGAGGACATTGTTGCTATGGTGAGTGGCATACATATTGATATGATCACTGAAGTTCATATGGCTGAAATTGCAAATCCTTTTGATTGGTGGTTCGATTCAGGTGCAACGGTGCATGTGTGCAACAACAAAGAGCAATTCAAAACTTATGATGAGTCTTCCATAGAACAACAAGTTCTAATGGGCAACCATAATAAAGCAAGGGTTCTTGGAAAGGGCACCGTTGAAATGAAGATGAGTTCCGGCAAGATGATGATCTTGACCAATGTTTTTCATGTACCCGAAATCAAGAAGAATCTTGTGTCTGCCAATTTGTTATGTAAGAGTGGTGTAAAAGCTGTACTTGAATCGGACAAGTTAATCTTGTCCAAGAATGGGATATTTGTAGGAAAGGGATATGCTACTGATGGCATGTACAAACTAAGTATTATTAATAAAGAAGTTTCTGGTTGTGCTTATATTGTTGATTCTTCATATTTGTGGCATGCTAGATTAGGACATTTAAATTTCAAATACTTGAAGTTTATGTCAAAGCATGGTATGATTTCATATAAGCATGATGATGAAAAGAAATGTGAAGTTTGTATTCAAGCAAAGATGACAAAGAAACCTTTTTCTAAGTCGGATAGAAATTCTATTATGCTTGAACTTGTACATTCTGATGTATGTGAATTGAATGGTGTATTAACTAGAGGAGGTAAAAGATACTTCATTACATTCATTGATGATTTCTCTAGATTTACATATGTGTATTTAATGAGAAATAAAGATGAATCATTTGACATGTTCAAACGCTATAAAACTGAAGTAGAAAATCAAAAGGATAGGAAAATAAAGATCCTACGTAGTGATAGAGGTGGTGAATATTTTCCTAATGATTTTTCTACGTTTTGTGAGGAACATGGTATAATACACCAAAGTTCAGCCCCTTATACACCCCAACAAGATGGTTTGGCTGAAAGAAAAAATAGGACTCTCGTAGACTTGGTAAATGCCATGATCTTAAGTGCAGAGCTCCCATTTAATTTATGGGGAGAGGCATTGCTTACAGCATGTCATGTGCACAATAGAGTACCTTCCAAGAAGATCAAAGTATCTCCATATGAGTTATGGAATGAAAGAAAACCAAATATTGATTATATCAAAGTGTGGGGGTGTTTAGCCTTTTATAGAGTGGTTGATCCAAAAAGAACAAAGTTAGGGCCAAGAACTATGAAAAGTGTGTTTGTAGGTTATGCTGAAAATTCAAAAGTATATAGGTTATTAGACTTAAGCTCTAATACAGTGGTGGAATCAAGAGATGTTGAATTTATTGAGGATAAATTCAGTAAAGATTCCATAGATGCTTTGATACCTACTCAAACACAACAAGGTGACTCTAATCCTAATACTACTTTGAGTGGTACTAAAAGGATTGAAAGTGGTTCTTCAAGTGAACAAAGAAAGAGTCAAAGGATAAGAAAGGTAAAGGACTTTGGTCCAGACTTCATTTCTTATCAAGCCCTATTGTTTCTTGTCGAAGGAAATAGACAAGTGGTCCTAAATAAAATACCCATAGTGTTTAACACTGAGGATGATCCTAAAACATTTGAGGAAGCTATGGCTTCTAGAGATTCAGCTTTCTGGAAAGAAGCTGTAAATGATGAGATGGACTCAATATTATCCAATAATACTTGGGTCCTAGTGGATCTACCCAGTGGTTCTAAACCAATTGGTTGTAAATGGGTATTTAGAAGAAAATATAATACTAATAGATCAATTCAAACCTTTAAAGCAAGGTTAGTGGCAAAAGGCTTTAAACAAAGGGAAGGAATAGACTATTTTGATACCTATGCACCGGTGGCTAGGATCACGTCTATTCGTGTATTGTTAGCACTTGCATCCATATATAAGTTGATTGTACATCAAATGGATGTTAAGACAGCTTTCCTAAATGGTGATCTTGATGAGGAAGTTTACATGGAACAACCTGAGGGTTTTGTACTTCCTAAAAATGAAAAGAAAGTTTGCAAGTTAGTCAAGTCTTTGTATGGTTTGAAACAAGCTCCAAAACAATGGCATGAGAAGTTTGACTCAGTAATTTTGTCGAATGGCTTTGTGCATAATAGTTCCGACAAATGTATGTATTCCAAATTTACAAAGGAATATGGAGTCATTGTATGTCTTTATGTAGATGATATGCTCATATTTGGTACGAATATGAAAGGTGTATGTGAAACCAAAAAGTATCTTTCTTCTATGTTTCAAATGAAAGATTTAAATGAAGTAGATACTATTTTGGGAATCAAAATTAAAAGACATAGTGAGGGTTTTGCACTATGTCAATCTCATTATATTGAGAAAGTGCTTCAAAGATTTAAACATCTTAATATAAAAGAAGCAAATACACCTTTTGATCGGAGCATAAAATTGGGTGAAAACACTAGAAGAGCAATAGCACAGCTTGAGTATGCTAGTGCTATTGGTAGCATGATGTATGCTATGCATTGTACAAGACCAGACATATCATTTTCAGTGGGCAAACTTTCTAGATTTACAAGTAATCCAAGTGTGGATCATTGGAAAGAAATTGGTAGAGTTCTTGGTTATTTAAAGAAAACCATAAGTTTGAGACTCTTTTATTCTGAATTTCCAGCTGTGTTGGAAGGTTATTCAGATACTAGTTGGATTACTAGTGTGAGTGATAACAAATCTACGTCTGGTTGGATATTCACTCTTGGTGGAGGTGTCATCTCTTGGGCATCAAAGAAACAAACGTGTATTTCTCACTCCACCAAGGAATCAGAATTTATAGCCTTGGCAGCAGCAGGCAAGGAAGCAGAATGGCTAAGAAATATGTTGTTAGACATAGAGTTGTGGCCACAACCAATACCAGCCATTTCGGTGTACTGCGATAGTGAAGCCACCTTGGGCAGAGCATACAGTAAAATGTATAATGGTAAGTCTAGACATATAGGTCTAAGACATGGTTATATAAGACAATTAATAGAATCTGGTACCATTTCAATTGTCTATGTAAGGTCAAATAATAATTTGGCAGACCCTTTAACCAAAGCAGTGTCTCGAGATATGGTTGGGGTAACATCCATTGGAATGGGACTAAAACCCTTCTATTAAGAGAATCACCAATAGTGGGAACCCAACCTCGAATTGATTTAATCTAAAGAGGTTTAAAGGGTAACAACAAGCTATTCATACGTGGTTAGTAAAAGCACTAATTTTGTGTCTCATTCAAGATGGATTAGTGTTGACTGTTACAATGTAATTGAGGATGAGTTTTACACTCTTAATGAAGTTCATAAAGAATAAATGTCTGTGTAACAGAGACATAAGAAGGAACTTCACCTTTGTGAACATAAGAGTGGTGCCGCTTCTAGCAAGAGTGAAAGGGTTTTCTCTTGTACATGTTCACTAAACCGGGAAGAGCACAAGGCCATAATAGTGCTAACAACAGTGGATTTCTAAATGTGTTGTAGCTATTTTCATGTGTGTGTTGTTTCCAATTTCAACACATAAGAGTTTTGGTTTAAGCACCAAGCCACCATTAACTCTGTTGATTTCTTGAGAAATTACACTAAAGGGAGGTTTAAGTTGAAAGACACCTTCCATTATGCATGATAGGATATCAATCAAGTGAAACATATGTTATTACAACCTAGTGGGGGATTGTTGTATATATAGGTATATACAAGGATAGGTTGTAATAATGATGGTTGAGTTTGGAGAATATGGTTTCATAACGTGAAAATTTTAAGTTCTAGAATTTTCTAAGTGAAAATTTGAAAATCTGAATTTTCTAGAATTTTCTAGAATTTTCTGCAGAATTTTCTGGTAACTATTGAGAAAGATTGAAGAGGTTTCAATCTTTGTTAACCGTTTTATAAAAAAAAAATAACTAACTCTCTATACGTGCCTTTTCATGAAACATGTATCTTTTCATGAAAAGAGACTTATGTTCACTTAAAAAAATAACTAACTCTCCATACATGTCTTTTCATGAAAAGAGGCTTATGTTCACTTAAAAAATAACTAACTCTCCATACATGCCTTTTCATGAAACATAACCTTATGGGTATAAATAGAGGTTTTTGTTTTCTTAAAAAGTAGATAACCCACAAAGGAAAGTTGGAGAGAAACACAAGAAATCCTGCGGTCATTCTCCAGAATTGCTATCTGAAGAACCCAACATCTTGGTTGTATCCTGGAGACAAATTTGCGATAACCCTTTAGCAACAAAAGTGTGGGGGGCAAATATTGTCTAAGGAAAACGATATAGTGCCTCCAAGATATTTATTTTCTCTTTATCTTTTCTGTTAATCTTGTTCTTCTATTATTATTTTGTGTAATTTCCCCAACATTGAATACTCGGAAGTACCATAAATGCGTACTTCTCTCTCTCACATGAATTGTGGGTTCCACCATAAATTTAATTAGTGGGACCCACAGTTATGTTAGAGGGAAGAGTACGCATTTATGGTATTCCAGAAGTACTCAATAATTACCCATAGCTTCAAACATATTGAGTAAATGTTAGCAACACTCCAAATATTAAACATATCCCATATCTACATATTATTTCAGTTATCTATACAACATAAATTGTCAAGTAGGTTTTTTGTTTTTTTTTTTTTTTTTTTTTTTTTTTTTTTTTTTTAAGAAAATTGCTAGGTAGGTAATCATTTATATAGGGGAAATATTTTCATATCAGTCTAAATAAATATTAATATAACTACAAGGTTTTTTTTTTTTAATTTTAAAATTCGATGGTTGGATTAAAGATATTTGAACCTTAGATGTATTTGTTGAAAAAAATAGAAGTTGCTAAATCAAAAATTATCAAAGAATTAAAGAAGAGATAAATGCATGTATTGCACGGGTTGACGACTATTTTTAATATTGTACAATACTTTATACATATGTATCGAGTGAGAAAAAAATACCATATTGTAGAAATCTATTGACTATATTGAAAAAATACCATATTGTATGATATATAAGTGTGTATAGTATAAATCATAATGTTTTGGAAAATTGTATGCATCAGATGATATATAAATATGTAGGTTTAAATTGGGGAATTTTTTTTTTTTTTAATTTGTGCTTTGATTTGAGCCTCATAAGTTGTTTGACTTGTTTTTAACACAAAATTATTGTGCTACTTGATTGAACTTAATAAAATAAAATGTCTATGATTTTTTTTTCTTCTTCTCTATTTTGCGTTTAAGTGTATAAGTCGGGTTGGGTGAGTGGAGGGTAATATTTTTTAACCAATCGGCTAGTGGTGGGTTGGGAAAATTTTAATCCATCACCGACCCATTAATCTATAAATCCAGTGGGCTGACTAAAAATCTTAACAATTTCAACTCGATGGGTTAAGTAGGTTGGGCAGGTTGACAAATTCAATTGACTTGAAATATTTTTTGAGAGAGACTAAATGAAATTATTTCAACTAAATTGGATAATAGTTTGCTCCCTCAGATAAAAAAAATGAAAGAAAATTTTGTAATTTAATTAAAAATAATTACATAGAATGATTGTAATTTTATTACACTGAAAAGAAAAAACATTTTAGAATTTGAATTTAGACATGTACATAGAGAAAAAAAAAATTGAAGAGAGTGGCTAAAGTTTATTAGGAAAGAGAAATGTGAAAATGAATAAATAAATAGAAAGAAGAAGAGATGAGAGAAATAAAGTGAGAGGATATATGAGTTAGATTTTTTGCAACATGACAAAGTGTGTGTGTGTGTATATATATATATATATAGGCGGGCGGATTGAGTTGTAGTGGATTAGAAATATCTCAATCCTTTATTCAACTTGACCTGCTAAATTATCCTACCCACCCAACCTAACCTACCTCACTTAATGGACCTGCATAGGTTGGTTGGATCGGGTGAGTTGTTTTGATTTTCCCGTAGACATATATAGAGAGAATTGGGGCTTTTGCACCCTTTTCCTTCCGTTTGGTGAATCAACCTTTCGGCATTACCTAAATGAAATATCCAATTCATATAGAAAATGACTCCGTGGATTGACTCCCTTCTTAATCTCCCAATGAACAAAATGAGACCTTTGCTTGCTTCACTACCAGCAAACAGCCCCACCAGTCTACTATATCAAGAAAAATATATGTTAAAATATCAAACACTATTGGTAACTAAATCAAATTTTGTATTTGCATAATGTTTTATTTTTATACCATATTTAAATTTAAATTCCATTAATTAATTATTTTATTGTTGATATTAATTAATTTTTAAATTAGTTTTATCTTTAGTTTTTTTTTTTTTTTTTTTTCTACAATCGTGATTCCTAACATTGTCTGACATTGTTTTTTTTTTTTTTTAAGTATATATTGGAATCCTACCTCATTTTGAAGAATTTCGACATGGTGTAATTACCATCTCATGTGATATTAAAAGTCAATAAAGGTAATTTATAAAATAATAAAAAAATAAAAAACTTTTTTATCCTTTTACATTTTTACTCAATCAATATTTATATATCGCATAAGGATAATAATTGCCTGGTACAGTTGCCCTATCGTAGTCCCAGTCCCAAATGCTTTCTCCAAGAATTTTAAAACAGTTCATTCGTCCACAAGGTCAAACGACTCAAACCAGCTTATTTACGTTTTGATCTGTGTTTGCATGATGATACAGACGCCACATGTACACATTTGCATGCTTTCTTCGATCTATGTTTACGTCAGCAGTAAGCTTACATATACGTGTTCAAACAAATATTTTTTTTTTGATATGGTGTTCAAACAAATATTAATTTACTTGCTACGATTTCCTTCTAGACTTACCCAAAGACCTCAAATAAAAACAAGGAATATTTTGAAGGCCATAGTAATATATATACCAGCTCATAATGACGAAAGATGTTCCTGCGGCCTTGTGTAAAACTATTTTGCCTTGAAATATGCTTGAAAAAATAGCTTGCAGATCCTATAACAGCTGTGAATATTAATGGTGTCCAACAGCGCCTAAAGCTTAGAGAAAAACAAAACAAAACAAAACAAAACAAAAGAGAGAAGAACAATTGAGGGGATGATTAATCAAATTATCATAATCCAAGCTTCCGGCAAAAGTCTAGCAGTTACAATTTATACCTTTTCTTATTCAAGGTGTATGTTTCATGGTGATTATTGGCTTTTATCATCATCTTTTATATTTGAGAAATACACCTAACACCCTAGGCGTTAAGATTAGACCCCTAATTAACAAAATTTTCAGCTTAATTAGTTTTACTTTAAACTAGCTTCAATAAACTCAAATAACATGATTAACTAAATTCACAATCCATAAATATCAAAAAAACACTACAGGAAATAAATTAATATAAATAGCGAAAAAGAAATGCAAACCACACGATAATAGTAATATGTTTTCAAAGAGGAAAATTTGATTATTCAGGTTGATAAACCTCTCCGTGGCACAACATTGAAACTTTCACTAGTGGAACAATGGTAGTATAGGTTTACAATAAACCCTCCAAGCACTTGCTCACAATTGACTACGCCTAGTCTTTTCTTCAATCAGTCTCTGGTATGTGTGCATTGAGTGACCAACTCCAAGACACCAAGCCCTCTTGAATATATGGTATTGCTCTCTAATGATTTCCAACACCAACAACAATCAACAATCAATATGGTGAATAAGGTGATGGATAAAAACCTCCTCTCATTGATATGGAAATGGTGAGAGGGAAAGGAAAGAAAGAAAAACTATGTGTATCAGTGTATGACTCTCTCAGAGTAATATGAATATTTCTATCTCTGTTTCCTTAGGGTTTTTATGTATAGAAACAAATCGAATCAAAAGGGATTGAGCTAGCCAAGAGGATAAGAATGCATAGTTGTTTCTGTCCTCGACAAACTTGCAAGATTCTCACAAGTTGCTATGTAAAAAGCGTCCTTTATCATTTAATTGTATCTCACGAGAGCAAAATGCTCTTCACAACAACAATGACCAAGGCTCAAGTACTTCCACTCAATTACATAGCAATCCTAAAAGTACAATGAAATGAGAGAATTACAAAGAAATTTGGCATGGAATTAAGCCAACAAAAACATAAACTTAACAACTTTGGTGTAAGCAAAATTTGAACTAAGCACAACCTACTAAAATCCCAAACCAAACACATTTAATCGCACCAAAATAATCTAGTCACATTCTAATGCACATGCATTTCCCATTTGTGCAAAGAGGAGGAGGCCAAAATAAAATTGCCTCTAAATATTTGAAAGCCAGATAAAGCATATATTGCATTTACATACTGTTTTCTCTGTAGCATTTTATTCTTAGATAATGAATAAGTCGAATAAAGTAAAGAAAGATGCCACAGGATTTAATTACAATCGCAAACCATTCTTAAGTATTTGATCCATGATTAAATAACCATTCTGAAGAAGCAAACAACAAAATTAAAAAGACTTCCCATGAAAGTAGAAACATGAAAATGAACCATTATACATTGGCCTAGCATTAATATGAAGAATTGATGTCTCCTTCGGGAACAGAATCAAGATCCTGATGAAGACTTTGATATGGATTGTTGAGTACAGCAACGTTACCAGGCCGTGAGAATACAACCTACATTGTAGATAGTAACCTAATATCAATGAGTTCTATGACCAAGTATGTGCTATAGAGTATGATTTCAAGATAGATGTGCGGCAAATTCATGAGTGAATGATATAGCATTTTACTTCAGTGGGTGATGTGTGGTTTCTTGAGTAATATAATTACCAATAGTAAAGTGTCAATACAATTTTTGCAATGGTTAATAATTCAAACTCCTAAATAAAATTGTGACTAATGTAGATGTGTGGTACTTTGATTGATAAACTCTTCAATCTAGTTTCTGAAATTGAGCTAATAATGAGAAAATTTTCATCTAAAGAATCACAAGAAAATTCATGAAATTTCCTTAAATTGGAGTTCATTTAGAATTACATTGTGACAAATACAAATAATTTGTTCCACATTTTGTATTTCATTTTGTACTCTACGACTCATAACCTACCATGTATTATTTTTACTTTCGCCATAAAATAATCAAAGTTCAAAATGGCAAAAAAAAAAAATATATATATATATATATATATATTGGGACAAAAGATTTGTGTTCTATTGTGACCTATTATTATGTTCAAGTTTCTCCATTATCTTAGTTTATTTCAGATATACCATCATATAATTAAAATTATAATAAAAATCAATTATATATATATATATATATATATTTAATAACAAATTAACATTAGAAATCAACCTAATATAAGAAAATTAAATGTAAATTTGAATGTTTAAAAGTAAATTGAAAAATAAATAATTGTAGAACTATTAAAAGTATGACAATATCTAAAAAGGTTTTCTATGCATCTTGTTGAGTTTAAAAAAATGATATAGCATCCGATCAAAAAGTACTTTATGTTTTCAAATTTATGTTTATATGTGATTTTATTTACATGACATTAAGCTCAAATGGAATTGGTTTTTATGGGGGAAGAATTTTTTTGTCTTTTTGAGTGAGGGAGAGAGGCAGGGCTACATAAATAAGGGTTTCTTAAGTAGGGTTGGGGAGGGGGTGAGGAGGGTTATCCCTCTTGTTGATGGCAGTAGTTGTGAATAGTGAAGGGAGGGAATGAAAGTGGTGGTGAGAGGAGTGAGGGAGGGAGGGAAGACGTGGTGGTAGCAGTATATGCAAGTGGGAGTTGGAGATAGTGGTATTGTTGGCAATGTAAAAGAGGAGATAGGAAGGCAGTGGTGGGTGAATGTGATGGGGATGAGGATAGGTGGCGGGAAGTAGCAGTGTAAGAAGTGTGGGTGGAGGAGGTGGATATTAGGAAATTAGGTAAAATTGATAAATATAAAAAACAAAAACAAAAAACAAAACAAAACAATTAAAGCAGTCATAGAGGCATGAATTAATCTTTCATGGGAAGGAGGTCACATTGATGGGAGTCGGTGCTTGGAATGTGGAGGAGAGGGAGAGAGAGATGAGAAGGTGGCACGCGCTTGGTCTAGAAAATGATTTAGGCATTAAACATGAACCATTTTTTACAATCTTAATATAACTTCTCGTTGATTATGAAATTTGATTCTATTAACCATTTTAGTTTGTATCAAATATTAAAAAAATATGACATATATTTTCTCAACTAATAATTTGGTAATGGGTAATCAACACAAAAAGAAACAACGGTCTTAATGACAGTTTACTTGAAACTTAGCAATATTTTTCATGAGTCAATATGTTCTTTTGTATCATAATAATACTTTAGGCAAGAAACATACCTGATAAACTCCAAGTGTACGTGACTTAAAACCAGCTGCACAATAATCGAAGTAATATTCCCAAGTTCGTATAAACTTTTCATCAAATCCGAGAGCAAGGATTTTGCTGAACACAAACATTAAAGACCCGACATCAAATAAGAAACCTTCTAGTCAGCTTGATATCAGGATTAGTTTGACAATGTAGAATAATCATAAAACTTCCATATAATAGTTTTAATTACACATTCCTATAGCAATCTTATTCTTTCTCATCTCCTCTTTTCTACTATAAAGTAACAAAAACTTGTGCATGTCCTAGTCTTCATCAACCTATAACGAAAATAAATTTTGAAATATATGTTACCAAAACTTGGTTATTTTTTGTCTAACATTCGTTGCAAGTTTCAAGGACATACGACTATATCTTCAGTAGACCATTTTGCACTTTCAAATTAATTTGCCTTGGCATTTGTTTACTTTGCAGAAACTAAATGACAATGCTCTTGGATGGGTCTGTTTCTTTACCTTATAATAAAGTAAAATATCTCTACAATAATTTCACCACATTTTTACAGCAAAACATACATGACAGGTTGTTATGGGTTGTTATTGGTGGGCAAAAAAATAATTTTAATGCATAGGTTATATTAGAACTAATAACAACTTATCACCTAGAATTTGTTGTGAAAACATTATAGACATAATATTTCCCTATAATAAATTCTAATCATTTTTCCAGTGGAGGGCTAGTGCAACACCATGATAACAACAGTGGGTGTTGTTAAAATAGTAAGACCCAATTCTCTTATAATTCTTAGTCCAAATTGATAATATTAGGATATATTTGTTTTACAAATAAAGTAATCCTAATTTTACTTCTAGTACAAGTGTTAATCTAGTTAGTTTATGGTTTGTATATATTTTTTTGATGATTTTGTTAGGTTCATGGTTATAGGTTGGCAAACCGTGAACAAAAGTTGGTTTGGAATGAGTTTTTGAATACTATTTAATGTACAAGACTTATATTAGAACAAGAGAACTAAAGTGTTTGGAGCCTCGACACTTGGTTCAACACTTAGTTGCAATTGATTGATTTAGAATCACAAGTTCAGAATCCAAGCCCATCGAGTAGTCCAATCTCTAGTATTTTGCGACCTAATTATAGTATAAAAGATAATATAGGATGACCAAATAGATTTTTGGAGAGCTATGCATTGTGTGCCTAGGGTTTTTGTAACCGTGTTCTCTCATACCATGAACTGAAGAATCTTCAAGAGCGATCTTGAAGTTACAAACAAGGTGATCGTGTGAACAGAGTCCATGGTAGAAGAGTCCAAAATTTTGAAGTTACTTATGATCATGTTAGTACGTATTATTACTTGGTGTAAAAATTTCATTTTATTTAGTGAATATGTTTCCTTGAGGGTTGGTAGTAAACCTGCAAAGAGTTTTTCCCTTCTAGGGCTAGCTTTCTCTTCATATCCATATTACTTGTGTTTTTTATTTTTCATTGTGATTATATTTGCATTATTGGTGTGTGCTATGATTAACCACGAACTCATCTTACAATTAAGCATAATTGGTTATATCAATAAAACTTGGCATAAAATTGAGTAAGTAACATGTATCAATCAGGGTCTAAATTCCCAACATATTTTATTATAATACAGAGAATGCAAGTCTAGAGTCTTTGTGATTCAATGATATTATCTCATCTTTCATGGAGAACTTATATCAGGGTCTAGACAATGTCTTTGATGATTAATAATTTACATACTTTGCTTTCGCGAATCTCACAAAAATTTGACCTGGGTGCAAACATTAAAAATTCTCTTTAGAGTCTGTATAATGACAAAAGAATGTAAATATATTATCCTCTAAAAGAAAACAAGTCTGGAGTACTCAAGCCTTGAGCAGAAAGTATCTCCGATTTATGCTTATAGAATGAGATTCTCACAAGAGGTTGGTACGTGCTTTTGGGGCCCACATGTTTGTGGGAGGCCCACTCGATAGCGTAGGAGATAATTTTTTAATTACTAAAACAAGTAATAATAATTGTGTGGGAGCAGAGTTATGGTCCTCACATCCATGACGATGTATGTAGCTATAAATGTAGCTGCTCCATAATATACCACCGCCCAAATGAGCTAGCAATTAGCCATCTTCAACTAGTACATCAAATTAAGTACAATTCATGCATTCAGCATAATGTATCCATTGGGTCGTTTGATTTACAATTACAGACCTTTTTTTTTTTTTTTAATTCATGTTTGATTTACGAAATCTAGACAAGAATTCTATTATTTGCTTTTTTGATAATCAACAAGAATTCTATTATTTTCTAAGATGTTAATGGGATCATAACTACGTTTGGTTAGCTAATTATGCAGCACAATCTAAACTGTGATAATTTATGAGTTTTCGCAGGTCTAAACACAACCTGATGAGGAAATTATTCTACTGTCAGGAGAAGCTTTTCTTTAAGACGAGAAGTAAGAGAATAATATGATTATTTTTCTTCTCTTTCTTATTTTTTGATAATCAATATGATTATGATTATTTTTCTTACCTCTGGTTGTTCATAAAATTTCTTCTCCAATATCTAAGTGTTTGGTAGTAATGAATCCCTATATTCTCCACGTGCTCCACGCTGCACTTACAAAACTTTGAATTAATTTTCTAGAGAAATAAATAGTTAAACCAAACAATAATTTAATACCTGAGTCTGGATGCATAAGCCATGGCTGATGTTACCCTGCTTAATGAAGGTAAGCATGCACCGGGAAATATGTATTCCTTTATAAAATCCGAACTTCGCATGTGCTCGTTGTAACGTTCGTCTGGAATTGATGAGAACTAAGAAGAGACGGATCACAAACCAGCTTCAATGATTAGCGGTATATTTAAATGGGCAATTACTCTCACATACTCACTAGTGTACCTTGTTAGTTCATATCTCTCGGTTTATATTTTAAATATGAATATCAATAAAAATTGTATACATCGCACGAGAACTAATGAACGTGTGTAAGGAGTATATAACGAGTGTGAAAAAATATTTTCCGCATGCATTTAAATTAAACCCATACAAAAATTATAAAGACCAAGTCGTTATAATAAAACTGGGAAAGAGATATATATGACACCATTTGTTTAATTACCTGTAGAACAAAAAGCCCGTCTTCTGCTAATAATGATTCACAGCAACCAAAAAACTCATCCATATATTCATGGCCAACATGTTCTATCATCTCACTGAAAAATGCCATCAAAGATCATGTTATATTTGGAATCATTAGGGTCTAATTAAATATTTGTTGGAAAAGGAACACACCAAGATATAATTCTGTCATATTTGTAGGTATCGGGCAATTGGCGGTAATCACAAAGAAGAAACTTAATGCGGTCCTGCAAGCGAACATGATTAAAATTAGTTTTGAAGTGACTATAGAAAAAAATAATTTCTTAAGATGTGTCATATTCAACCAGAAGTTTTTGTGCCGGGAGAAGAACCAACTAGTGATCTAAGAAGTACGGGTGCGTTTCAGGACTCGGGTGTTGGTGCAGGGCTCAGCAATTTTTGAAAAAATAAGGTGCAGGTGCGGAGGGTGCGGCAATTAAAAAGTAATTAAAAATAATTATATATATTTTATATATTTTTTTACTATTAAAATATTCTTAAAAACTACGTTACTATAGCCTTGGTTCACAAAACAAAAAAAAAAAAAAAAAAAAAAAAAAAAGACAGCAAGATTGCAAGATTGCAAGAAAGTGTCCTGCCTTTTCATCTTTGCAGTTTTTTTCTCCCCTAAAAATAAATAGCATTTGATACTTCTTATATGTTGTATAAAAACCACTTCAATAATTTGTTTCCCCCTGCTTTTGTATTCTATCTTTCATGGTTAATCCTAAATATATTCTCATAATTTGTGTGATGCCATTAAAGAAACACAAAACAAAACACAAAACAACAAAGAAAAGTTGCAGCTCGAAGTATTTGAAGAACAGATAAGGTCCGTTCTGGAAGATTTCAACTGTTCCGGCATGATTCGGCCACTGAAGCGGGGTGAGACAATAGATTTCAGCTGTTCCGGCATGATTCAAAGACGATTTCAGCTGTTTCGGTAAGTTTCGACCGCCGGCCGAAACGATCTGATTCGACCGATATGACCTGATCCTAGCCGAATTGGCTTGATTTGGAGCGAATCGAAGCCGAGTTGGATTTGGCACAAATTGAAGCCGAGTCAGCGTGAATCCAAGAAAAAAAAAAAAAACCAGACGTAGCACCGAAGCGCAGGCAACAGCGTCGGTGGCTGCACCCTGCGTCAGACGCCAGTGCGGCACCCTCCCAGTGTGTCAATGCTTCCCAACTAGTGATTATATGCAAATTGAAAAGGGCTGTGATTCTCTGCTATGTACTTTTATATATGTGACCCTAATAAAACAAGTGTCGGGATTCTCTTCCATTGCCTCAAGTTTCCATGAATTTAAGATTGTATATGGTCACTTCACTAAGTGCTTGTAGGGTGTGAGGTATAGGAGGGGGGCAAAGCCTAAGGTTCAAGTCTCCAAGAGAAGACTTCACACATTTATACATTTAAATTAGATTATAGTAGAATTTTTATCTTGTATCTATAATAATAATAATAATAATAATAATAATAATAATAATAATGATAATAATGATAATAATAATAATAATAAAAGAGGAAAATTACACTTTACCATCCTAAACTATGTACTAGATTATACTTTACATCATAAACAATCTGACTATATATTTTGCACCCTAAACTATCATACTCATCACACTTTGCACTCCAATATTATTTTTGTTGTTATATTTAATAAAATTTTGCTACATATGATAAGCACATGCTTCTTGCTTAGGTGGAACAAAGCTAAAAGATTGAAACACCCTTCTTCAAAATCAATTTAAACAAAACCTAAATTTTTTCACATCTCCCTCTATCTCATGTGTCTGCCATCCTCTTCCCCAAATTCATAAAATACAATCTAATACTTTTTAATTGATTTTAAAAAAGGGTGTTTTAGTCTTTTAACTTTGTTTCACCTAAGCAAGAAGCATGTGCTTGTCACTTGCAAAAATATTCTGTTAAATATAACAACAAAAATAACATCAGGGTACAAAGTGTGATAGTTTAGGGAGCAAAGCGTGTAGTCAGATAGTTTAGGGTGCAAAGTGTAATTTAGTACATAGTTTAGGGTGGTAAAGTATAATTTTCCAAAAAAAAAAAAACTCTAGTGAATAAAGAACGATGACTCATTTTAAATGGTGTGGTACTATTTTTACCTTTACATTTAAAATAGATCAATTTTAAAGCGATATCAGAAACAATAAATTTTACCTTCCAATATATTCCACTCGTATTGATATTAATGGTATATTCTTTTATGGTAAATGTCATTCCTCAAATTAGTACCTGAAGGCCAGCATCTTTCACTTTCTTTTCCGCAAGTTTCAGTTGCTCTTTAGACAAAGTGATGCCAGTATATTTGCATCCAGTTTGATTGACAACTTCAATAGCAAAGCTTCCCCAGCCACTCCCAATTTCAAGAACTTCATGCTTCTCATCAATTCTTGCCTAAGTTAATTGAAAGAAGAAAAAAAAAAAAAAGAAAAAAAAAAAAAAAGAGGATTAGTTTAGAGCAAGAAAAGCTTTAAAATTTGACATAATCAAACAGAAAAGTCTCACCTTTTCAATCAAAGAAGATATTTTTCTTAGCTGCGCAACCTTCAAGTCCTCATCTTCCTTCTAAGAAATATTTTCATAATGATGAAGGTCAGTTAAAGCTAAATCTGTAAAAGGAAGAAGTTGATACATTGTTTAACAATAAATTATCAAAAGGTTTTGATCCTGACCTTAAATAAGCCGGTAGAGTATGTCATTGTTTCGTCCAAGAACAAAGCAAAAAGTTCATTACTCTAGAAACAAAACAAAACGAATTATAAGCTTATACTAATTAATATCAATTATGCCACTAATCAGGTTTGATTATACTTGATGAGTCTTATTATTTGTGCAGAGTGAGAGTGCCAAAATAAATAGAGAATGTTGTGGCAAATTGCTTTACAGAAATCAGAATTTTCTCTAGCTTTTTTTATATTAGTGAGACTTATTTAGCTGGATTGGGATTTGGGTTCTTGAAAGAGCATCTCTAGACCATCTTTTGTATATCCATATTTGTTATTGTAATTTTCTCCCTCTCGTTGCTTGTGGACGTAGGATAAAGGTCGAATCAATTAAATTCTTGGCAAGTCCTCAACAAAACCTTTGGCAAAGTACTCTATAAAACCTTTGACAATTAGGACTCTAGTTTTTAACGCCAAATTTAAAGTAAAGAAATTGGATGGAACGAACAATTTGAACATGTGGCAATTGAAGTTATGTACGTCTTGATCAAATAAGAGTTGGATGTCTAAGACATATTTAACTCTTGTGAATCATGGCATACCATAACTTCGCATTGCCACTTGACACAGTTGTTCATTCCATCAAACTTCTCTATCTTAAATTTGGCATTGGAACCATAGTCCTAACTGTTGAAAGTTCTATAGAAAACTCACCAAACATATTTATTGTCAATAACTATTATTTTCACAAACCAATCAACAAAATCTCTAAGAATAATTAATCTAAATGCCTAGGTATTGAACTTTGGTTTGTTGTAAAAGTGAAAGCTCAAATATCAAGATTGATTAGAAAAATCTTAGGAACAAAGAAAGAAACCCAAAAGAGTAATAGACTCAAACACACTATAAGAACACCAAGGATTTATGTGGTTTGACATTTAGTCCACATCCACAAGTGTCAATGAAGTGAATACATCACTAAAAATTTGGAAAGTGCAAGATAGAGTAGAGGCAATTTTACATAATCCAAAACTCCAATACTCCCAAATAACTTTCTTTCACAAATACATAAATTAGGGGTTGCACTAAAATAAAGGAAAAAAAAATTATTTACTAAAATTGCTACATAACACACCCGAAGAGATTTCTCTCTAACTCAAACTAAACCAAACCAATGACGCACCTCACACGAGAAAAACTGCATAGCACCACAAAGATCCAAGAATGTGAGACCCACACAACCACACTCAATTGTCCACAAGCAAAGCGGTACTCACAATTAGGAGTGGCAAAATCGACCCAAACCCACCTGATTATTAATTGGGTTAAATGGGTATTAACCCAATTAAAGTTAATGTTAATTGGGTTTTAACTGAGTGCCCAATTAGACCCAAGTATGACCCAAGTATCATTTCTATAAATCACTCAACTCTAAAATACTCCAAAAACACTAAAAAGACCAAAATACCTATGAAACCTCAAAAATTACCAAAATACCTCCGAAACCTAAAAATGATCGAATTACCCCCAAAATCTTAAAAATGACCGAAATACGCTCAAAACTTAAAAATGACCGAAATGCCTCCAAAACCTAAAAATGATCGAAATACTCCCGAAACCTAAAAAATGAGCAAAATACCTCTGAAACCTAAAAAATTACTAAAATACCGCCAAAACCTAAAAATGACCAAAATACCCCAAAACCTAAAAAATTATCATAATACCCCAAAACTTAAAAATTACCAAAATATCCTCGAAACCTAAAAAATGACTGAAATACCCCCTTAAACCAAAAAATGACCAAAATACTCCTGAAATCTAAAAAATGACTAAAATACCCCCAAAACCTAAAAAATGACCGAAACCCCCCCCCCCTCGGGTGAAACCTAAAAAATGACCAAAATACCCCTAAATCCTAAAAATGACCCAAATACCTCTCAAAACATAAAAAAAAAAAAAATTACCAAAATACCCAAAAATCTAAAAATTACCAAAATACCCCATAAATCTATAAAATGACAAAATACCCCCAAAACCTTTATAATGACCGAAATACCATCAAAACCTATAAAATGACATAAATGCCTCCAAAACCTAAAAATGGCCAAAATACCTCCTAAAACTACAAAATGACCAAAATACCTCCTGAAACCTAAAAAATTACCGAAGAAGCCTCTAACCTATGAAATGATGAAAATACCTCCAAACCTTTGAAATGATCAAAATACATCCCAAAACCACAAAAATGACCATAAATAACCCAAAACCTCTAAAATTTCAAAAAAATACCTTGAAACCTCTAAAAAGGACCAAAATGGTTCTAAACCTCTAAAACAAAAAAAAAAAAATACCCCTCAAAATATCCAAAATGACCAAAATACCACTACACCTATAAGATGAACAAAATACACCTAAAGCCTTTAAAATTGCCAAAATATAGGTTTGGGGTATTTTGGATGTTTCAATGGTATTTTCGTCAAATTAAATGTTCTAAGAGTATTTCAGTCATTTTTTAGGTTTCGAGGGAATGTCGGTAAATTTTTAGGTTTTAGGGGTTTTTTGTTAATTTTTATATTTTGGGGCCATTTCAATAATTTTCTAGCTTTCAGAGGCATTTCAATCATTTTTTTAGGTTTTGGGGATATTTTGATAATTTTTTAGGTTTTGGGGGTACTTTGGTAATTTTTTTAGGTTTCGAGATATTTTGGCAATTTTTTAGATTTCGAGCTATTTCGATCAGTTTTTAAATTTTAGAGGTATTTCAGTCATTTATAGGTTTAGGATGCATTTTTATTATCTTATGGGTTTAAGGAGCAATTTTGTGATTTTATAGGTTTCGAGACTATTTTGGTAATTTTATAGGTTTCAGGGGTATTTTGATCATTTTTATGTATAAGGGATATTTTTTTTTTTTTAGGTTTCAAGGTTATTTCTGTCATTTTTTAGGTTTCGACGATATTTCATTCACTTTTAGGTTTCGAGGGTATTTCGGTTATTTTTTAGGTTTTGGGCATACTTTGTTCATTTTTTAGGTTTTGGGGGTATTTTGGTCATTTTTAGGTTTAGGTGGTATTTTGGTTAATTTTTAGGTTTCAAAAGTATTTCGGTCATTTTTAGGTTTAGGGTCATGTTGGTCATTTTTTAGGTTTAGGGGTTATTTAGGCCATTTTTTAGGTTTTGGAGGGTATTTTGCCCTTTTTTTAAAAAAAGATTTTTAGGTATTTCGATTAATTTTTAGGTTTAGAAGGTATTTTGGTCATTTTTTAGATTTCAGTGATATTTCGATCAATTTTTAGGTGTAGGGGGTATTTAGGTCATTTTTTAGGTTTGGGGGTATTTTGGTCATTTTTTAGTTTCAGAGGTATTTTGGTCAATTTTTAGGATTGGGGATATTTCGATCTTTTTTAGGTTTCAAGGGCAATTTGGTAATTTTTAGTGGTTTTTGAGCACATCTGGTCTTTTTTTAGGTTTAGGAAGTATTTTGGTAATTTTAAAGGATTTTAGGAGTACTTTGGTCATTTTCAAGTTTTAGGGGCATTTTGGTAATTTTGATTATTGGGTGATTGGGTAGGTTGAGATTTACCTACAATAATTGGGTTGGGTTGGGTTAGGTTTTGGTTAAAAGTAATTAGTAAAATGGGCAATAAATGGGTAACTAGATTTTATGTATCCAACCCAATTATACCTATCCCAAACCCACCCATTTGACACCCCTACTCACAATCAAACCAAAAGAAAGTGCACGTCCAAGAGATAAATAACCTCTCTGATGAAAACCAATAGTAAAATACCAAGCCACAGCACATCAGCACCTTACAAAAGGCAAAATTTTTCCAAAAGTGCTTTTTTTTTTTTTTTTTTTTTTTTACAAATCAAGACAAATATTGAAAAAGGTATTCAGTGGCGGCTCTAAGATTTATTTCTAAGGGTTAATAGTGTTGGAGCTAGGAATTTGTTATGGAGGAGTAAAAAATAAAATGATTAATTTTTATTTCTATACATGCAACTTTCATATTATATACAATGATCTAAAATAGTATTCTAAATATGATTTAGTGTACAATACAACTATTTTGTTCAGTAGCCTAAAAAAATGATTAATAGTTTAAAGATTGGTAAGACAACAACCATTGAATGCATAAATATATATATATATATATATATATATATAAAATAAAATAACTAATAATACATTTTTGTCAAATTTATAATAATTTATTATATTTATATGTAATATCAATTAAATAAAAATATATGATAAAGAAAAATAGTAACACACTTAGGAGTTGGACTAAGAGTAAATGTAAAACTAAGAAAAAAATAATAACTGATATAAGTGTTTGCTTTTGAAGTGTGTAGCATTTTAAGCATACATGCTATCATTTTCTTGGAATTTGAGAAAACACTAAAGACTTCTTGGATTTGAAAATCTGTAGAGCACTTATCAAACAACTTGATTAGATTTTATGTATCCAACCCAATTATGCCTACTCCAAACTTACCCATTTGACATAATCAAACCAAAAGAAAGTGCATATCCAAGAGATAAATAACCTCTTTGATCAAAACCAATAGTAAAATACCAAGCCACAGCACATCAGCACCTTATAAAAGACAAAAATTTTCCAAAATTGCTTTTTTTTTTTTTACAAATCAAGACAAATATTGAAAAAGGTATTCAGTGGCGGCTCTAAGATTTATTTCTAAGGGTTAATAGTGTTAGAGCTAGGAATTTGTTGTGGAGAAGTAAAAAATAAAATGATTAATTTTTATTTCTGTACATGCAACTTTCATATTATATACAATAATCTAAAATAGTATTCTAAATATAATTTAGTGTACAATACAACTATATTGTTCAGTAGTCTTTAAAAATGATTAATAGTTTAAAGATTGGTAAGACAAAAACCATTGAATGCATAAATATATATAATAAAATAACTAATAATACATTTTTGTCAAATTTATAATAATTTATTATATTTATATGTAATATCAATTAAATAAAAATATATGATAAAGAAAAATAGTAACACACTTAGGAGTTGGACTAAGAGTAAATGTAAAACTAAGAAAAAAATAATAACTGATATAAGTGTTTGCTTTTGAAGCGTGTAGCGTTTTAAGCATACATGCTATCATTTTCTTGGAATTTGAGAAAACACTAAAAGACTTCTTAGATTTGAAAATCGATAGAGCACTTATCAAACTAATTGATTAGACATAAAGAAAACATAAAAAGGAGAAAGAGAGATAAAGAGAATAAGGAAAGAATTATAAATGTAGATACAATTAGTTGATCGTACACGTGGTGTAATTTTCTGCTCTTTGTGCCAAAAGTGGTGTAATTTTTGGCTAATGAAGTAGAAAAGTGCAAAGGAAAACAGTTTCATTTTGCCATCAATGATAAAGTAAGTCAAAGTATGGAGAGAAGGTTTATTTATTCATTTTATTTAACAAATGAGCAGTTTTAAGAGTAGTGCTACTAACAAAACACTTTCATAATAAAATCTAGATGACAAGTTGTTAAAGGTATGTAAAAAAGTGATGTCAGTTGTGGGTTTAGATAAAAACCAATTACAACTTACCACTTAACTTTTATTGTAAAATTATTTTGAAAATATTGTGAATTTAGCACTAAAATAATTATATTTAACCTTATTTCAGCTGGGTTTAAACAATATTTTTTATATTATATTCAAAATTTTATTTTAGGGGGTCGAAACCAAAAAGAAATTTATATATATATATATATATATATATATATATATATATATATATATAGATATAGACCAGGTCAAGAGTTGATTTGAACCCCTTGGGCTAGCTATAGCACCACCCACGAGGGTATTGCCTATGTGATGCTAGGCTAGTATATCATATGCACACAATGCTAACCTCCAATCAAAGTTTAAATTAACACCACGACCACCTACATGGACTGATCAGGTACCATTATACAGATTGAAAATAGTATCCCACAATTGGTCCAATTAAGTCCTAATTGCTTATGGAAGAATCCTAAACCAGCGATTTTAGTTCCTAAAGTTTCAAATGAGAGTTATTAGTCCTTAACATTTTTAAATTGGTATTATTAATCTTTCATTAATTTTCGATAGGTTTTTTGGACTATGTGGTTAACAAAAATAATTATGTGACTTTCGTAGGGTGATGTGGCAACATTATTATATTAACATTAAAAAAATCCATGCCAGTATCGCTCATGACCCAACAAAGATCCAAACCCAAACTTGTTAAAAATGAGTCCTCCCCAATTCACCTGATTATGCCCCAACCCAGCCCTCCCAGCTCCTCCCTCCATCTTGCGGTCCGAAAAATCCCGCCCAAAGAGAGTGTCGATCCTTTCCCTCCCAGGCTTCTTCTCTCGCCTGAATTAGTTTTCTCTTTTAAGCCATAGAAAATGATAAGAACAAAGATATTGTTGTACAGTTTTAAATGATTTATATTTTTAAATCTATAATTCAGTTGGTGCACTGACGCTTAAGAATTATCTTGATGTGTCATGAGTTCAGCTCAGACATTCATTTTGGTGGCAAAATATGTGTTTGCCTTTGTTTTTCTCATTTAATTTTTTTGCTATTACGTTTTCTACTTTTCTTTATTGGATAGAGGTGCACAAGTCCTAATTAGATTAAGATTCTGTACGTACAAGCAATTAATTTTTTTTAGTTCCCTCTCAACCATGTTTGGAATTTGGGATTTTATATATCACTTGGATATGTAGACCAAAAAAACTATGAGACACAGATGGTTCTAGCTATGGTGAAGAGCTGTAACGGAATGGGTTAGGGTTCAGTTAGTTGAATTAAGGAAGATCCGTTTCTAACAGGTTTGGGTTTGGATCTTTGTTTGGAGAAATTATTGTATACTCCCGGAGTACTATAATTGCGTATTCTCTCCTCTCACATAAACTGTGAGTTCCACTAATTAAATTCATGGTGAGACCCACAATTTATATGAGAGGAGGGAGTACGCATTTATGGTACTCTGAGAATACCTAATAATTTTTTCTTTGTGTTTTATCTGGGTAATACTAATTATATGGATTTTTTATTTTGTTGAAAAATTGTCATGTCATTAAATAAAAACCCACATCATTCATTCATTAATTAGCCAATAAATAATGAGACTAACTGTAGTAAACGTTTATTTTTTAAACCTGAAGAACCACTTATTTAAAACTTTAACGACCAAAAGTGTTTATTAAGTCAATTTCATAGACTAATGATATATTTTGCCTAGTTCATACTTTCATGGTTCAAACCGTCCTATGCAACATTGTGAACAGTGCTTTGCATGACAATTCACACGTGTACACATTTGCATGTTTTCAATTTGTGTTTACGTAAATTTTGTTTCAATCGGTGTTTACGTAAACTTTACAATATATTCCTTTAGACCTATCCAAAGACCTCAAATTAAAACGAGGAATGCTAACGAATTCTCTTAGAATATTAATTAACAATTTACTTAAAGGGAGATTTTATGAGAAAAAAATAATTAATATTTTAACAATTTTTTTCATTTTTAATAAATATTATATTAAAACTTTTCTAAAATAAATTATTAACCATTATTATTAGGACACTTATTACTATGACCTAACAAAAATAAAGAATTTAAAGGCCAAAGTCATATACCAGCTCATAATGACTAGAGATGTTCCTGTGAGCCTGTGTGAGACTATTATGCCTTAAAAAATGCTTGAAAAAGCGCGTCAAAGATCCTAAAGTAGCTGTGAATATCAATGGTGTCCACCAGCCCCTGTAGCCAAAATAATAATAATAATAATGAACAATTTAGGAAATAATTGATCATAATATTTTTATCCAAGTTTCCAGCAAAATCTGGTAGTAGCAAATTAGCTAGAAATATATACCTTCTCTTATTCAATTTCGAGATAGAGGAATTTGAATCTCTGCTAGCGATAAGAATCTGCAGAACAAATAAATCATATACTATATAATAAAAGTTGGGTTTAGAAATCGTCGTTACGCCAAATGGTTTTACCAAATTGCATAATTTTTTTTTTCGATTTTTAGATTTAAAAAAAATATATATAATTTTTCTTCTCCTACAATTTATAAGTTGATAAAAATCTTAATTTGATTACAATCCAAATTCTTCATCTAATTTATCAAAATCTTAATAACATCATGCTTTTTACAGTATAACGGGGAAAAAAATTGTAATTAACAGTAACAACTTGATTTTTATGGTATTTGATTTTAAATAAATTTCTTCTTTTTTTGCTTATATCAACTTCATCACAACTTTCATTGGGAGGATATACACAAGGGGAGGAATTGATAATAAATTTTTTATCTATTTTTTTTTCAAATATATATTTTTTAAATTAATTTTTTTGGATAAATATCAAATTTTTGGATTAAAAAAAAAGCTAATAATGTAAATTAACAACATGATTTTTATGGTATAACAGAAAATAAAAATTTGTAATTAACGTTAACAATTTTATTTTTATGGTATTGGATTTAAATTTTAATTTTTTTTTACTTATATCAACTTCTTCACAACTTAAAATTAATTTTTTAAATAGAAACAATTTTTTATCAAATTTTGTTTTTTGGTTGAATTTTTGTTTGTTGGATAAATATAAAAATGATTATGGATAATAGTTTTATTATACCAAGACTCTCATCTTTAGATTTTCAAGTCACTATAAATAATAAGGGCTGATTCATGATTTTTTTATTATTAATATTTTGAATGTCCAAGTATCTATAATTTTTTAGGGTTATTTGTTTAATTTTGTTAATTTTTTTATTATTCATGTTTTTTTTTAGGGAGTTTCCTTGAGGTTTCGAAGCACTCGATCAAACAATACTCTTGGCATTGAGTTTTTCTCAAAAAAAAAAAAAATTTCTTGAAGTTTATATTTCACATTTTGTTTTGAAAGAGTGAAATTCGGTACCTCCTACCTCACTTTCAAAAACAAAAATTCAATTATTATGTAAGTTTATCAATTTTTTTTTAATGTTTAGTAATTTGGGTTGTTCATAATTCTTAACTATTTTATTGAGGTTACCACTTAAATATACTTTCAATTATGTTTTTTTTTATATAATTATTGAATTCAAGGTTTTTCCTTTAAATATGCACTTGAGCTTGAATTATGCAAACTCCCTTTATATATTTTTAGGCATCTCCTTTTATATTAGTTGCATAGTTATCTACCATATTCCATTCAATTAATTTTGGACTTGTATATGATTTTATTTATTTATAAAAACTTAATCTTACACCATATGCATTCATTATATAACTTAAAGTAAAAGGTTACTTTGTTTAAAAAAATATGGTAAAAGATTACTTTATTTTTATTATTTATTTAATTTTAATTAAAATAGAAATTACTTTTTTATTTTCATTAATGTATACATGATTTTTAAGTCGTGCATCACATAGGCATAATACTAGTATATATATATATATATATATATATATATATATGCGTTCCTGCGTGTGTATGAGCAAGGCATAATCTTAAGAAGTAATTACCAGAAAAATGCTGTGTGCGTATAGGGACAAACAGTAGCTCTGTTTGGAATTAATTCAGACGCAAATCAATCTTACCAGAAAAAGGTTTAGAAGACCTTCATTGTTATCGTTGAAAGAAATATCCCCATCAATATATGCATCTGCAAGGCCTAAATCAGCATTTGTCATAACCTGTTAAAACAAGATGGTGAGAAAAATTTTGCCGTATAATATAATAAGATTTTGAATTTTAAATGCCAATATAATAATGCGCAGCCTATTATTTAATTTCGAAAAAATCTCCGGCCAATTTCAACAATAATATGTTGCATGCATGTGACCCGTTTAAAAATATTCCAACATATAAGAGTGCATACCTTCCAATAAAACTGCGGATTATTAACTTTAAGAACTATTTTCAGAGGACACTTTCTCTTGTCTCCTTCAAAGGTCAATGTTGTACCCCCTTCCTCCAATAAACTGCAACACCACAAGGCATGGTATATCAAATATTAATAACATGGGTTTTGGCAGCATAGTTGAAAAATTGGGTGCTGCCACTGGTGGTGAAAATTAAAAACCATCTGGGTTGAATCCTTCACACAAAAATTTCATAAAATCCTATTGAGAAACGTTCCGGAAAAGGAATTCCAATACATATTCTAATGGTCCTATTATTTGAAGCTGGGATTCAACAAAAATGGCTACGGTATCCTTTGTACAAACAATAACATCCAGTTTAATTCATTCTAGGGAGAACTTAAACTAATGCCCCATAGTCAATTACAAAATACCCTCACTAATATTATGAACACAACTTTTTCACCATTTTTAAAGTGGTTGATTGTAACTTGCAAGTGGTAGACACAACTAACACTCAAAAACCCATCGTTTTATCTCCACTACCACTTTAACAATTATAATTTTTTGAATAAAAAAAAACATTGTGTTCGTAGTATTATCGAAATCCTTACATAATCAACTCACATAACCTTAACAAAAAGGAAAAGGAAAAGGCTAAAGAGTCCAGAGAAATTAACCTATAACAGCAGCTCTGGGGCTGAACAAAAAACATACCCAGAATAATATTTGAAACCTCCAAATTAAACTGCTCTTGCATGATGATAAATTTTCAGTGTCCTCTCGTCAAGTACGAGTCCTAGAACCTAGATGATCATAGACTACATACTATAACTGAATTTCAGAGAGTGCATATATAAAATGTGTATTTTATATATATATATATATATATATATATATGTACACACACATTTTATATACACACACACATACTGGCAGGATATCGAAGTTAGAAGTAAACTAAACTCACATTAAACATCCAGCAGAGACAAAACGTCCAAGAAACCTAGTGACAAAAAGGCGCGCCCCTGCTTGTATGAGTGATGGTTCCATTTGTTTTGGCTTGCTTAGAAGAGCACTCTGTGCAGCAGCCATGCCTGCCTACCAACAAGTATATCCAGTAAGACACCTTCCCTTCAAACTAATGATTTTCTTTAAAGAAATTTATAGAACTTAGAAAAAGGCAAACAAAAGGTAATAGACTTGATACAATTTTTCTCCAAGGGTAACGATTATTGTACACAGTATGTACATACACATATATAAAAGAGTCGTTATGATGTTTAGGGCAATAAACTAAAGTTGATACTTACCAAATGTAGTTATATATATATATATATATATATATATATATATATATATATATATATCTTAATGTCTCTTTGTGATTCCAGCCATAAGGCCCACAACTTCAACTAGGAACGGAGCTATTGTTGGACGTGCACCAACTCCCTCCAAGATTTAAAAAATTAAAAAAAAAAAAAAAAATACTAGTATGAATGTACTAATTTTAGTAATTGGGTTCAATAAAACTACACTTAACCTCCCTTAACAATATCATTGACATTTTTTAAGTTCATAAAAAAATTTATTGATATAAAATCTAGAATAAACCAACAAGTGCAAAAAAATTATCCCAATAAAAAATTACCAATAACAAACTTAAGCCCAACTAACAACCCAAAACAAACCCGTGCAAGACTAAAATAAATAAAAAAGAAAATAAAAAAGAAAGAAAATCTAAACAGAGTCTAGGAAAGGAGAACACCCACACGGCCCCACACAAAGACACCGAAGAAAAAAAAAAACCCTAAGTGGAGCCTCTTCAATAGAAGAGCTAAAACAAAAACCATATATAGGCAATGTAAAGAGTGAAGCGTTAAAAATTAAGCCCTGTTGTATCTCCAAATGAGGCAAATTGTTTTTACTCATCTACAAATCTAGAGGTTATTGTAGATTAGCAAAATAACTTAAAACTAATCTTTTCTTTTCCCCCTTTCCACATCTTTCTATCTTTTATCTTTTATCAATATAGTTGTTGAAAATGAATAAAATTTTTTTTTAAAATAATAAAAAAATAATATTTAAATATGATAGAAAAGAAAGATAAAAAACCTCTTAAAATGTGTTTTTTAAAAAGTATATAAGAAAATGTAAAAATTACTGTTTACATTTTAAACAGTACAAAAATTTAATTAAACTACCAGAGATGCTCTAAAGAGACAAGAGAGACTGAGACGTAAAGCAGGGAGGAGCAGCAGCAGCGCCCCAGATTTACTCTCTCTCTCTCTCTCTCTCTCTCTCTCTCATATATTTGATCTCTAGTGCAAAATATTGCTGAACTTTGATTAGTTTATTTGATAATCTGAGTTATGATTTCTGTTTGGAACTAAACACAAATATCAAAGATTCAAAGAAAAAAGAAAAAAGAAAAAGACGCAGAGAACTCTCTACTACACTCACCGGAAATAGCAGAGAGAGAGAATGCATCTAATGACTTAATGCTTCATCTTTCTTTCTTTAATAAAGGTTAACAGTTAAAGTAACAGTTTTTTTTTTCCTTTTTTTTTCCCCCTTTTAAAGTTGCGTGTTGTGACTAACCCATCCCATGTGTTGTGCATTTTATATATATTTTTTTATGTATTGTGCTTATCTCTTAGTGTTAGTTGAGATTTAACAAATGTAGATTATTGAACATATATTGACCAAGGGCGGAGCTACATTACTCCTTGGGGGAGCCATCGCCCCCCAATTATTATTATTTTTTCTCCTACATCTATACTAGTAATAGGATATAGCCCTAACAAAAAATTAGAACCGGCCCCCTCAAATATTTTTAAGATTTTTAGTTAGTCCAATGGCTTTTTACTTGACCTTCTCAATTGTTCAAAACTTTATTACTTGTCCACTCCAATTATTCCTAAGATTTACAGTTAATCCAAAAGATAATGACTAACCGTTGATCTTTTCAATTGTTCAAAAAATTTATAATTAATCTAATGAATAATAACTCACTTTCTAGCATCATTGACAACCCATTTCCCAACATAATTTCAATTTTTTTTTTTCATTTTTAGGGACCTATGGAGTTTTGTTGTAGTTGCTAGTGCCAGCCTATTGCCCCATTTTCTTTATTCTCAATACAAAAACTCCTACCTCAACCAAAATTATTAATCTATTTTTTGTCCTGATGCAACATCATCTTCTTAACTCTTTAAAGAAGTGAATATGCAAGTGCATTTTCTTCTCTTTCTCTTTTATCAATTGTTAGGACATATGTGTTTCACTTGTTAAGAACATATGTCATTCTTTTATGTAATTGGCTAATCCTTTGACAAAACGCACTTTACTTGTAATTGGGTAGATTTAAGATGTGTTTGATACTTCAAGAAACCTGTTTCAAGATCAAGTGTTAAAGTCATTCAAGTCTGTCCAAGAAACAAGCTGAATAGTGCAGATTCATTAAAGATCGACAGCTATATCTATCGAGCTTCAGTAAGCTGTTCTAGCCCGTGTGCTCGACACCTGCTCGACAGCTCTTATCTGTCGAGGTTTAAGAAAATCAGATTCTCTATTCTGTTTTCTTGGGATCCGTGAATATGTCATTGGGCCTTCTTTTCTTCTAACCCTAGGCATATAAAAGGATTATTTTAAGGGCCGTCAAAGTGTTCACAAGTTGCACAAGCATTGAGCAAAGTCTGTTCAAGCAAATTGTGACTTGAGACAAAGTTTTGCCCTAGTTCAGCTCTTGTGAAGAAGTTGCTTTGTACGTGCACTATAAGGTTTTGTGACCAAGCATCTTCTGAATCTTCATTGTGTGATGAACTGAAGAACTTTGCAGCTAACATACTTCTCTAGTTGGTGATTGAAGTCGCATACTGGGATCTGGGAAATTGGTTAGTCACGTACTTGGGAGCCGTGCATGAAAAGGAGAAATTGTCACTACAGAACAAGTCCAATTGTGTATTGGGGTAAGGGTTCAACTGTAGGTTGGTATAAGGTACTAGGATTCCTTTACTTGTAACTGCTTGTTGTGATAATAGTGGAATTTCGAGAGTGGTGACCTTAAAATCACTCGATGGGGTTTTTGCTGTGTAGGTTTTCCCCATTCGTAAACAAATAACCATGTCAATTTATTTTCCGCTGCATACTTTAGTTATTTGGTGATTTGTTTGTGCTACCACGCGCTTTACATGTTAATTAACTTAATTAATTCACTTGGCTAAATTAATTGGTTAATTTATCACAAGGGGTCAATACGTTTTTGGCCTATCATCAATCATCATTGTTATTTTACCATTAGTATTATTTTTGTTTCTTTCTTCTACCACTATTTGTGTGTTGATATGCATATGGGTATTTAAGATTTTGTGGTTCACATTTTCGTATTGCTATCTTTATTCCATTAAAAATTGTCGAGCACAATTTTGACGTGAACTGATCTTTTATTGGATTTTTTTTTTTTTTTGTATTTGTCTATAATAAACTATATAATTTTTGTGTGTTTATTAATATTTAAGAATATAACAATATATCAAAGTTAATAATTTTGTATACAATATGAACTATGGTTAATATACCAATACTACAATTCGGCCCCCCAAGTAAAATTTTATGTGTGTTAAAACCTCTTTCCCTTCCCCAAGTAAAATTTTATGTGTGTTAAAACCTCTTCCCCTCTTCTTTGTGTGTGTATGTGTTTGTTTCTCAAAAAAAAAAAAAAAAAAAATTTACTAGCTACACCCCTAATTGATCATTTATATTTAATTTATAAATATCAATAACTTTGTAACTGAATTGACACCTCCTTATATACAAATTAAGTTAGTAACATGCTTTAATTATCTCTAAAAATATAGATTTATAAATTATGGGAAAGTCAGCTGTAATGATTATCGTTAGTTAATAAGAGAAGAAGAAAAAGCTAGGTAGTATCGTTAACTCTAGCAGAGGAGAAGAGGGGAGAAAAGAATTACTCGGATTTCAAATTGACAGCTAGATCCAACTCCACGGCATGACCCATAAAGTTGTTCCTTTTTAATTTTTTTAATTTTTTTTTAGATATCCTCCTCTGATTTTTGGAAGTTTGCTAGTAAAAAAATGAATACACTTTACCCCACACAATGATAACTTATTTAAATCCCCAAATCCACAAACACGTTTTAGACATTAGACCAAAACTTGTACAAGTTTGCTTCCACAACCCCGTGTTTCGAGCTCACCCAACTAACGTCGCTTTGAGTTGGCAACATCAAAGTTGAAATAAGTCTGAAATGTTTTTGTGAATTTGGGGATTTAAGTGGGTTATTATTGTGTGTGATAATGTGTATTCACTTCCTCAATCAATAGCTTCGTGTGAAGTTAATGGCATGCTCTCCATTGTTTCGGTTTTCTATTCCACCACTCGGCACCTATTTAGGTAAGGAAAATGTTTTTATGCAACCTAGGTTGTAGACGTTTTTATACTACTTTGTGGCGGTTAAAAAATTCATCTACATGTACTTAAAGTCGCATGATATTTTTAATGAGTTATGTAACTTAGTTAAATAATATATATGAATGATTTTTTTTTAACCTCCACGTAATGAGTTGCATGAAAATTCCTGCAATCTAAATTGCATTGCAACAGGCAACAACACTCTTCATCCCCCTTCTCTTTATATGTGTGTGTGTGTTTTTTTTCAAAAAAAAAAAAAAAAAAACACTCTTCATGCCTAATAGAGAAATATGATTCAAATATTGTATATAATTCGATATTTTCATTTAATAACCCAGTACAAATTAAGGGTCATATGTACATATATTGTGAAGTTTGGTAACTTACCATATTATGCACGATCTACTAAAATATGATATTCTTCTTCTTTTTTTAACCTAATATATAATACGTAATCGTTTGACTCTGATATTAGATTAATATTTAGTTAATTTAAGTGAAGTTTTCTACATATTTTTAAAAAATAAATACTAAAATTTGTATATAAATGGACTTTCTGAAAGAACACATAAAAGTTTAATAATAAAAAAATTAAAAAATACATCCTTACTTTTCCAAATTCAATTGGTTTATTAATGGATTCTCAAAAAAAAAAAAAAGTTTTATTAATGGATTTTCTGGAATAACACGTGCAAGTTTTCTACAAATTGTTACACCAAATACAGCCTTACTTGTCCAAATTCAATTGTTTTATTAATGGATTCTCAACAAAAAAATAAAATAAAAATTGTTTTATTAATGGACTTTCTAGAATGACATGTGCAAATTTTCTACAAATTGCGACACCGTATATAGACTTAGGGCCTGTTTGCTTTAGTACTAACTCAATACTTAGTTTTCATATCACATTTTTCGTCTCTCAAACTCAGTTCTCATATCTCATTATTTACTTCTTCTTTTTTTTTTTTTAACTCTATCCAATTTTTGTTTGGCTCCAAATCTTGGGTGCATGTTTCAATTCCTAACTCAAAATTTTGACAAAGTGGTGGAGCTCACACACTGTGCATATCAAAACGGTATCACTGAAACCCTTTCTCCTTTCATTTTTGACCTCTCAGTCCATCTAATTCTAGATGGTGTGATTCTCAGCTAACCAACCTCCACCACCACCGACAACCCACAAACCCACCACTGTACAAATCACAAAAAATCAAACCCATCCAAGATCCATTCACACCACCAAAACCTTCAACACCACAAAAAATTCTTATATATTGAAAAAAAAAATGAGAAAGAAATAAAGAAGAAGAAGAAGAAGCTGAGAAAAAAAAAACCACAACAAATTATCACATAAAACCCACAAACTCAGCCATCTCTGCCATCACGGTGTGAAGAAAAAACAAAGAAAGAAGAAGAAGCAACTAAGAGAAAAAACCAGAGTGAAGAAGAAAGAAAGAAAGAAAGAAAAGAAAAAAGAAACCAATTTTTTTTTTTTTAGAAGAATACTTGCCCAAATTCAATTGCTTTATTAATGGATTCTCAAAATTTTTATTAATGGACTTTCTGGAATGACACCTGCAAGTTTCTACAAATTGCTACACCAAATACAGCCTTATTGTCCAAATTCATCAATTGTTTTATTAATTAATGTACTTTCAGGAAGGACATGTGGTCATGCATGTGGTGTAAATTAACTACACCTACCTAGCTCTCAGGACAAAATGGGTAAATGTCATTTTCGTGCAAAAAAAAGTGTTATTTTGCCTTCTTTTTCAAATTAATTAGGGAAATGCCCTTCTTTTGTAACTCGATTTTCTAAAAATCGAGTTTAAAAAAAAATTTCTGGAGCCCTACAGCGGCATTTTAAAGAGCCTATAATGACGTTTTAGGGACCTATAATGGCGTTTTGGAACTCAAGTCCATGAACTCGAGTTATAAGCAAAATTTTTTTATTTTTTTTACCTATAACTCGAGTTCATGGAGCTTGAGTTTCAAAACGCTATTATAGGTCTTGAAAACATCACTATAGGCTCCTTAAAAGCGCTACTATAGGGCTTAACTCAATTTTGAGAAAATAGAGTTTCAAAAAAGGGGTATTTCCCTAATTAGTTTGGAAAAGGGGACAAAATGCTGGATTGTTTTTTTAAAAATGGCATAGGCCAATTTTGTCCCTAGCTATCATATTGTAAACCAACCAAGCGTTTTACAGTAGTGTAATATTATAACACTAGTGGGTGTTTATCAAATTGCACTAATCGTAAAAAATTGCATTAAAACTGTTCTCAAAATAATATAACCGCACTGTATCTCAAGTAACAGTGCACTGCATCGCATGGTGTAGTGCAGTTTTTGGATTTATATAAGAAAATTGCACAAACTATACCCTCTGCACCCTCTCTATATATTAATAATTTAATAATTCTAGTTTTTCAACCAAAAAAAAAAAAAAACCCAAAAGAAAAACCCTAACAAGTGTTGATTAGGAAAGCCAATCCAAAATAAAAAAAAACTAGGTCAATAGTTTAAAACTTTGCCCAAAACAAAAGGAAAAATTAGTTTTGGGTTGGGCAAGAAAACCCAAAATTTGAAAAATATAACAGTTTCAAACCGTTCAAATTGCATATTATACACTGCACAGCACATGTGACCACAAAAATGAGATGCATTGTGGTTATGACTTTAACTAAACTTTTAACCGCACTGCACCGCACATATAATTGCAAAAATGAGGTATGTTGTAGTTATGGTTTTAGCTAAATCACACTGCGAAGTGCAATGTTAAAAATGGGCCAAAACCGCACCGCACTGCACCACAAACACCTCTAACTAGCATCATTGGTCCAAGGTCTTAGTTCATTTATCATGTGTTGTAATGAAGTATTATACATTAATACTACAACGATAAGTCTAAATTGGCTGGCTGAGTGCTTAGGATGAATATGCGATTTCTGTTAAAGTCAATTATGTTAAATTACAATAATAGCTTGGTTTTGAGAATTCCTGAGATAGGATTGTGAATTCTAGTCAATACTTATCATAATTAAAAGTAAGACTAATAAGAATAAGAGTAAGAATAAGAATAAGAATAGTAGTTTTCATTATTTTCTCGGATGAATTTTCTAGGCTACATGACAGGGACGGACTCAAGTGGGGACCCAAGGGGGCTAGGGCCCCCGGGTCCAAATTTTTTTTTTATATAATTATTATATATTTCATTGTTTTAATTGGGCCCCTTCCAAAACCTTAGGCCGCCCTTCTCCCCCAATCAGCCTAACTAACCTAACCCAAAATAGCAATTATCCAACCCAAAAACTTAACAAAAAAAAATAAAAACATTCACGATGGTGATTGTATTTTAGCGAAAAAATTATTTTACCACCAAAGAACTAAAAAATCATGTGTTATTGAAGAAGTTAAAGCTAAATTCTTTGCAACTATAGTAAACTAGTATAAATACTAGTTGACTGTAGCAAGTTGTTAAAAATAAAATATAATATTTATTAATGAATTGTTTATATTATATTAAATGAAGTGATAAAAAAAATAGAACATTTGATATTGGGTGTATTGTAAAATAAGGTAGTAAAATAGATAAAGTAACTTTTTGAAATGCTAAAAGCTAAAATTTTTAGCACCATCATTGTGAATGCTAAACTTAAAAAATAATAATAATAATAATAATCCTAGCCAGCTTAGTATTAAAAAAAAAACATTATTTTGCTTTTGTTTTTGTCTTTATTGGTAGATGTTTGCATCTTAATGTATTTAGAAACAAAGATTTTCTGTATTTATAAATTTCTAATATTATATGGATACTTATTTGGAGTCTTTTTTTTTTTTTTTTTTTTTATACTCCGATCCCAACTAGCTTAAAATCCTAGGTCCGTCCCTGCTATACAAGTCTTAGTTGTACTTCTTGTATACCTCTACTAAATGTCCTAGTCTCATGTTTGTATTGCTAAAATGAGACATAAGCCTTGCTAATGCTACCTTTCTTTTTGCTATATCCGAATTTCATGATCATGAATGATGTGTGTGAATTTTTTTTTTTTTTTTTTTTTTTGTTATATGCATGCTATTTGTTGTGCCTTGTGCTCAATTACTTGGTATAAGAACCCTTAATAAATTTATCTTCAATATCGATGGGTCGTACTAATCCTTGATAATATACAGGGGCAGCTCCAGGATTTTTGTTTAGGGGGGTTAATAAGAAACATAAATTCCAGTACTATAGGTAACAATATAAACAATATGCAGCATAATTTTTAATACTATATTCCAACCAACTTCCATACTCTTTAAACTATTTAGGATTAAATCGACACATAAGTCCCCAATTTTTATTTGAGAAAAATCATGTTCATGAGGTTGACAATGTTTTTTTTTGTAAATAATATCTTCTTAAGTTCATAATACTAGCAAAAGAATAAAAAATAAACTATAAGTTCATGTAACATATTTTTCTCTAATACAATAAACATATTAATTATTGTTGTTAAGTGATTTTTTTGCAATTCTTTAATTTGTTTACAATTCTTTAAATACAGTAACAGTAAAGACACATAAAGACTCAAAAATTCAATTTATAAGTTTACAAAACAAAGCTGGCCAAAATTAGAAATTAACACTGTTTGCCAAACAATATAATTAGTAGACACTGTTTTCAAATTATATTTATTACTAACATCTCGAGTTTAAAAGACTCGATTTAGAACTTATAAATCGAGTCTCAAAGATTCGATTTTGGTGTTCTGATCACGCTTGATGTGGCATTTTTTTCCACGTGGCATCCACCTGTAAATCAAGTCTCTAAAACTCGATTTATAAGCCGACCCTTTACAAAACAAGTATAATGTTTTAAACTCACCCTTTACACCTTCTCTTCCTCTCTCCCCACTCTCTGTTTTGTTCTCTCCTTTCTCTGTCTCGATCCATCTCTCTTAGATCGTCATGGAAGGTATGGGTTTGTGGGGATCGACATGGTGGAAGGTGTGGATTTGTGGAGATTAGCATCTGTGGTGGACATCGACATTTGTGTTTGAGGTTGAGGTGTGGGTCACGGTGGTTGCTGGGTTATGGAATCGATGAATCAATGGTTGGGTTATGGAAATCAATGACTGGGTTGTGGGAATCAGTGGCTGGGTTATGGGATTCGGTGACTAGGTTGTGGAGTCGGTGATTGGGTTGTCGGTATCGGTGAGTGGGTTGTGGGAAACAGTGAGTGGGTTGTGTAGGTTTGGGTTTTGGTGGGTCATTATGTGGCAGAGTTTGATCTATTTGGGTTTGTAGGTATGGATTTGGCAGTGGTGGTGTTGTTGGATTTTAGGTGGTGGAGGTGGCTGCTATGCCGTGGGTGAATTTTTGTTGCTGTTGTTTTTTTTTTATTTTTTTATTTTTTTCTTTTTTCTATCTCTTTATTCTCTGATGAGAAGGTGTAAATGGTGACGGTAGTGGTGTTGTTGGATTTTAGGTGGTGGTGGTGGCTGCTGTGCCATGGGTGAGTTTTTTTCTTTTCTTTTTTTTTTTTCTTTGATGAGAAGGTGTAGAAGGCATAAAGGGCTTATAAATCGAGTCTTAGAGACTCGATTTTCAGGTGGATGCCACGTGAAAAAAATGCCACATTAGACGTGATCAGACCATGAAAATCAAGTCTTTGAGACTTGATTTATAGTCCAAAATCGAGTTTTTGAGACTCGAGATGTTAGTAAAATATATACTTTTGAAACCATGCCTACTAACTATATAATTAGGAAAATGGGTTTAATTCACAATTTTGGCCTACAAAGCCCCATAGAGACACAATTTATAGTAACAGTAAAGACACATAGAGACACAACCCCACACTATTGCAATTCTTTAATTTGTTTACAATTCTTTAATTTATAAGTTTACAATACAAACACCAGCCCCACAAGCCCACACACACCCACGGTCAAAGCATAAACTCAGAGACTCAAAAACTTAACAACAAAAAATCAAAACACTATAACCTATATAACCCCACAGCGCCACCCCCACCCCAACCCCCCCCCCCCCCCCCACACACACACACACACTGTCAAATACTCAAAACTCAATAAAATAAAATAAATAAATAAAATCAAAAGACTATAACCCCACTGTTAAGTTATGATTTTTCTCATAACATCAGTGTTGGCTTATTCCATGACAAAAAATGTTGTAATTGCATAAATTTGTTTCCTTGTATTTTTGTGGGATTTTATTGTATTGAGTTTTGTATTAAGTTGGTGAAGACTTAAACTTAATTGAAGATCAAGTGGATTTCTCGAGAAGCTCACGAGAAGCTAACCCGCTAAGCAGCCACATGAGAAACACATGACTGGAAGCCGAAGAGTCGTGCCAGGCTGTCAGTTTCACGAGTGTCTCGCGGGTAAGTCCTTCTCGCGAGCTACTCGTGAAACATTCTGCCTGGAAGATTTTTAAGTGTGACTTTCTTACCCTTCACCCACACTATATATACCCTCATTACCCATAGAAATTGTAAGGAGGCCATTCAGAGAGAAAAACCCTAGATAGGTTTTCTACAACACACACACACACCTATCTTTTTGAGAGAGAGCTGCTTAACCTTAATGAGAAATCATTCTAGCATCTTCTCATTCCTTCTCCCATTATCTTACCTTAAGAGGAGATTTGTACTCATACATAACCCACACCTTCTCAGAGTGTAGAGAGTGTTTTAAAACTTGGAAAGTTTTGGGGATTTGCCAAAAGAAACCGGTGAGGCTTGGCAGATGCAATCGGGCGTATTGCATGATCTGGAGAGCTGGAGAAGACAAGGCTTCATTAAGTAAGTTGGTAGCAGGAGCTTGGAGGGCTCAAGTACATGAGATAGACTAGGCTTGGAGTGTCTTTTGTTATTCGTGTACTCCAACTTTATTCTCTAAAGGATTGATTTACCGCTTAGAGGGTGGCGGAAAGGTTTTTCACTGAGTTCTTCGGTTTCCTCTTTGATAACATATCGCGGTGTTATCTTGTGTTTGCATACTTCTTCCCTACTCTTTTAGCTTTCCTTTACTGCTGTGATTAGTTGAATATGGCTTAGAGTAGTTTTACTATTTTTTCACTCGCCTTACTCAATTCTGCATTTAATTTAAGTTAGAGTAAAATCATCCAAGCCGTAATTTTTATTTTGGGGGTCTAAATAGCTCTTGTGTTTTCACACATATTCAAACTTTCACCCCCACACACACAAACAGTGATTAAGTGAAAGAGATATTAAAACACAATAAACAGTGAAGGAAAGAGAGAAACAGAGAGCTAAAAAACCAGATCAAGCTGTGGCTGATCAAGCGACGATGGCGGTAGATCAAGGACAGTCCAGGCAGCGGCACCGTGGCAAATTCTTGGGGCTATAGAGCGGCATTTTTTTTTGCGTGTGAAGCAACCTTTTTCCATTGGGTTTGGATAGAAGAATCGTGGGAGATTTTTGGGGCAACGTCTACGCAGGTAACATAGCAACAAATCTTAGGTTTTATTGGGCCTTTTTTATGATTTTTCAAATTTTGATTTATGGGCTTTTTATTTCTAAGATTAAAGAGCAAAAATTTGCTATTGGATTTTTTTTTTCGAAGTTTAAGCTAGGCTTAAAAATAAAAAGGCTAGATTCAAGTGAGGGTGTGCAAATTTGTATTGTAGGGATTCAAAACAATTATATATATATATATACACACACACATAATTTCGGGTTAGGGGGTTCATTTGAACCCCCTGAGTACAACGTAGCGTTGCCCCTGATAATATATATATATATATATATATATATGTATATATATAGACACCTTATTTTGTACCTCTTAATAAATTTTGGTCCTCGGCTCCAACGATGAGCTTGACATATGTCAACCAAGGGTAATTAAAGAGTTAACAATAATTTGAAAGTAATCACAACTTAAAAGTGCTAAAATCACTTTGAAAACGATATTGAAAAATGACCATTGCTCACTTTTCAAAGTGCTAAAATCACTTTGAAAATGACCATTGCTCACTCTTTTGATCCATAAATTTTGATTCATGTGTACTCATGAATCAAGTGTGCGCACGCACACTTGATTCATGCGCACACATGAATCAAGTGTGCGTGCGCACATTCGAAAGATGCGTACGCACACTCATTTTTGGACAGTGGAACTTCATTTTTGAAGGCCTAAAACATCATTCTTTAATGTGGGCCGGCCCCTAGACCCTTGAAAATGCCCAAAGACCTCCAAAAAGCCTCGAAAAGCCTAATTTTAACTTATAAATACTCACCTTATGTCTCTAATCAGAACCCTAACGAGAGAGAGTGAATTTTTGACCTCCATCTTCTTCAAAACCCTAGTTCATCTTCCCTAATCACCCACACAACACCTAAGCACGTTTTTTACAAATTCAAAACCTCTCTTTAGTTAGTTCTAAAGCAGAAACGAATGTTCTAATTTGATTTCTCAAACCCTTTTCAAAACTAGTTTTATTCTTGAGTTGTGATTACTAAAAACTTTTGTGTTCTTCGATTATTCTTGTCCACTCAATCAAATCTTTGTGTTGTAGACACTGAGGGGTCAGCTAAACAATCTCTAAACTCACAATCTTAAGCAGTATAAGTATTCTTTCCATGAATTCTTTCTTTGTTTAAAATGATTCACATGAGTTTCTTAACATAGTTTTTATAATTGTTTTTATTATTTTTTTTTTTTTACGTCCATGATACATGTATTAATCTAGTTTTGGGGTGATTATAACATGTTTTGGTTGTTCTTGTTTTATTATTTTGGTTTTATGTAAATTTTAACATGTTTATTTATTTTATTTAGATTAGTACAATTATTTTATTTGTTTCTTGTTTATTTGTTTATATTAATACTTAATTTGTTTTGTTTCCTTTATGTTAGTTTAGTCTTTAGGGCTTCTAACATGCTTCTTTATTTTCTTTGTTAGCATATTTGTTTGATTAAATCTATAAAAAAAATGTGATTTAAAATATGTACTAAAGGATGCATACGCATCATTAAGTATGCGTGCGCATGGTTTCAACCATGCGTATGCATAATTGAGTATACATAAGCACCCCAAACCCAGATTTGACAAAAAACTGTTTTTATTATTTTAATCCCTTTTTACATATTATTTGATTCTGTTTGACTCTTTTTAGGTTATTTATTTATGTTTGATTATTTTCCATTTTTTTAAGTCTTTTTGCCGTATTTGGTTTATTTTATAATCTTTCCTTATGTGTGTGATTTAATTGTCAACTTTCCATGTTTAAATTATTTTGTTTGATTGTGTTTAATTTGTTTCCTTTTATATTGTTATGTGATCTTTAACATGTTGTTTGTGTTATTTTATTTAAGTGCATGATGTATGTTTAGGTTTAGGATTAGGACTCTTTTAATAGTTTTTTTTTTTAATTTAAATATGACCTAACAACACATAATGGAGGTTGGCCCACAAGCCGGGCGGTCTTGAGTACCTAACACCTTCCCAAGCTGTACCTAAACACCAGACCCATAATTTGGTATGCATGCAGACCTATGTATGTAAGTGAGTGGCTCAAAAGGCGCAATATGGTTCCTAGACCTAATCTAGGTGGCAATTCCATTTTTCACCCTCCGTCCGGTCCACTCCAAGGCCAAGGCGTACTCCCTTGCGCCCACAATATGGCGTCTATTTTGTGATTGTTTCTATGTTGCCCTATGGCTGTATTCACCTTAAATGTACTTATTTGAGTATGTTAATGAATGTATTAGGGCTATGCCATTTGGTGATTGATAAAAACCTAGTTTTCAGTATGATTTGTCAAGCTTGCTTTGTTAGACATGTTCATTGCAAAAGTTGATTTTTTTAAGGATCAAAACCCTTGATAAGAGTATGAAAAAAAACCCGCGAAAAAAGATTATTGCAAAGGTCTAGAAACAAACACTATCTAAAAGGAAATTTCGACAACTTTTGTGACCCTTAAAACAAGTGTTTTATCTATACCAAGGATTGCCAACCCTTGAAAATTTAAAAAATAATCCTTGATAAATATCTCAAATAACCTTTTTTAGGGTCTCTCAACCCTAAAAAAAAGGTTAAGAACCATGTACTATAAAATCTAGATTATGCCAAAAACAAAATACTATAAAAAAATATTTAAAAAAAAAAAAACTAAGCAAATAAAAGCAATTCTTGCTTACAGGTATATGAGGTCAGTCATCTGAGAAATTGAGTACGGCACACCACCAGTGAAGCCATTTTAAGAACAATCTTTGCACATGTTAGGCTTGCAATATTAGAATTTTTATTTTATTTTCTAAAATTATCGTTTTAATTTTAACTTAAAATAAAATATATTAGGTATCAAATTAAGAAAACAACAACAACAACAACAAAAGCCTCATAAAATAAATAAATAATGGTATAAAAAAGTTCAACTTTGTCAATAATTTCAATATACTTATACTAACTTAATTATATTATACAACTTGTAATTCAGATGATAAGTCTTGTAGTGCACACATGACTTGCAAGACCCAACATTTCATTAACAAATTATTATGATATATTGTTAAATATATATATATATATATATAAAGAAAAATGAGACTTTTTCAAATTTTCCATCTTGATAGTACAATTTTAATCAGAATAGTTTAGTTTTAAAACTTTTGAAATTTTTGACAATAGAGTTTCACTTACAATAACTATGTTAATTATTTTGATTTAATTTTTGGAAATAAAGTTTTTTTTATATATATATAAACAAGATAGAATTTCTACCAGTCTAATCTAAGTGTATATGGGTGTGAAGCTCCCTCCTAGAGACTTGAATCCCAGCCCTTGCCCCCCACACCCATAAGGGTTTATACTTGTGGGGTGACCACCGCACCAAAGGTGTGCGGTGGTTGGAAATAAAGTTTCATTTACAAAAACTATATTAACAATTTTAATGAGCTTAATTATAGTACATCATATGATATCAAGAGAGAAAAAAGAACAAAAAAAGAAGAGATATAGTACTTGATGAGTCAAAAAAATAACGGCTTCGCCATTTAATATAATGGATGAACCCAAGATACGTTATAAACATTTATAATGAGCATTTATGACAAGGAGTAACGGATGGAGCAACGGGAAAGAAGACATTACACAAGTCAAAGCACCAGTCTGTAATGCCTCAACTGTTACAAATGAGAATGAATGCAGAGATTCATTGCTCATTAAAGACAAAGATAGTTATAAAGTCAAAAAGAAACAACTCCAAAAGATACTCACAATTCTCACCCCAAAAACTACTCCTAAGTTGAATTCGCTTGCAATACACTTCAACTTAATGCCATTCTAACTTAATCATCGGGGGGTGTTTAGTAAACACCACATCAGGAGTCTTTTGGCTAAATTATGCAGAATTTTAAATTTATTTGTATTATAGATACTGTTTGAAGTTATTTAGTGAATTGAGAAGAGAGAGTGAATTTCGGCAACTATGTTGCCGAAATTCAATCAAAAGTATGAGGGAGAAAGAGGAAAAGTGAGAGAGAGAAAAATTCGAATTTCGGCAATGACATTGCCGAAATTCTATTGCCCAATTTTCTGCTGCCCGTGGAGAAGCGCTGTGAGCTTGAAATTTATTGCCCAAATTCTACTGCCCAATTTTGCCCCCTATTTCGGCAATGGCATTGCCGAAATAGGGGGCAAAAAAATTTTATTTATAATAATAATAATAATAATTCACATACATATCTTTATTATAAACCAACAAACATATTATGCAATATATTTTTTCCAAGTAATAGATGTAATAATTGATAATAACAAAGTAAAATTGATTATAAAAAGATCACAATAATACAATTTATTACAATTTTTGTGGTCATATACTAATAATAACAATAAATAATATTAAATAATTTCAAAATTAAAAAAACACATACATAAATTTAATTAGAGAGTTGAGATGCTTAATACAATCGTGAGAATTATAGAGTGATACTTGCAAAAAAAAAAAAAAACAATTGGATAATAATAAATAAATACAAAATAACAACAATAATAATAGGAGGGGCAAAAAAAAAAAAAATTTCCCCCCTATTTTGGCAATGCCATTGTCGAAATAAGGGGCTAAAAAAAATTTTTTTTTGGCACCTCTCACAATCACTTCGAGCACTCACACGGGCAGCAGAAATTGGGCAATAGAATTTTGGCAATGTCATTGTCGAAATTCAAATTTTTCTCTCACCCACTTTTCCTCTTTCTCTCTCATACTTTTGATTGAATTTCGGCAACAGTGTTGCCGAAATTCACTCTCTTTCCTCAATTCACTAAATAATTTCATGGGATAATTATAGTAAATCCACCTATGGTATGGCCCGTTTTCACTTTGCCTACCTGTGTTTCAATCATTTACACTTTACCCACTTGAACTTCAATCCGTTATCCATCTGTTACCCTCCTCCCCCATCAGACGTTAGAAAAACACCTTTTTATTCAAAATCAAAATATAACACGAATCAAAAACACGAACCCACTCTTCTTTTCCTCACAAGCCCTAGAAACACGAAAATATCCTCGTAGACACCACATTCTGCATCTGATATTGTAATAGTGCTGCAAGTGTGAACCTAGACGAGCAACGGGTTGTTCGAGGGACTAAAATCCTGGTAAGCAATCAGTCACTGTTTGGGTTTTGACTTTGGGCTTATGGTTGTTTTGTTGTTTTTTGAGTAATCAATCAATTGTGTTGATGTTTATGAAAATATTGGTTGTGTTTGTTGATGTTTATGAAAAATGTGACCACCTGTTCTTTGGATTTGTGTTTGTTTATGGGCAATTTGTCTGTCATGGTTATTGTGTCTCACAGTGGACCCAAGTTTCTATTGGGTTTAAATTTTAGTGTTTGCATGTGCTATTTAGTAAAATAGAATCAAAAGCATAAGCATAAAATGTGGTCCCTCTGTGTGTGTTGCATCCTAAAAGCAAAACAGAAAAATGCAAGTGTTTACTCTTTTGTTGTTTACAATTCTTTAATTGTTAATTGTATACGTGTCAAATGGTAATTTGTTATTGCAGATGAATGATGAGGAAGTGAAATTGGAAGTACATTATGGGGGTGCTTTTCTGTGGAACCCTAGTTTAGAATACTTTGGTGGGAAAGTTGAAATAGTGTATAGGGATCCTGATAGACTTAGTTATTTTGAAATACAAGGTATATGTGAGGAATTGGGGATTGATGAATCGTGTAGGGTTCATTATTTGGGTCTTGGGGGCAACTTAGAGCAAGACTTAAGACTTATACAAGATGATCAAGATGTGGTGCCCATGTGCAAGCCTAATGAGAGAGGGCCAAGAGACACAATCATACTATATGTGAAGAGTGGTAATGCTCCACTTGCAGTTGAACTTCCTGATGGTGCAGGGGTTGGTGCAGGAGCTGGTGCAGGGGCTGCTATAGGGGGTGCAGGGGCTGGTGTAAGGGGTGGTGCAGGAGCTATTGCAGGGGGTAATGGTTTGGAGGAGGAGTTTGATTGGTTGAATGAAGGTCTGGAAGGAGAAGACTTTGCTGATGACATTTTTGGTGAGTCTTCCCCACCACGCATAGTGCCATCTGAGCCTAATACTATTCCAACCACTGGTACACCTCAACCAGCCGCTGATACACCTCATCCAAACATAGATACACCTGGCCCAAGCAATGTTCCTCCTCCAAGCATAGATTTAGATGAAGAGTGGGCTGAACTAGCTTTAGAGGATGATATTGCAAGTGTGGATGTTTCTGATGATGAGTAGCGGTCTGGCAATGTGGAGTTCAATGAGAGGACTGATATGAAAAATGTTCAGTTGGTAAAAGGGATGAAGTTCCCAAACTCCAAGGTGTTTAGGAAGGCTTTGAGGGAGTATGTGATTCAACATCACATTGATATCAAATGGAAGTTAAATGAGAAGAAGAAGATTTTTGTACATTGTAACAACAATTGTGGATGGAGGTGTTATGCCTCAATGGTAACTGGAGAGTGCACATTTGAGATCAAGACACTTTATCCTAAGTGTACCTGCCCCCTAACATTTCAAAATGGGCAAGTTACATCAGCCTATGTGGCAAACAAGTATTTGGAGGATTTTAGTAAGAATCCTAATTGGGAGGTCTCAGGTGTTAAGCACCATGTGATGCAGAAGATTTTAGTTGATTTAAGTATTCGTCAGGTCTATAGATCAAGGAAGGTAGCTAGGGGACTGATTACTGGGAATGAAGAGGCTCAGTATGGCCTATTTAGAGATTATGCAGAAATGATAAGGAGGACAGATGTAGGAAGCAAGGTGATTCTACAAACAGAGATGGAAAATGAGGATGCGGAACCCAAGTTTAAAAAGATTTACATTAGGTACAATACTCAGAAGGTTGGCTTTCTAGGTGGTTGTAGACCCTTTGTTGGGCTGGATGGATGCCACTTGAAGGGTAGGTTTGGTGGGCAATTATTGTCTGCTACTGCCAAGGATGACAATGACAATATATTTCCAGTAGCAATGGCTGTGGTTGAGCAAGAGAACAAGGATAGCTGGATCTAGTTCTTGGGGCAGTTTGCAGATGACATTGGCAGGCCAGAGGAGCTCAATCTAGTATTCATCAGTGACAGGCAGAAAGTATTATCATGCTTGTTTGCTTACCTTACTCGAATGCTTACATGCTTACCTTTTTACATGCTTATTTGCTGACACTGAATGCTTGCTTACTTGGTTGCAAGTCCTTCTACCTGCAATAGAGACTCTATTCCCAACTGTGAAGCACAGGTGTTGTGTGAAGCACATATACAACAACTTCAATCACAAGGGCATGGAGTTGAAGAGTGTACTGTGGAGGTGTGCTGGCACAACATTAGCCAAGGAATTTGAGAGGGGGATGGACCATCTTAAGAGTTTGGATGAAGAAGCTTGGAAGTACCTGGCTGATATAGAGCCTGCACAATGGACTAGATCCCACTTCTCTACAAGAGCTTTGATAGATTGCCTAATAAACAATATGAGTGAGATTTTTAACTCTATGATTGTGAAGGCTAGAGACAAGACCATCTTTTCAATGCTAGAGTGGATCAGAGTTAGGCTTATGACCAAGCTGTATACAAAGAAGATTGGCATAGAAAAGTATCGTGGCAAGTTGTGTCCAAGCATATAGGACAAGTTGGAGAAGTTAAAATTAAAGTCTAAGGGCTTCTGTACAATGCCATCTGGGAGGTTTGTGTATGAGGTTGACAATGAGAGGGAAAGGCATATGGTGGACTTGGTAGGGAAGACATGCAGTTGTAGAGCATGGGACTTGACAGGAATCCCCTGCAAGCATGGAGTTGCAGCCATTTTTACAAATCGTGAGAAACCAGAAGACTACACTTATCCATGCTACTATAAAGATGCTTATATGGAGACATACAAGACACCCATACCTCCCATGCCTGGCCAGTCTAAGTGGATGTCAAGTGGCCAACACAAGCCTGTTGCACCTATTATCTATAAGCCACCAGGCAGGCTACCCATGAAGAGGAAGAGAGATGTTGATGAGCCAAGGAACCCCTATAAGGTGTCTAGAGCAAACAAGCTAGTGAGGTGTAGAATGTATCAAAAGGAAGGGCACAATGCAAGGGGATGCAAGGCCAATGTCACTGGTGAGACACCATAGGAAAGGAGGCAGAGATTGCAGAAAGGGAACTCTGTAAGTTTTTACAAATTTTTTTTATTCAAAAGCAAAATGCCAATAATTGACACTGTAAAAACATGCTCATATATGGTTGCAAGGAAGTGGAAGGCCTTCTGCACGTAGACAAGGATCCCAGGCCCCAGCATCATCTCAGCCCCCACCAACACCTCAGCCTTACACTATGGCCTCATCCTCATCCAACCAGGCAGTAAGGTCACAGCCACCAACTCCATAACCACGAGCTCCACAGCCACAAGCTCCAACTCCATGGTCACAGCCACCAGCTCCATCGTCACAGAACCCATGTCAGTGGTACTCTTCAGACTTCATGTACACAGTTAGAGGAGCTCCTTGGTTCTCTTCAAGCCAGCCAACACCACACACCCCCGTAGAAACATGGAACAGTAGACCACCTGCTACTAGAGGAGCTGCTTTGAGAGGAAGGGGTGATGCAGCTAGGACTCAGAAATGTAGAACAAGAGGTGGAAAGGTCAGCTGTGGTGGGAGAGGCAGGGGCAAGGGTAGTAAATGAAGACTAAGTCAAGACACTTTTGTTGCTATATATTAGGGTTATGTATGTAGTGTTAGGGTTATATGTTATTTGTAGACAATGGCATGACAGACAATGACAAGACATTTTTTTGTATAGCTGTTCAAACACTTTTTGTATATTTGTAAGTTTTGTAAACAATGGGCAGGTGCAAATGCCTTATATTTACTGGTGGTTGATGAAAGACTATTCAATGCCTCCTTACATATGTATACAATTTCTCAACTTAATGACAGGTGTTCAGAATTATTATTCTGATTATTGCAGTTGCCCATATATGAGTTTGTTTATGTGATTGGTGTATGTGTTGAATAGCAGGTGTATGTGTTGAATGGCAGGTTGTCTTTGAATAGCACGTTGTCTTTGTGTGTGCATTTGTTGTCTTTTCTTGCAAGTTGACAGATACTTGTCATGCACTTTAAACTTTAATCAATTCACTTTCAACACATTTATCTTCACACAATGCACTTTATGCACAACCCAACACAGCTCACAACATCCAACAAAACACTAACACCAACAGCTCATGGCTCACAAGTAGCCAATTCACTTTAAACAAAACAAAAATACCAACAATATCTAACATAAATAACACTTCTTAAAAAGGCTTATATTATTAAGTGGTTTCAAGCCAACAACATCTACCATCTTACATAGCTCTCATTCTCAAAGAAACCTTACATAGTTCTATTACAATACAATTGAGGAACAGCTTATATTACAACCCACCTGGCAGACTCAATCTCATCATTCCAACATTCTCACTTGAGCCAAAACATGAAAACAACATAACCAAAAAAAAAAAAAAAAAAAACTATGACAAAATTAGTGCAATTCTGCACTTTCTCTCTTGCTCTAAAGCTCTCACTGCTATCTCCTTGGCTTGAATAGAGGAAGCTTGAAACTTTTTCTACCTCTCAGTGGCTTTTGATACCCTGTCTTGAGAAATTTCTGCCATTTGGGTAGCTTCTGCTGCTGTCTGGGTAGTTGCTCTTTCCCTTTCATGTGCAAGTTGTAGTTCACTCCACAGTAAATCCAGCTTTTGTTGCACCATATGGGCAACTTCATTCCCACGCATACAAGTGGGATTATCATGCCATTTAAAGAAAGGGCATTTGGGACCAACCTATTCATAAATTGAATTGAACACATCACATCCAATCTCACGTGAATCAACTAGATTAAGTAGAAAGTATACTTATCGTATATCGACTACAACCCAGAAACCTTCTCCCAAAATTATCCACTGTCAAACTTGTTCTCAGCACACAAGTCTCATATGTACACATATGCCCACTTGAACCCGAGTAATTTCCTCTCAAAGAAGACATTGATTATCAACTTCCTGTAAATCAAAGCTACCATCAAAACTTTAAACCCCAAAACCCACAAAAAGCAGAAATGTCGTACCTGGTGATGATCTATCTTCGAATATTCAACGCCTCAAGACAACCCAAAGTTAGAACCTCACCCTCACATGAAAGCACAATAAAAAAAAAATCAAAACCCCAGCTCAATACAAGGGATTTTCATGTTTCTAGGGCTCTTGAGGAAAAGAAGAGTGGGTTCGTGTTTTTGATCTGTGTTATGTTCTGATTTTGAATAAAAATGTATTTTTCTAACGTCTGATGGGGAGGTGGGTAACGAATGGGTAACAGATTGAAGTTCAGGTGGGTAAAGTGTAAATGATTGAAACACATGTAGGCAAAGTGAAAACGGGCCATATCACAGGTGGGTTTACTGTAATTATCCCTAACTTCAAACAGTACCTATAACGCAAATAAATTTAAAATTCTGCATTATTTATCCAAAAGAGCCCCACATCGGTGTATTTCTTTTTCTCTATGTCAAATTTGTTGTAGGTACGTCCTTGGACGAAGCCATTACCATCGTCTATCTACATAGACAAAAATCTCAACTGTTAATTTTTTGCATCATCAGTACTTATTCTGTAAATTTACTATGAATATTTTAATGAAAAAAACTAAAAAATTTATTATGATATAGTGTCACATTTCTCATATAGTATACCATGTAAGATTTTATAGTTTCACATGAAATTGTCAGTTCGTTTAGACCCCTTAAACCCAACAGATTAACCTAGAGAATTAGCCAAGTGATTAACTTAGGTAATTTAAACAAGTCTAGGTTAACACAAATAATCAACAACAATAAAACAGCGGAAAATAAAGAACACAAAGATCTGATGACCCAGGAAAACCAAACCGGTAAAAAACCTGGGGAGGATTTAACCTAGCTATCCTCAAGGTAAAACTGAATTCACTATGAAAGAATCGAAGTTTACACAATAAGACTTAGACCACTAACATCCTATTGCTACCCAAGTGTAGGAAACTTACTACCATGACCCCATGATAGCTCCGAGATCCACGGACTCCTTCTTTCTTGAATTCTTCAGCAATCCACAAGCGCACCTGCTTGTATTTCTTTAAGATCTTTGATTCTGCAACTGTATGATTTACCACGCTCTAGACATAAGTCTTGAGTATGTAAACCCTAAGTGTATGTGAAGGCAAACACCTCTAGATCTCACAATGAGATTCACAAACACAGCAAAACAGAACTTTGAGAAACAGAACTCTAAGAAACAAAACCCTAAGAAACAGAACTCTAAAAACGTGGCTAGGGTTTTCCCTTATATACTTAGGGCAAAACATAAAACCCTATACATTAAATAGGCTAGGGCTGAGTTGGAAAATTCTGCAGAAAATCAATCTGCACGACTTTTGATCGATCGAGCCTAATTTTCGATCGATCGAGTCAGGCAGAAAGTGCACAGTGAATTCTGCATAAAACTCGATTCCAACTTTACATGAATAGTCATACTTTGAGCAAGTCTAACACACAACTTAAAGAATGTTTTGATCATGGTTTGCCAACATTACAAATTGAAGTTCTAATACATTAGTTCCTAATTCTTAGAACCTAACAAACTCCCCCTTTGGCAATCCGTGACAAAACACATACTTAACAAAAAGCTCAAAGTTTACAAAATGAAACAGCCCATTACAAAATAAAAAGCCACTTAAACAATTCAACCTAATTACTATCTAACAGTTGCAAATTAGATAGCAGCACGACTGAATCAACCTGTATATTCCTGTAACACTTAACAAACACATAAACGCATGTGTGGAAAAAAAAAACAGGAAATATATAAAAAATAACTTCTTGATTTCACATGACACAAAATAAAGACATATATTATGAATAACATCATAAATATAAATCAATAAGCAGAGTAGCATAGTGAATCAAGAAACATATACATCAAAATGTTATCTCAAAAATATCTCCTAATCAAGAGCTAAAAATGTAAATACACAGTGAAGCGCCTAGATACAATCTAATAACTCCACAAGCTCCGCAGTATCACTACTAAGTATAAAACTCCCCCTAAAATGAAAATCTCCACAAAAATCTCCTAGATACATATGAACTACACAATAGAATGCACTCCCCCTTTTTGTGACGAATTGTCAAAGGGCACTCACTCATCATCAAAAGGAGGTGGAGGAGAATGACGAGAACTCGCCAAATCTGCTCGCAATGCACGTAGCTCATCAAGGATGTCCACCAGAAGCTGACCATGACCTGCTTGAACGGTCACAACAGTATCAAGAGTCCGACGAATGTCAGAAAGATCATCAAATGGTGGAGGAACATCAACAGCAGCAGCAACAGCAGGATCAGAAGACGTCCCAACTGCAGGAGTATCTGTAGAAGAAGAAGGGGGTGGAGTGACACCGGAAGGCTCTACTCGAGGACGCTTAGAGCTAGCTCGAAGTTGAGCAGCCCTTTGCCTCAAAAAGGTAGCACCTATAGGAGCAATAACATGAATAGGCTCAGACGCAGGAAAATCACCTAAACCAAGAAAAAGGAGAATCCTATGAATAAAAACGGGAAAGAATAACGCATGAGTCGTAGAACTAGATCGATGAACCTCGTTCAAAGAACGAAGGAACAAATGAGGAAAACTGATAGGAGCATGAGTAACAAGCGCGTACAAAAATACACATCGCTCAAGAGGGATGGTGTGGACATGAGAAATAGGCCACAAAGAATGACACGCTATCCTAAAGAAAAGGTAATGAAGCTCAAAAAGCTCAGCAGAAGTGATCCGAGGATCAGAATCCCACTGGATAGAAGATCCAGTGATGTATGACAATACGTCATCAAGAGGTGGAGACTCCTCAGAAGGAAAAACGGGATGGTCAACAATGGGCACCCCAAGAGCATCCGACACAACCGTAGGGGTAATGCGATACTCTACACCTCGTAACCAAACCTTAACCAAAGTGTTGGTATCATAGATGTAGATAGAGAGGTTCGAATAGAACTCTCTAATCAGGGTGGCAGGAGGAGGAGGATGCTCATACTCGAGCAAAGATAACCAGCCCCGACACTCAAAGTTACGTCTCAACTCAGGATCTACCTCATCTAGTATGACCCTACGCTCAGCCCAGATATGACGCCTAAGGTTCAGGGTCTTATAGGTCATTTGGTTTGACTCACTAGGAAACCGATCACTATCAAAAGAAGGTGAAGGGTTAGAAGTCCTATGGGCTCTAGTTTTCCTAGGCATGATGCTAAGGAAAGAAAGGAGAGACACAGAAAGAGAAGAGCAAAAAAACAAATACCAAGGGCAGACTGCAAGTTAGCACAGCATAAAAAATATAGAAAAAAAATCAAATCTATATGATGCATGAACAAAATATGCAAATGATGGATGAACTAATGCAGTGACAAGTTCAAATATAATTCAAATTAACAAAATTGGCTTGAGCAAGTAATTTTTATCAAAAATACCCAATTTGAAAAACCTAAGTTTTCAAAACACAACAAATTGATAAATTGATCATCACAACAGTTAATTGTCACAATATAATGATCAAATTAATTAATCCAACAAGCCAATTTCATCAATTTCAATCAAATTGAATAAAAACCCCAATTTTATCAATTTCAAGCCTGGGGTTTTCAAATTTCTCACAAAGCACCAAACTAATCAAATTAAACCACATGTAGTGCTTAGATAAGGTGTCCCCACAAAAACCCAAGATTAAAATTGGAAAGAAACTCCCAAAATCAATTCCAAAATTAACAAAAACCAAAATGCCGAAAATAGCCCAAAAATGCATGAAAAAATGCATGAAACTAGAAAATAAAAACAAAGGAGAGGGCAAAAACGTCTTACCGGTCTGGGGAGAGAGAGATTATGCAAAAAGATTTGAAGAAAACGACAAAATCTCCAAAAATAGCTTTGACCGGTTGGTGAGGAGACAAAAGCGTTTGAAAAGAATTTGAAAAGGTGAAGAACGCGTGAGAAAAGATTCTTTATAAAAACACTCAGCTCGATTTTCGATCGATCGAAAAACAGATTCGATCGGTCGAAAATCCTTCGATTGATCCAGAATCAATCGAGAACCGATCGAAACACACAGAGAGTTTACTGAGATTTTAAAAACATTTTCGATCGATCGAAAAACAGACTCGATCGATCGAAAGTCTGGAAAAATGAATTTTTTGAAAATTGAAACAAATTAGCTCAAAATCTCTTCAAAGTATTAGATTTTAAGACAAAATGCATGAGTATGAGATGAAATGTTTTTCCAAAAACCCATGTTTTCAACCCAGATCTCTCAAAGAAGATTTTCTCATAATATCTCTCAACCAATCAAACAAGCAAACATGTTTTGCATCAATTTCCAGAAATACTCAAACTTGGTTGGTCAGGCCAAAAACATACACAATAACATGTACATAGTTTAGCAAAAAATAACTTGTATAGTGTGTGCAACTAACATAAGCAAGAGAAACATGTGAGGTGATACGCACATATTGATTAATCACAATTTCTACAAAATGCATCACATGAAATTGAAAGAGACTATTACTTAAAGAGTTACATCATATAACTCTTATATCTCCTAGAATAAAAGCTTGCAATCATGTAAGTTTCTTGATTTGCCTCATTATTCAATTTAATTGATTAGAAACTTAATAAAAGTCAGGATAATGTACACACCAATTTTATTTGAATTTGTGAGATTGTTATAGCCTAATAATGTACACACCAATTTTAATAGAGGCTACACCTTATGTTCTTTTTGTGCATGTGCTACACTTTCTCTAGCACAAAATCTTATGATATGTACTAAGGTGTTCATGATTGGCTAATAAACAGTGGTGAGATGATTATTTATGCCTTTCTCAATAAGAACAAGTCCGACAATCAAAGACATGAGACTTCAAGATCAAGATCATGTGATCAACAAATACAGCATCTTCCCACACAACATGCACAATAATACTTTAGCTAGTAAAGTGCAATCGCCATAAGTGCATCAAAGCTAAACAAGGTACATAAACATGTTATGCAAAATTTGATTGACCAACCTTGTCTTCAAATTCAAGGAAAATAGCAAAAACACAATTTGCAATTTTTTTTTTTTTAAAGAAGCACACATCCTAGAATGAAATGCATGAATGGTATGCAATGCAAATCCTAGAAACAAAGGTCACAAAAGATAGAGCAATGAAGCACAAGGACCATGTCAGACAAACTCAATTAGGTTGAGCCTTTTGCATCCAAAACTTTTTAGATGCAATTCTTGCATTGGAGTTATGATTCACATTAGAATTCTGAGCAACTCCAGGATTAGAATAAAGGTTTAACACCTTTACCAATTCACCAATAAGTACCATTGGATCATGTGCTTGGGGCACAGGTACTTTAGGTTTACTTGCTTGCTTTGCAACTTGCAACTTAAAACAATTTGGACGAATGTGTCCAGACTTTCCACAAAAATGACAAACTCATGTAGGCTTATCATGCAACTTGCTCTTATTAGAAGTAGAAGCTCTAGAATGAGAAGCTTGAAGATCAACCCTAATCTTTCTAGGTGGAGCAACATCTACAGATTTGACAGGTTCACTCATCAAGGATTTGACAATCTCACTCTTAAGAGGTTCAGAAGAGGGAACAAATTTAGTGGAAGAAGATCCAAGCACAGAAATACTTTCCTCAAAACCTAAGCCGGTTTTGTCAGAGGGAGACTTTTGAACACTCAGTATGTGATCAAGTTTGGAGCTTGCAGACCTATTAGTTTGTTCTCTAGCAACAGATAATTCAAATTCCAAACATTTGACTTTATCAAGTAAAAGCATGTTCTCAGTTTTCACATTATTCAAAAGCTCATTTACATCAAACAATTTCACAAGTAAATTTTTCTTTTCAAGTTCCAAAGATGCAATTTTCTTCAAGCCTAAATCAACATTCATGGCATCCTTTGCAGCAACTTTGCAAAGTTTATTAGAGGCTTCTTGTAAATCTGCATCCTCAGAGAGTTCCCCATCAGAAGGGTTCTCTTCAACAGACATGCTTTCATTAACTACAGTAGTAGCAGTGAAAGCAATGAAGTTTCCATCCTCATCACTAGTGGATTCATTGTCAGAAACTTCATCATCACTAAGGGTTACAGCCATAGTCTTACCCTTGGACTTCAAGTATGTAGGACATTCAGATTTCAAATGACCATACTCTTGACAACCATAACATTGTTGTCCCAAAGAATTATTAGAAGGTTGACCTACTTTCTCTTTAGGTTTTTCAGTGTTATTAACCTTAGTGGGATCATTCCTCCTAAAATTTCTAGGTTCAGCAGTGTTCTTGCCTCTTGCCCTTCTGTTATTATTCCTAAGAAAATTTCTAAAGTTCTTAGCAAGATAGGCAATCTCTGTAGCAGAGAGTTCATCATCAAATCCACCATCCTCAACATCATCAACAGACTTAAGCACCTTTGATTTGGATTTGTTTGTCTTGGGTAGGTCTAACTCATAGGACTGAAGAGATCCTACAAGTTCATCAATAGGGATGGAGTCCACATCCTTGCTCTCAGTGATGGCAGTCACTTTGGGTCTAAAATCCTCAGTTAAAGATCTAAGAATCTTCCTAACAATTTTAGGTTGATCATAGATTTCACCCAAATTATATGCAGAATTAACAATGTCATTCAGTTTAGCATAGAACTCATCAAAAGATTCATCATCATTCATTCTAATGCTTTCAAATCTAGTAGTTAATTGCTGCAACTTATTAATCTTAACTGCCTTTGTGCCTTCATGCACAGTCTGGAGGATTTTCTAAGCAGTATGAGCAACCTCAACATTAGAGATTCTCTTAAATTCCTCCATGGAAACAGCATTAAAAATAGCATTCATAGCTTTGCTATTGCAAGCGGCTGCCTCCTTTTGAGAAGTTTGCCACTCACTCACAAGAGTAGTGGGCTTCTCCCATCCGTTCTCAACGGAATTCCAAACTCTCTCATCAATGGATTTCAGGAATGCTTTCATCCTTACTTTCCAATAAGCATAATTGTTTCCATCAAAGTGAGGTGGAACAACAAGAGAGTGTCTGTGTTCTATGACAACAGGGGTCAAGGATCAGCAAAAAGATCAAAAGATCAAACACAAAAGCAACCCGCTCTGATACCACTTGTCAGTTCGTTTAGACCCCTTAAACCCAACAGATTAACCTAGAGAATTAGCCAAGTGATTAACTTAGGTAATTTAAACAAGTCTAGGTTAACACAAATAATCAACAACAATAAAGTAGCGAAAAATAAAGAACATAAAGATCTGATGACCCAGGAAAACCAAACTGATAAAAAACCTGGGGAGGATTTAACCTAGCTATCCTCAAGGTAAAACTGAATTCACTATGAAAAAATCAGAGTTTACACAATAAGATTTCGACCACTAACATCCTATTGCTACCCAAGTGTAGGAAACTTACTACCACGACCCCATGATAGCTCCGAGATCCACGGACTCCTTCTTTCTTGAATTCTTCAGCAATCCACAAGCGCACCTGCTTGTATTTCTTTAAGATCTTTGATTCTGCAACTGTATGATTTACCACGCTCTAGACATAAGTCTTGAGTATGTAAACCCTAAGTGTATGTGAAGGCAAATACCTCTAGATCTCACAATGAGATTCACAAACACAGCAAAACAGAACTCTGAGAAACAGAACTCTAAGAAACAGAACCCTAAGAAACAGAACTCTAAAAACATGGCTAGGGTTTTCCCTTATATACTTAGGGCAAAACATAAAACCCTATACATTAAATGGGCTAGGGCTGAGTTGGAAAATTCTGCAGAAAATCAATCTGCACGACTTTCGATCGATCGAGCCTAATTTTCGATCGATCGAGTCAGGCAGAAAGTGCACAGTGAATTCTGCATAAAACTCGATTCCAACTTTACATGAATAACCATACTTTGAGCAAGTCTAACACACAACTTAAAAAATGTTTTGATCATGGTTTGCCAACATTACAAATTGAAGTTCTAATACATTAGTTCCTAATTCTTAGAACCTAACAGAAATGATGTAGTGTTTGGTTAGATTTTAGAATTGATGTGAATTTCTATTACATGTAGTTCAGGTAACTCATTTTCAGTATGAAATTATGAATTAAAATGACTTAAAAATTCATGGTTTTAATTAAATCCTTTTTAACATTGGATATCTGCTTTGGGTTTCATTAAATAAAAAATTAAATAAACATTTTTACATTAAAAAAAACTTCGGAAAAATGTAGTTTCTCCCCTTTGTACTTGGGGTAGTTCACAATTCCCCCTAAATTTTAAAATAGAACAATTTTAATTTCCCTTTAGATTTTAAAAATGAGCAAATACACAGTACTATTATTTTTTAAGTTAAAACACTAATGAAATCTTATGATTCTTAGAATATTCCACTGTGTAATATCTAAAATACTTGCACAAAATTTTAATATCCCAAAACTTTTTTTCTCATATTTTGAATTTTGTGTGGTAGTCATGCTTGAAAAGTTGAAATATTAAAATATAGGGTATTTTATTTATTACCTAGAGAACTCTGATTTACTAAGTTTTAATCTTCTAAACCTATAATTTTATCTAATGAGAACTTCAATTTCACATATGCCTTTTCTTATCTTGTTCTTTTTATTTGTTTTCTTGATTAAAATGATATTTATTAAATGCTAAGTAAGATAAAGAAGATAATAAAAAAAGATATTTGATGTGTCCAGCTATGATGTTTAACTTACTTGGTTTTGAATGAACATCATTTTAAACAATAAAAGAAAAGAAAAAAAAAAAAAAAAGAACAAGATAAGAAAAGCATCAATTGTAGAATATGATATTATTCATTGCGAAAATATAAATATTCGGGCAATGTCTTAGCAAAGCTCAGTTGCTTTTTGTTGGAAGATGATGTTATTCGTTATTATTCTTAGAAGTTTTTAGTAAGTGGATATTAATTTGGAAAAAAGATTCTAAGAAATTATCATGAAATAGATATTTATATGTTATATAGCTACTCTAAGTTTGTGTATAATCAAAATCCTTATATGAATGAGATTAGAATTGTATGACTTACATATTTTTGTACATAGTTTCATTCTTTTTTAGATGGAAACTCCATGTTAATTTTCGCAATGAAAAGGAAGCACGTGCTTGCATGTGCCACCAAAACTACTGTGCGTATATATAAATAAACCAAATATTAATTTATAGTAGATTATAAAACAATTTAAAATAAATGATGGAACTCATTTTAAATTTACTAAATTTTATTTTATTTTAAAACTTTTTTTTAAATCACTTAAAATAAAAATGGTATCAAATTAAGAAGAAAAAAAAGGAAAAAAAAAAAAAACAATGAAAAAAAAAGCCTCACAAAATAAAAATAAAACCTAGAAATAAAACCTAGAACCATGTTAACAATTTTAATGTACTTGTAACACAATCATGAGCTATATACCATACAACTTGTAATACATATATTGAATCTCGTAGTGCATGCATGACTTGTTAGACCCCAACTTTTCTTATGAAACAACATATTATGATAGATTATTAAAAATATATAAAAGAAATAATAAAAAATTTCAAAATTTCTATAAACTTATGATATCAAAATTTTAATTGATATATATATATATATATATATATTTACTTTTGAAATTTTGGTAATAGAGTTTCACTTATAACTATGTCAATTATTTTAATGCCTTTATAATGCTTCACATGACCTCGAGAGAGAAGAAAAAGGGGGAAAATGATTTTAATATTCTTAGAGATTCTAATTTGGACATGTTTAAAATATGTAAATTTATTGTGAAAATTTTAATGAGAAAAAAAAAATATAAATGTTAATTATGATATAACTTCACATTCCTCATGTAGTATACCAAATAAAGTCTTATAATTTTGAGTCTCAAAAAAAAAAAAAAAAGGTCTTATAAATTTACATGAAATGATTTTATCTGTTTAGCTAGACTTTAGCTATAACTTAGGTGAATTTATATTACATGTAATTCAAGTGATTCAATTAGTGCATGAATTGAAATGACTTAAAAGAGATTCATGAATTAATTAAAAATTAAAACCCTTTTAAAAGGATAATTAAACTTTTGATGACACAATATTTGTCTTTAACGGCTAAATCACTCAAAAAGACGGACGAGGTGGTCACTTTGAAAATGATCTCAAACATAAGGAACAAAATTGAAATTTTCAAATATAAGGGAACAAAATGGAAACAGCTCATACATAAGGGCAAAAATGTAGCCATTTGTGCTACCATAATTTGGAGGACCTAACCTATAGTATGAATATGTTTAGTGTCTAATAATATATGATTAAATAGAACTTCCACTATTCATGGTAAAAAAGTTTATTAAGTTGACATATGCCAATGTTGTGCACTATCTTCTTAAAAGTCGCAGTCGGTGACGGCTTAGTGAATATATTAGCTAAATTATCACATGATTGTATCTTCTTGACATCAATATCACGCTCTTTTAGAGCTTGTGTGTATAAAAGAAATTTGGTGCAATATGCTTGATTCTATCACCTTTGACATAGCCTCCTCTAATTTGATTGATACAAGCAACATTATCTATGTATAATATCATTAAGCTATTTTTGATATAATCTACATTTTTCACGAATATGTTGAATTACCGATCTTAATCAAACACATTCATGACTCGCTTAAAGAATTGCCATAATCTACACATGATTTGAAGTAGCAAAAATTGTTTGTTTAACAGATCTTCATGAAATAGCAATATTGCCACAAGTAAGTAAATATCCTATTTGTAATTGGTTTTTGTGTGGATCATAAAGATAACTTGCATCAGCATATCCAACTAACTATAGATTTGATCTATTTGGATAAAATAATCCTAAAACAATCATCGCACGAAGATAATGTAATATATGCTTAATTCCATTCCAGTGTCTTTCAGTTGGTGCAAAACTATACCTTGCTAGTAAGTTAATTGCAAATGCTACATTAGGTTGTGTATAATTTGCAAGAAATATCAAAGCACCAATTGCACTAAGATATGGTACTTCAGGGCCAAGTGTTTATTCACCATCTTCTTGTGGTCAAAAAAAATCTTTCTTGACATCAAGTGACCAACCTACCATTAGAGTGCTCAAAGGATGAGCTATGTCCATGTAAAAGTGCTTCAGGACTTTTTCAGGGTACGTTGATTGATGAACAAAAATTCCATTTGGAAAATGTTCAATTTTCAGGTCAAGACAAAATTTTGTCTTACCAAGATCTTTCATCTCAAATTCATTCTTTAAATAATTTGTTGTTTTTGTCAACTCTTCTGGAGTCAATTTGTGTTTAGCAGTTAGTCTGTTTCTTAAAAAAAAAAAAGGGGGAAAACCACATTTTCGTCCCTACATTTTCACGCGATTTTCACTTTGGTCCCTAACTTTTATTTCTACTGCTTTTAGTCCCTATCCTGAAAAACGTGTCTCGTTTTTGTCCTTGCCGTTACATCGAAGACGAAAAATACACAGATGGCAAATGGAATGCACTGTTGGCACACTAAAAGTTGACGTGGCCATTAAGATAATAATAAAAAATATTATTTGGCATTAAAAAATGCCATGTCAGCATTTAAATTAAAAAAAATTAATTTATTAATTTTAACTAAATAAAAAAAAATTAAAAACAGAAATAAAAACCAAAAATTACATTAATTAAGATCTAAGTGTATCCTAAACAAGAACAACAAGAACACATAAAAAATCCAAAAAACACAAACCCAGAAACACAAACACAAACCTAGCAACAGATCAACCAAACCAAACACAAAAACAACAAATGCAAACCCAGCTATCCATCTTCAAAAAACCTACAATCCATCTTCAGAAAACCCAAAAAAACCAAATCCAAATCCAAACACAAACCCAAATCCAACCCTTCTCCTTCTCGCGCAGAGCCTCGTCCTTCTACCTCCCCCACTCATCACCCTTCTTAATCGCCTCGTGAGCCAACGCCTTCAACCTGTTGAACGAAACCTGCAACTCAGATTTCGTACTCTCCGCCGCCTCGTGCGCCTCTCCAGATCGAGCTCAGCGAGAAGCTCCCTAAACCTCTCCACCGATACATCTTCCGTGCTCGGGCTCTTTATCAAAATCAGCACCGGCTCGTCTCCCTCCTCCATGTCGCTGAGCACCGCATCGACTTCCTCGTCTCCTCCACCACTCTCCATTTCATAAATACACAGAAAAAAAAAAAAAAAAAATTCACTCTTGCCGATTGATCACGCAAACCTCCATTTATCAAGCCCTAGAATTCAGAGAGAAGAGAATGAAATATGGGTTTATGGGTTTCTCATTGAATGGGGCTTACTAGGTTTTTAAGATTTGATTTTTATGAGGGTTTGATCACTTTGATGGATTTTTGGGGTTTGATTTTGTCTATGGGTTCCTTTTTTTTTTTTTTTTTTTTGTAATGAATTTATTGGTTTCTCACTGAATGGGGTTTAATGGATTTCTATAATTTGATTTTGATGAGGGTTGAGTTTGTGTGAAGAATTTGAGTGGGTTGGAAAAATTGTGCAATCTGTGGAGTTTGGCAGAAGTTTTGGTGGATGTTTGGCAGAGATTTTGTGACAGGTGGTTTTTGTGCAATCTATGGATTTTGGTTTTCAATTTTGAGATCTTAAGTCTGGGTTGGTGTTCTCGTTAATCATACTTTTAGATCTTAATTCATTTAAATTTTGATTTTTATTTCTGCTTTGATTTTTTTATTTAGTTAAAATTAATAAATTAATTTTTTTAAATTTAGATGCTGATGTGGCATTTTTTAATGCCAAATAATATTTTTTATTATTATTTTAATAGCCATGTCTGCTTTTAGTGTGCCAACAGTGCACTCCATTTGTCACGTGTGCATTTTCTGTCTTTGATGTAATGGCAGGGACAAAAACGAGATGCGTTTTTCATAATAATGACTAAAAACGGTGAAAATAAAAGTTATGGACCAAAGTGAAAATCGTATAAAAATATAAGAACGAAAATAGGTTTTTTGCCACAAAAAAAAAAAAAAAAAAACATGAATTTTACCAATATTCTACATGAGTCAATATGTTATTTTGTAGCATAATATTACTGTAGGCAAGAAACAAACCTAATGATTTCCAAATGTACTTGACTTAAAACCAGCTGCACTAAAGGACAAGAATTTCGCTGGGCACAGACATTAAAGCCCCCACATCAATTTAAGAAAAAAAAAAAAAAACAACAACAACAACAACAACAGCAACCATGTAGTTATCTTGATATCATTATCAGTTTTGCAATGTACGTACAATTATCATAAATTTGCCACGTTCTCATAACAAACTTCTTCCTTTTCTATTTTCTATAAAGTAATAATAACATTTGCATGTCCTCATCTTCAAACTGTAACAAAAACATGTGCATGTGTTTTCCAAAAATTTGATTATTTTCTGTCTAACATTCATAGCAAGTTTCAAGGGTATACAGCTATATGTTTAGTGAACTTCATAAAGGACTAAAATTACTAGAGCGGCCATTTTGCACTTTCAAATTTGCCTTAGTTTTTATTTTATATTATTATTTTTTTTAAGTAAACAGTAATACTTATTAGAACACACATGGAAATAGTAATACTAGTATTTTAAACCGGGTTTATAATACACTACATAACCAAAGTACAACTACAAAAGGGCTTAACCTTTGTAGTTGTAAAATGAGGTTATAAACAGCGGACATTAGACACACAAAACCACAATGGGAAAACATCCCTTTTTTTTAAGTAAACAGTACTACTTATTAGAACACACATGAAAATAATAATACTAGTATTTTAAACCGGATTTATAATACATTATATAATCAGAGTACAACTACAAAAGAGTCTAACCTTTTTAGTTGTAGACTAGGGTCATAAACAACATTTGCCTTACTTTGTAGAGAGTAATTGTCAATGCTCTAGGATGGCTATGTTTCTTTAGCATATAAAATAATCTAAGCATTTTTCCAATGGAAGGCTGTGGAACACGGGAGTGAATGCTAACAACAATGTGCGTTGTTAAAAATATTAAGAGCCCAAATCTCTTATATATCTTAGGCTACATTGATAATATATTTGTATAGCAAGTAAAGTACATGATTAAACTCCTCTAGCTTCAATGGCTTCTCAAGAATTTAGGTGTGTTCACATTCTCTACTACTCCTTTTTATTGTAATAACCAGAGCGTCATTCATATTGCTCACAATAAAGTCTTCTATGAACAGACTAAACACATGGAAATTAATTATTATTTTATTAGTTATCATCTTGTCCATGGTGCTCTCAAGTTGATTTCAGTCTCCTCTCAAGATCAACTTACAGATATCTTTACCAAGTCACATCCTAAGGGATGTCTTTATGCTTTAATTGACACCCTCAAGTTAATCCCACACCCACCTTGAGTTTGACAGGGGCGGTTAACGTGTAATGGGCTTGTAAGTTTTAGGTCTATTTTACTTGTCTTGTTTAGCACACACTTTTATACAACACACTTGTCTACTATATAAAGGCATTCTTATATATGTCATTACTTAAGAAATACAATACATTAATAATTCAGTATTTTTAACACATTCGAAAAACTTATGTTCTTTCTTCGCTAGTCTAAACCCAACTTGGAGAAGAAATTATTTTAGTATTAGGAGGTGTCCCTTGGGACAAGAAGTAAGAGAATAATATGATATATTAATTGTTCTTACCTCTGATTGTCCATAAAAAAATGTTCTCCAACATTTGAGTGTTTGATAGTAATGAATCCCTATGTTCTCCGGGTGCTCCACGCTACACTTAAAAAAGTTTGAATTAATTTTCTCGAGATAATAGTTTATAACCAAACAATAAAATAATACCAGCGTCTGGATGCGTGAGCCATGACTGATGCTATCATGCTTAATTAAGGTAGGCGGATGCGTCAGCCATGACTGATTCTTTAGGGAATAAATATTTGCCAGTAAACCCCTACCATAATTAGTCATCATGGCTGACGTATCCGCCTACCTTAAGGAATATATATTTTACGGGAAATATATATTCCTTAAAAAAAAAAAAAAATCCGAGCTTCGCCCTTACTCGTCGAAAGGTTGGACTAGTGTTGATGTGAACTAAAGAAGAGACAATCACAAGCCTAGCAATATAAAATGGCCAATTGGTCTCACATGGCAATATAAAAAGGCCAATTTGCGCATGCAATTATTGACAGGAGTGTATAACGAGTGTGAATTGATATTTTCTATATTTAAATTATTCCCATAAAAGAATTATAAAGATCAAGACTTTATAATAAAACTGAGCAATGGGGTTCAATCCCCGCCTACACCAAAAATCAATTGGTGTCTTGGTCTGATGATATAGAGCATCATCAGGAGCGGACGCCATAGGTTGAAACTTTCTCAAAAAAAAATAAAAATAAAAATAAAACTGAGCAAGAGATAGGACACCATTTCCATTTGTTTACTTACCTGCAGAACAAAAAGTCCGTCTTCTGCTAATAATGATTCACAGCAACCAAAAAATTCTTCCATGTATTCATGGTCAACATGTTCTATCATCTCACTGAAAAATGCTATCCAAGATTAGATCATGTTATTTTTGTAATGATTAAGGTTGGATTAAAAAGTTTGTGGCAAAGGAACTCACCAGGATAGACTAGACCTTAAGAAAAAAAGAAAAATTTCATAAGATGATTTCATACGTGATTTTTATATACCACAAGGCAAAAGAGATCTATAAATTCTTTGTTATATATGTGCTTTTTATATACTTACTTTTATGGTAAATGTTATTCATCAAGTAGTACGTGAAGGCCAGCATCTTTCACTTTCTTTTCCGCAAGTTTTAGTTGCTCTTTAGATAAACTGATGCCAGTATATTTGCATCCAGTTCGATTGACAACTTCGATAGCAAAGCCTCCCCAGCAACACCCAATCTCAAGAATTTCGTGCTTCTCTTCAATTCTTGCCTAAGTTTATGGGAAAAAAGGGCGACTAGTTAAGGGCATGAAAATCTTTAAAAAATTTGACATAACCCAGTAGATAAGTCTCACCTTTTCAATCAAAGTAGACATTTTGCTCAGCTGCGCAACCTTTTAGTCCTCATCTTCTTTCTAAGAAATATTGTCATAAAGGTGAATTTAAGTTTAAGCTAAAGTTTAAAAAGGAAGTTATTAAATCATGAAAAGGTAAATTTTGACCCAAACCTTAAATACAGCGGTGGAGTATGTCATTGTTTTGTCCAGGAACAGAGCAAAAAGTTTATTACTCTAGAAACATATCAAAACCAGTTATTAGCTTCCACTTAATATTATAGCATACTATCCCATACTAGTTGTATGTGTTGGAATTTCAGCACTTATGATCCCAAACTATTACTACAAAGATTAGGAACTTTTGTAGTGATACTATGGTTATGTATTATATTATTTAATTTTTTTAATAATATTTTATATATTATTTTCATGTTTGTATGTTCTAATAAGTATTATTGTTTCTTTAAAATAAAAATAAAAATAAAACTGAAATTTTTAACTTTAACTTTTTTTTAACATTTTAATATTGTGCCACGTTAGATTCGCTGGCTTCACAATTTTACACCTCAAAACTTATTTTTTAATTAATTTTTTAGTTCAACTTTTACCGGATATCTCTCCAACTCCCCACTCGATAAGAGCTTCTTCTTCTTCTTCTTCTTACTCCAACTTACAGCAGGCATACGTTAGAAACTATCGCTAGATATATACGTCAGAAACTATCGCTGCATAAGCTAAACAGACTACTCCTCTAGCCAATCACTCAAGAGTTGACCAAACTTTTGCAAGTTAAATTGGCCTTATTTAAGCATCGCTGCACAAGCTAAACAGACTACTCCTCTAGCCAATCACTAAAGAGTTGACCAAACTTTTGCAAGTTACATTGGCCTTGTTTAAGCGTGGAAGCACTTGCACTACATACGTTTCAAAGTTGCATTACAAACACCAGTATCCCCATGGCAATTGCATTGGACGCAGACATGAGAGATGAGGCTACTAAAATTGAGACCGTTGGTTACTTTTGTGTGGACCCCGCAATTATATTACTAAAATCATCTCTTATTATTATTATTCCTACTCCATATATATACTCAATAGCTTTAATAGCCCAATTGACTTATAACAATTTGGAGGTGGAGTTTGCCACCGAACTTTAAATGGACCGTACTCAATCCAACTCTTTAACTTTACTGCATGAGAAATTCTGTCGCATGATTTGCAATTCTATTAATATATTCAATGTGAAAGCACTTGCACTTGCAGCTATTGTAAACTTGAGGAGATTGAAGATGATTTAAATCCAGTTCCAACAGTAAAGAAGAAACAATGCAAGACGGTGTCGTTCCAGTGCAAGGATAAATAGAACGGAGTCGTTTTGATGTTTGAATGTATATAACTTAAGTGATAGCACGTGTGCACGTGTGATAGGCAGTTAGAGTAGATTAAGTTTGTAACTGATTTTCCTGCCTCAATGACTGTGTAAATACATAAGAGATGTGCCCATCTGTATCTGGTGTAAGATTGATTTCAATACAATAGAATTCTGTTAAGAAATCCTCTCTTTCTCTCTCTTTTTTGTAGCACTCTGTTCTTTCACAATGGTGTAATTTGAGATTTTTTATAGGTGCTTTGTACTTCATGCGAAACCCAATGAACCGTATGAATAGTGTAGTTAAGGTTTGTGGTAGTCAGAATCGTGTAAGTTAGGGTAACTTTGCCTATGAAAGGATTTTATTTATGAATTTGAGTTTTGTGAGTAGTTCTTTGATTATATACAAGGAGTAGTTACAACAATAATGCATGGTTTGTGTTTGACTAGAAAAATTGTTTTATGTGGAATGTTGTGCTAAATGGTTCACTTCTCTAGAACTATTTTTGAAAATCATAATAGTAGAACTAGGTTGAACTCAATGACATTTGCTTGCATATTTTTTGTTTAGGCTTTGCAATTTTTTAGTCATATGGCACCTTCTCTTGATAGTGTAATTTTGCAATTAAATTTTATGTTATTCTTATTCAGTAACTATTAATTAGGTTTGAAAGAATTGATTCCTTAACATAAGCAAGATTTATGAGGAGAATTAATAAGAATTGAAGGAAAAATTTTATATATAATGATAACAGAGAAAATTTTGATAGAATGTCTATTCAAGGTACATCAATTGAAGATGTAAAAGATATTAATCAATCTTTGATGTCTTTGCATCCATCCAGTGTTAATATTTTTTGTCATCCAATTGTTAATATTGATGGTTCGATCAATATAGCTTCAAGAAAAATTATTGAATACTCCGGAAGTACCATAAATGCGTACTACTCTATCACATGAATTGTGGGTTTTACCATAAATTTAATTAGTGGGACTCACAGTTATGTAAGAGGGGAGAGTACGCATTTATGGTACTCCAGAAGTACTCAATAATTACCTATAGCTTCAAACATATTGAGTAAATGTTAGCAAGACTCCAAATATTAAACATATCCCATATCTACATATTATTTCAGTTATCTATACAACATAAATTGTCAAGTAGGTTTTTTGTTTTTTTGTTTTTTGTTTTTTTGTTTTTTTTTTTAAGAAAATTGCTAGGCAGGTAATCATTTATATAGGGGAAATATTTTCATATCAGTCTAAATAAATATTAATATAACTATAAGGTTTTTTTTTTTTAATTTTATAATTCGATGGTTGGATTAAAGATATTTGAATCTTAGATGTGTTTGTTGGAAACAATAGAAGTTGCTAAATCAAAAATTATCAAAGAATTAAAGAAGAGATAAATGCATGTATTGCACGGGTTAACGACTATTTTTAATATTGTACAATACTTTATACATATGTATCGAGTGAGAAACAAATACCATATTGTAGAAATCTATTGACTATATTGAAAAAATACCATATTGTATGATATATAAGTGTGTATAGTATAAATCATAATGTTTTGAAAAATTGCATGCATCAGATGATATATAAATATGTAGGTTTAAATTGGGGATTTTTTTTTTTTTTAATTTGTGCTTTGATTTGAGCCTCATAAGTTGTTTGACTTGTTTTTAACACAAAATTATTGTGCTACTTGATTGAACTTAATAAAATAAAATGTCTATGATTTTTTTTTTCTTCTTCTCTATTTTGCGTTTAAGTGTATAGGTCGGGTTGGGTGAGTAGAGGGTAATATTTTTTAACCAATCGGCTAGTGGTGGGTTGGAAAAATTCTAATCCATCACCGACCCATTAATCTATAAATCCAGTGGGCTGACTAAAAATCTTAACAATTTCAACTCGATGGGTTAAGTAGGTTGGGCAGGTTGACAAATTCAATTGACTTGAAATATTTTTTGAGAGAGACTAAATGAAATTATTTCAACTAAATTGGATAATAGTTTGCTCCCCCAGATAAAAAAAATGAAAGAAAATTTTGTAGTTTAATTAAAAATAATTACATAGAATGACTGTAATTTTATTACACTGAAAAGAAAAAACATTTTAGAATTTGAATTTAGACATGTACATAGAGAAAAAAAAAATTGAAGAGAGTGGCTAAAGTTTATTAGGAAAGAGAAATGTGAAAATGAATAAATAAATAGAAAGAAGAAGAGATGAGAGAAATAAAGTGAGAGGATATATGAGTTAGATTTTTTGCAACATGACAAAGTGTGTGTGTGTATATATATATATATATATATATATATATAGGCGGGCGGATTGAGTTGTAGTGGATTAGAAATATCTCAATCCTTTATTCAACTTGACCTGCTAAATTATCCTACCCACCCAACCTAACCTACCTCACTTAATGGACCTGCATAGGTTGGTTGGATCGGGTGAGTTGTTTTGATTTTCCCGTAGACATATATAGAGAGAATTGGGGCTTTTGCACCCTTTTCCTTCCGTTTGGTGAATCAACCTTTCGGCATTACCTAAATGAAATATCCAATTCATATAGAAAATGACTCCGTGGATTGACTCCCTTCTTAATCTCCCAATGAACAAAATGAGACCTTTGCTTGCTTCACTACCAGCAAACAGCCCCACCAGTCTACTATATCAAGAAAAATATATGTTAAAATATCAAACACTATTGGTAACTAAATCAAATTTTGTATTTGCATAATGTTTTATTTTTATACCATATTTAAATTTAAATTCCATTAATTAATTATTTTATTGTTGATATTAATTAATTTTTAAATTAGTTTTATCTTTAGTTTTTTTTTTTTTTTTTTTCTACAATCGTGATTCCTAACATTGTCTGACATTGTTTTTTTTTTTTTTTAAGTATATATTGGAATCCTACCTCATTTTGAAGAATTTCGACATGGTGTAATTACCATCTCATGTGATATTAAAAGTCAATAAAGGTAATTTATAAAATAATAAAAAAATAAAAAACTTTTTTATCCTTTTACATTTTTACTCAATCAATATTTATATATCGCATAAGGATAATAATTGCCTGGTACAGTTGCCCTATCGTAGTCCCAGTCCCAAATGCTTTCTCCAAGAATTTTAAAACAGTTCATTCGTCCACAAGGTCAAACGACTCAAACCAGCTTATTTACGTTTTGATCTGTGTTTGCATGATGATACAGACGCCACATGTACACATTTGCATGCTTTCTTCGATCTATGTTTACGTCAGCAGTAAGCTTACATATACGTGTTCAAACAAATATTTTTTTTTTGATATGGTGTTCAAACAAATATTAATTTACTTGCTACGATTTCCTTCTAGACTTACCCAAAGACCTCAAATAAAAACAAGGAATATTTTGAAGGCCATAGTAATATATATACCAGCTCATAATGACGAAAGATGTTCCTGCGGCCTTGTGTAAAACTATTTTGCCTTGAAATATGCTTGAAAAAATAGCTTGCAGATCCTATAACAGCTGTGAATATTAATGGTGTCCAACAGCGCCTAAAGCTTAGAGAAAAACAAAACAAAACAAAACAAAACAAAAGAGAGAAGAACAATTGAGGGGATGATTAATCAAATTATCATAATCCAAGCTTCCGGCAAAAGTCTAGCAGTTACAATTTATACCTTTTCTTATTCAAGGTGTATGTTTCATGGTGATTATTGGCTTTTATCATCATCTTTTATATTTGAGAAATACACCTAACACCCTAGGCGTTAAGATTAGACCCCTAATTAACAAAATTTTCAGCTTAATTAGTTTTACTTTAAACTAGCTTCAATAAACTCAAATAACATGATTAACTAAATTCACAATCCATAAATATCAAAAAAACACTACAGGAAATAAATTAATATAAATAGCGAAAAAGAAATGCAAACCACACGATAATAGTAATATGTTTTCAAAGAGGAAAATTTGATTATTCAGGTTGATAAACCTCTCCGTGGCACAACATTGAAACTTTCACTAGTGGAACAATGGTAGTATAGGTTTACAATAAACCCTCCAAGCACTTGCTCACAATTGACTACGCCTAGTCTTTTCTTCAATTAGTCTCTGGTATGTGTGCATTGAGTGACCAACTCCAAGACACCAAGCCCTCTTGAATATATGGTATTGCTCTCTAATGATTTCCAACACCAACAACAATCAACAATCAATATGGTGAATAAGGTGATGGATAAAAACCTCCTCTCATTGATATGGAAATGGTGAGAGGGAAAGGAAAGAAAGAAAAACTATGTGTATCAGTGTATGACTCTCTCAGAGTAATATGAATATTTCTATCTCTGTTTCCTTAGGGTTTTTATGTATAGAAACAAATCGAATCAAAAGGGATTGAGCTAGCCAAGAGGATAAGAATGCATAGTTGTTTCTGTCCTAGACAAACTTGCAAGAATCTCACAAGTTGCTATGTAAAAAGCGTCCTTCTTTATCATTTAATTGTATCTCACGAGAGCAAAATACTCTTCACAACAACAATGACCAAGGCTCAAGTACTTCCACTCAACTACATAGCAATCCTAAAAGTACAATGAAATGAGAGAATTACAAAGAAATTTCGCATGGAATTAAGCCAACAAAAACATAAGCTTAACAACTTTGGTGTAAGCAAAATTTGAACTAAGCGCAACCTACTAAAATCCCAAACCAAACACATTTAATCACACCAAAATAATCTAGTCACATTCTAATGCACATGCATTCCCCATTTGTGCAAAGAGGAGGAGGCCAAAATAAAATTGCCTCTAAATATTTGAAAGCCAGATAAAGCATATATTGCATTTACATACTGTTTTCTCTGTAGCATTTTATTCTTAGATAATGAATAAGTCGAATAAAGTAAAGAAAGATGCCATAGGATTTAATTACAATCGCAAACCATTCTTAAGTATTTGATCCATGATTAAATAACCATTCTGAAGAAGCAAACAACAAAATTAAAAAGACTTCCCATGAAAGTAGAAACATGAAAATGAACCATTATACATTGGCCTAGCATTAATATGAAGAATTGATGTCTCCTTCGGGAACAGAATCAAGATCCTGATGAAGACTTTGATATGGATTGTTGAGTACAGCAACGTTACCAGGACGTGAGAATACAACCTACGTTGTAGATAGTAACCAAATATCAATGAGTTCTATGACCAAGTATGTGCTATAGAGTATGATTTCAAGATAGATGTGTGGCAAATTCATGAGTGAATGATATAGCATTTTACTTCAGTGGGTGATGTGTGGTTTCTTGAGTAATATAATTACCAATAGTAAAGTGTCAATACAATTTTTGCAATGGTTAATAATTCAAATTCCTAAATAAAATTGTGACTAATGTAGATGTGTGGTACTTTGATTGATAAACTCTTCAATCTAGTTTCTGAAATTGAGCTAATAATGAGAAAATTTTCATCTAAAGAATCACAAGAAAATTCAAGAAATTTCCTTAAATTGGAGTTCATTTAGAATTACATTGTGACAAATACAAATAAATTGTTCCACATTTTGTGTTTCATTTTGTACTCTACGACTCATAACCTACCATGTATTGTTTTTACTTTCGCCATAAAATAATCAAAGTTCAAAATGGCAAAAAAAAAAAAATATTGGGACAAAAGATTTGCGTTCTATTGTGACCAATTATTATGTTCAAGTTTCTCCATTATCTTAGTTTATTACAGATATACCATCATATAATTAAAATTATAATAAAAATCAATTATATATATATATATATAATAACAAATTAACATTAGAAATCAACCTAATATAAGAAAATTAAATGTAAATTTGAATGTTTAAAAGTAAATTGAAAAATAAATAATTGTAGAACTATTAAAAGTATGACAATATCTAAAAAGGCTTTCTATGCATCTTGTTGAGTTTAAAAAAATGATATAGCATCCGATCAAAAAGTAATTTATGTTTTCAAATTTACGTTTATATGTGATTTTATTTACATGACATTAAGCTCAAATGGAATTGGTTTTATGGGGGAAGAATTTTTTTGTCTTTTTGAGTGAGGGAGAGAGGCAGGGCTACATAAATAAGGGTTTCTTAAGTAGGGTTGGGGAGGGGGTGAGGAGGGTTATCCCTCTTGTTGGTGGCAGTAGTTGTGAATAGTGAACGGAGGGAATGAAAGTGGTGGTGAGAGGAGTGAGGGAGGAAGGGAAGACGTGGTGGTAGTAGTATATGCAAGTGGGAGTTGGAGATAGTGGTATTGTTGGCAATGTAAAAAAGGAGATAGGAAGGCAGTGGTGGGTGAATGTGATGGGGATGAGTATAGGTAGCGGGAAGTAGCAGTGTAAGAAGTGTTGGTGGAGGAGGTGGATATTAGGAAATGATGAGGTCAAAAATCAAACCAGTGGGCTGCAGGGCTTGCGCGCGTCCCGGACGGTCCTGCACAAGTAAGAAGAACCTCGAAGGGAAGTACCGGTGTGGTACCGGCCAACAACCCTCCGATGGTTAAGTTAGTATATTACACAACTCCAGAGTGCCAGAGTCGGGTTTTAGTATGCGTACCTCGATTTTCGGAGGGTGTGGCGGTATTTATAGTGGTGGTAGTGGCCTTCGGATGAGGCGTACTGGAGAAGGTATCGTTGTACCGAAATTGCCCCTAAGTAGCGTAGGACGCAAGACTTTTCCTGGGTGGCCAAGCGTGTTGGGCACGATTCCCTTCTTGGGGGTAGGGAATCGTGCTATGTAAGCCATCTGGCTGAGTGGCAGCGTATGTGACAAGATTCACCTTCCCAAAGAAGCGTGCGCGGCAAGGCGGGCTTTGGTGCTTGGTGACAACATGAGGTGACCCTCTCACCATCGACTACTAGAGATCAAGCCGTCAACACGCTGAGTCCGTCATGTATATCCGTCGTCAGAGGCCGATCCGTCAGGTGGGAGATTTACCCCCATCAGTTGCCCCCTCAGCCCATCAGTCCGTGAACACTCAAACGATGGACTAATGGGGTGACGGTTCCAAACCATACCAAGGGTCGGACAGACAGACTGTCATCGGTGATTAATGCCTTGTAATAAATGCAGGACACGTGTCGTCAACCCGTGGACCGTGTGCTCGGACCGAGGCGTTCCCTCGTCTCCCGCTATTTCTCTCATATAAAAGGCTTGCTTCCTTTCCTTCATTCTTCACTCTTTACTGAAAACAAGCCATCAGAGCGCATCCGTTCACCCAGCAGAAAAGCACTCGGTCCGTCAGCCCTCGTTTGTCCGTCACATTCCGGCAACCGTCGACATCATCATCGCAAGTAACTGGTAAGTAACTATTGCTTGTTCATTTCTTTTTACCGTCAGTGTCTTTAGGGCAGTTGGACTTAGGGTTTTTCGTCACATGTAGGTGACATGTCTAGCGCGTCGAGTAACCAGTCGTTTGTCCGCGACGGAGCGGGCTACGATGAAGTCAACCCGTCGGGTCCAAAGGATCCTGCAGCCACAACATCCTCGAGTGAAGAGAGTTCGTCTACCACCTCTTCTCCGTCGAGTAGTGATAGAGTAGAGAGCAACCTTAGTGACGGTATAGAGGGAGAGGATCCTCAAGTCCAGTCCGTCGTGGGCAGTGACGGGATGAGGAAGTACGTTATGCTCTCTCTGTGGACGGTGAATGATTTCTTCTCCACAATCAAAGAGTCACACTTCAAAACACTTAGAAGCAAATACCAGATTCCTGACAATATACCTCTCCGTCTACCCCACCCAGGAGAGAAATGTTATTACCGTGGAGTCAGGGGTGTCGGAGTATACGAGCAAATGCTCAAGGCAGGGCTGAGGTTTCCACTGACCCCACTACACCGTCACCTCCTTCACTACCTAGGACTATCCGTCAGCCAAGTTTCCCCGAATGCCTAGAGGGTCTTTATTGGGGTAGAGGTGTTGTACGGGTCCATGTCTGAGGGGAAGAAAAGGTTGACGGTGAAGGAATTCTTCCACTCCTACCGTCCGGTGGAGATACAAAAATCCAGGGGAATGTATAGTTTTGTGGCGAGGGGTCCACTATTAAGGTTAGTGTGCGATACTCCAGACTCCAATAGGGACTGGAAGTCTAGGTACTTCTTCATGGACGGGGATGAGTGGATGGGGAACCCTGGTGAGACCGAGTTCATGCCCGTCGACACCATGTGGGGTGTCTTGTCCCCGTCTGGTATTCGCCCGTTCACTTTCTCCTCTTGCTCTTCTCTCTCTCTTTTTTTTTTTTTTATATTTTTATGCACCGTCATCATATAACCGTCTTCTTCTCTCAGCTCAAGACCGTCCTCAAGTGTCAATTGAAGACTGGAGCTTCTTGGAGAGGATTTTTCAGAAGTCCGAGTTGAAGGAGAGGTCTTGGGCTAACTTGGTGTGCCTGAAGACCATCTGTTGGCACTGCGACGGGCCTGAACCGTCTCCGGAAGCAGAGAAGTACGAGATACAAGTTAGGAAACGTACGTCCGTTCACCTGAATTTATGCTTGGCCATTTTTCTCCTCCCTTTTTGTCTATTCATGTGCCGTCTTGTTTTGCAGAAATGGACAAAGCGAGGAGGAGGGCCATAATTAAGCAGCAAGCAGCTGCAAGGAAAAGGGAAAACCAAGCTGCAGGGACGGGCGTACCCAAGGTGCCTGTCACAAGAAGGAAGTCCGACCAGGAGGGGGACCGTCTCCCCAAAAAGCCCAAAACCATCCCCGAGACCGTCATTGGGCTAGAGGCAGACGGAGAGAAGGCCCCTGTCAGACACGGCAAGGGGAAGGGTCTCATGACGAGTAGCCCTCCGCCCGCCGTCGAGAAGCCACCCGTCCTCCTCTGTGAGGATTCGAAGTATGCAATCGAGAAGCTGTCCTCCATACTGACGATGGAGGACTATGAGGACATCGGGAATCATTCCACAGAGGCCATGGGGGAGATGGACCTTTTTAACTTGGCCCAGGTAAGCAATTTTCCGTCACCGTCAGTCTTTCTGAATATATATGTTTATCCTCGCCGTCGCGTTGACTTGGTGTCTTTGATTTCCAGGCTGTTGTCATGATGAAGGGCCTGATGGACCGTTGTGTCCGTGAGGAGACGGCCATGACCCGTCTACAGGCGAAGACAACGGAGGTGGAGGACGAGCTGTCGCAATACAAGGCTTGGAAGGTGAAGATGGAGAAGAAGTTCTCCGTCCTCAAGGAGGATAGGTTAGAGTATAAAAAGCAGACGGAGACTCTGCAGAAGGTCCTCGCGGACAAGGAGCGGGAGATCCAGTCTATGAAGGATCAGCTCCGTCAAGCCAGGGAAGACGCGATCAGGGAATACCGAGACTCTGAAGCGTATCTGACGGAGCTTGGTGGCATAATGGCGGACGGTTTTGATGAGGCCGTCCGTCAGGTGAAGGCCCTTTATCCGGAGACGAATCTCTCGCAGGTGTCCCTTGACGGAGGCCAGGCACAAACGTCCGTCATCCAGGCTGCTTCCGAGAGCGCAGGTCGCCCCCTTGATGAAGGCCAAAATGATAAAGGTGACGGGACCCTTGATGACGATGCCGAGACAACCGCCAAGGTCCAAACTGAAGAAGAAGTGAATGTAGTTGATTCCCCCGTTCATTAGACTTGTAATTTTTGTGGGGAATTTTTGTAATAATTTTCTTTGTAGGACGGTCAATTTCTGGGCCGTCGAGAACAATGTTGACTTGAAAAGCATTTGTATTAATTTATATCCTGTTTCAATTTTTGCTTGTGTGTGTTGCTTGCTTGCATGGTTCATGTCAAATGCTGTTTATGCTTCGTGAAACTGTTGATATAATAAGCCGTCAATATGATGAGCCGTCAACATAACAGGCCGTCACAATTGATATCTTCACGCAAAGGGCTTCGTGGAACCGTTAACTTTATTGTTGTCGAGCTATTACACCGTCACCCTAGACAGATTTTTAGCTTCCAATCTCTTATAATAATGTAGTTAGCTTTGAGTCATCGCCATTTATGCCGTCATCCTTAGACTTAGGCTTATAAGACGATGTAGTTGGCTTTGAGCCGTCGTCATTTATGCCGTCATCTTTAACTTACGCTTTTGGGGGTTCCTATTTAGGAAAACCTGGTGGCTTTTAAGCCGTCAGCTTGGGTGCGTGACGCTTTTATACCGTCGTCGAATTTGGGCCGTCGTCTTTTAGACTTAGGCGTCGGGCGTTTCCATTTAGGAAACCTTGTGGCTTTTAAGCCGTCAGCATGGGCGCATGACGCTTTTATGCCGTCGTCGAATTTGGGCCGTCGTCTTTCAGACTTAGGCGTCGGGTGTTTCCATTTAGGAAAACCTTGTGGCTTTTAAGCCGTCAGCATGGGCACATAACGCTTTTATGCCGTCGTCGAGTTTGGGCCGTCGTCTTTTAGACTTAGGCGTTGGGTGTTTCCATTTAGGAAAACCTTGTGGCTTTTAAGCCGTCAGCATGGGCGCATGACGCTTTTATGCCGTCGTCGAATTTGGGCCGTCGTCTTTTATGCTTGAATGGATTTAACGCTAAGGCTTTTGCAAGTTTCTGACATTCAGCACTTAATAGCAAGTAGAAGAGACTTTGAGTAAACCTCTGTATGACTTGCATAATTTTTGTGAGGAAGAAAACATGTCCCAGGAATATACATTAGAGTGGATCAATTACAGACTAGATACAAGTAGGGGGCTGCCGTTCTTTCTTACTGGTAGTACTTACGTAGGTGCTCAGCGTTCCACGGGTGCTGCAGCTTCTGCCCGTCCAGTGTTTCCAAGTGGTAGGTGCCCTTTCTTTGCCACGCTGTGATTCGGTAGGGCCCTTCCCAATTAGGGCCGAGCTTTCCTTGGGTTGGGTCTCTGGCAGCGCCCATGATCTTTCTTAGGACGAGGTCACCGACCTGGAATTCCCTGTGCCTGACTCGGGCGTTGTAGTGTTTAGCCATGCGATCCTGATACCGGGCTAACCTTTGCTCTGCTGCTACCCTGGCTTCGTCGATCAAGTCAAGGTGTAGGCGCAAGGCTTCGTTGTTCCGGCCTTCATCATGGGTGTTCACCCTATAGGTTGTGAGTCCCACTTCGGCTGGAATGACTGCCTCGCTTCCATAGGTTAGCTTGAACGGTGTTTCTCCTGTGGGGGTCCTTGTTGTCGTTCTGTAAGCCCACAATACGCTTGGCAGCTCCTCGGGCCATATCCCCTTTTCCCCCTCGAGCCGAGTCTTGATAATTTTGAGCAAGGATCGATTCGTTACTTCTACTTGACCGTTGGCTTGGGGGTGGGCGGGGGAAGAGTAGTGATTCTTTATTCCCAGCTGCGCACAGAATTCCCGGAAGGGACCATTGTCAAACTGTTTGCCATTGTCGGAGACTAATACCCTGGGTATCCCGAACCTGCATATGATAGACTTCCAGACGAAGCTTCGTATGTTCTTCTCCGTGATGGTTGCCAATGCCTCAGCTTCCACCCACTTTGTGAAGTAGTCTATGCCTACCATAAGGAACTTGAGCTGTCGTACCGCTGTTGGGAATGGGCCCATGATATCTAGTCCCCATTGAGCGAATGGCCACGGGGCCGTCATGGGGGTCAACTCTTCGGGGGGTTGCCTGACGATGTTGCTGAACCTCTGGCACTTGTCGCAAGCTTTGACATAAGCCTGCGTGTCTTTTCTCATGGTCGGCCAGTAGTATCCTGCGCGGATCAGCTTATGCGCCAGTGACCGCGACCCTGAATGGTTTCCGCATATCCCTTCGTGCACTTTCCTCATGACATAATCAGCTTCTTCGGAACCCAGGCACCTTAGGTATGGGCGAGAGAAGCCCCTTTTGTATAGGACTCCTTCTATCAGGACAAACCTTGATGCTTGGACCTTCAATCTTCTGGCGGCTTCTCTTCCGTCGGGCAAGACGCCATCTTTCAGGTATGAGACCAACGGCGTGGTCCAGTTGCTTTCCGAGCCGACTTCCTGCATTTCAATAGAGTCTACCAGTGGAGAAACCTGCACAAAGTGTAGCACACCGTCAGTGCTGCTCTCCTGCTCTGACGAAGCAGCTTTGGCGAGGCGGTCGGCCGGCTCATTTTCCTCCCTGGGGACTTGGACTATCCTTGCCCCGAGCTCATCTACCCTTCTTTTTGCCTGATGGTGGTACCTCTTCATTCTGTCGCCTCTGCACTCGTAGTTCCCGTTGACTTGGTTGACGACTACCTGGGAGTCGCAGGAGATGACCACTCGGGCCGCGCCTGCTGCTTTGGCAAGATCCAGTCCGGCTATCAAGGCTTCGTACTCTGCCTCATTGTTGGTGATGGGAAAGTCTAGCCGGATCATACAATCAATTTGGTTTCCTTCAGGGGAACGGAGCACGACCCCAATGCCACCAGCTCGTCTAGTTGACGACCCATCTGTATGTACACTCCATGCTGGACTTGCATCTGCCCCCTCGTCTTCTGTGTTGGTGAACTCGGCTATGAAATCAGCTACTGCCTGTCCCTTGAGGGCGGTACGTGGGCGGTAGTGAATGTCAAACTCAGTCAGCTCTATCGCCTATAGGGCCAGACGACCTGCGGCTTCTGGGTTGTGCATTGCTCGCCGTAAAGGCTTGTCGGTGAGGACGACGATTGTGTGAGCTTGGAAGTAGGGCTTGAGCTTTTAGGCTGCGGTGACTAGGGCGAAGGCGAGTTTCTCCATGGGCGGGTACCTTCCTTCCGCCCCCTGGAACGCTCGGCTGGCGTAGTATACGGGTTTCTGCACCCCGTTCTCTTCTCTGATCAAGGCCGCGCTGCCGGCGGTTGGGGATACGGCCAGATAGAGGAAGAGTTCTTCCCCGGGCTGTGAAGGACTCAGCAATGGTGGGGAAGAGAGGTAAGCTTTCAGCTCTTCGAATGCCTTTTGACACTCGTCCGTCCACTCGAACGTCTTCTTCAATGTGCGGAAGAAGGGAAGGCATTTGTCCGTGGCCCTCGACACAAATCTGTTCAGTGCGGCAACCTTCCCGTTCAGACTCTAAACCTCTTTTATATTCTTCGGGGGGGCCATCTCCATTATTGCCCTGATCTTATCCGGGTTGGCCTCGATGCCTCTCTGAGAGACCATGAAGCCGAGGAATTTTCTTGCGGTTACCCCGAAGGCGCACTTCGAGGGGTTGAGCTTCATATTGTAAGAACGGAGGGTTCCGAACGTTTCCTCGAGATCACTCAGATGATCCTTCTCTTGCTGGCTTTTCACCAGCATATCGTCAACGTACACTTGGACATTCTTCCCTATTTGGTTGGCGAACATTTTGTTCATCAGCCTCTGATATGTGGCACCTGCATTCTTCAGTCCGAATGGTATCACCTTATAGCAGAAGAGTCCTTGGCTGGTGACGAATGAGGTTTTCTCCTGATCTGCCTCATCCATCCGGATCTGGTTATATCCTGAGAAGGCATCCATGAAACTCAGCAGCTGGTGCCGGGCCGTAGAGTCTACTAGAGCGTCGACTCGAGGGAGGGGGTAGCTGTCCTTCGGGCATGCCTTATTCAGGTCCGTGAAGTCCACACACATCCGCCACTTCCCGCTGGCCTTCTTGACCATTACAACATTAGCCAACCAGTCGGGGTAGTAGACTTCCCGGATGAACCCTGCCTCTCGTAACTTACCAACCTCCTCTGCCACTGCACGATCTCTCTCTGGAGCAAACACTCGCTTCTTTTGTCTGACAGGCCGGGAGGAGGTTGCTACGTTCAGCCTATGTACCATGACTGATGGATCGATCCCCGGCATGTCCTCATGGCTCCAGGCAAATACATCCTGGTTCTCCTTGAGGAAGGTCGTGAGTGCCTGGCGGGTCGCCGGACTGTTGAGGGCACCGATCCTAGTGGTTCTCTCAAGCTTGGACTCGTCGAGAATGATCTCTTCGAGTTCCTCCACAGGCTCTGCCCCCGTCCTCTGCTCTATGTTCATCGTCTGTAGCTGGCCATTCATCTCTACCATTGCGACATAGCATTCTCGTGCGGCCACTTGGTCTCCCCATAGTTCTCCTACCCCGTACTCTGTAGGGAACTTGACCTTTAAGGCATAGGTCGAGGTGGCGGCCTTCCAGGCGTTGAGGGTTGGTCGCCCTATGATTGCGTTGTATGCTAAGGAGCAGTCGACGACTAGGAAGGTGACGTCCCTGGTGAGCTGCCGAGGGTATTCCCTGACAGTGACGGGCAATGTGATCGAGCCGAGGGGATATACTCTGGTCCCCCCGAAACCTGTGAGTGGGGCCTTGGTAGGGACCAAGCGTTCTTTGTCAATCCGCATCTGCTGGAACGCGGGATAGTAAAGAATATCCGCGGAGCTCCCATTATCAATCAGGACCCGATAGGTGTTGTAGTCCCCTATCCGGATGTTGACGACAAGGGCGTTGTCGTGCGGATGGTGGAGGTGTTGGGCATCCTCTTCCTTGAACTCCATAGTGGGGCTGCTGGTTCTCGGCTTCTTTTGGACGGAACTCGCAGCCTGGACATTCTGGACCGCCCTGAGGTGGGATTTCAAAGCCTTCTTTGTAAAACCAGCAACCGGTGTGCCACCCACAATCACCCTTATATCCCCTATAGGTGGTCTGGGACGCTCATTGTCCCAGTGGGGGGTCTGTTCCCGCCGAGACGTTTCGGCCTTTTCCCTGTTGACGAACCTCTGCAGCTTTCCTTGCCTAATCAGGGCTTCGATCTGTTGCTTTAAATCGTAGCAGTCGGCGGTATCGTGCCCATGGTCTCGGTGGAAGCGGCAATACTTGTCTTTTGGTCGTTTGTCCGGGTTTGATTTCATCTTTCCCGGAAATGTCAAGGATCCGTCATCCTTGATTTGCATCAAGACCTGATCAATCGGAGCCGTCAATGGGGTGTAGCTTGTGAATTTCTCGGCATTGGGCTTTGGGCGTCTACTGTCTCGGCCTTCCCCTGTTCGAGGCGCCTTCCGCCCCTTATCTTGTCGGGTGTCTTCCTGCCTTTCCCTCTTCTTGGGGGGCTTCTCTTCCCTTGCCAGTAACGCATCTTCCGCGTTCATGTACTTCGTCGCCCCGTAAAACACATCTGACATTGTCTTCGGGTCATTTTTGTACAAGGAGAACAGGAATTTACCCTTCCGCAGCCCGTTTGTGAATGCAGCCACTTGTATCCGGTCGTCCGCTTCGTCAATCGTCAGCGCTTCTCTGTTAAAGCGGGCTATATAGGATCTCAGCGTCTCATCCTCCCGCTGCTTAATGTTCATCAGGCATGCGGTGGATCTCTTGTGCCGGTGTCCTCCGATGAATTGGGAGGCGAATAGAGCGCTCAGCTCCCTGAAGGTACCGATAGAATCGGGCGCCAGCCTGCCGAACCAGGTCCTTGCAGAGCCTTTCAGCGTTGCGGGGAAGGCCTTGCACATGATTTCGTCTGGCGCGCCGTGCAGGTGCATCAACGTCTTGAAAGTTTCCAAGTGGTCCAGCGGATCCTTGGACCTGTCGTAGCTTTCCACCTAGGGCATGCGGAACTTCGGTGGCATAGGGAACATGATGACAGGTGTCGTAAATAGGGAGTCCGTGCGGTGGACGAGGTCGTCGAGGTCGCTCGACACTCGCCCTTTGAGGGCGTTCATCATGAAGTCCATGCGTTCCTTCATCATTCGCATTTCCACGGCCATACTAGACTGGGCGTGGCCGTCTGCCGGCAGATGGTTTGGCTGCTGTCCTTCAGGCCGGTTCAATGCATGGCTCCCCTCGGGGCCCTCGCGGTCCCTATCCTCGGCACTGCTCTCCTGATTTTCTCCCTGGTTGTCACCCGTCGCATCCCTTCGTAACAGCTACTCTTCCAAGTCATTGTTGCACTTCGTGAGACGTTCCACCGCGGCCGCCAGAGTCTGGACTTGTCTCTCGAGGGCCGTGGTGCGTTGTTCGTTGCCTTGGTCGTTCATGGTGGTCGTCCTTGAACGCGTGAGTACCATGCAACCCTTACTCCGGGAAACACGTAACAGAAACTCGTGCGGTTCCCACAGACGGCGCCAACTGATGAGGTCAAAAATCAAACTAGTGGGCTGCAGGGCTTGCGCGCGTCCCGAACGGTCCTGCACAAGTAAGAAGAACCTCAAAGGGAAGTACCGGTGTGGTACCGGCCAACGACCCTCCGATGGTTAAGTTAGTATATTACACAACTCCAGAGTGCCAGAGTCGGGTTTTAGTATGCGTACCTCGATTTTCGGAGGGTGTGGCGGTATTTATAGTGGTGGTAGTGGCCTTTGGATGAGGCGTACTGGAGAAGGTATCGTTGTACCGAAATTGCCCCTGAGTAGCGTAGGACGCAAGACTCTTCCTGGGTGGCCAAGCGTGTTGGGCACGATTCCCTTCTTGGGGGTAGGGAATCGTGCTATGTAAGCCATCTGGCTGAGTGGCAGCGTATGTGACAAGATTCACCTTCCCAAGGAAGCGTGCGCGGCAAGGCGGGCTTTGGTGCTTGGTGACAACATGAGGTGACCCTCTCACCATCGACTACTGGAGATCAAGCCGTCAACACGCTGAGTCCGTCATGTATATCCATCGTCAGAGGCCGATCCGTCAGGTGGGAGATTTACCCCCATCAGGAAATTAGGTAAAATTGATAAATATAAAAAACAAAAACAAAAAAACAAAACAAAACAATTAAAGCAGTCATAGAGGCATGAATTAATCTTTCATGGGAAGGAGGTCACATTGATGGGAGTCGGTGCTTGGGATGTGGAGGAGAGGGAGAGAGAGATGAGAAGGTGGCACGCGCTTGATCTAGAAAATGATTTAGGCGTAAAACATGAACCATTTTTTACAATCTTAATATAACTTCTCGTTGATTATGAAATTTGATTCTATTAATCATTTTAGTTTGTATCAAATATTAAAAAAATATGACATATATTTTCTCAACTAATAATTTGGTAATGGGTAATCAACACAAAAAGAAACAACGGTCTTAATGACAGTTTACTTGAATCTAGCAATATTTTTCATGAGCCAATATGTTCTTTTGTATCATAATAATACTTTAGGCAAGAAACATACCTGATAAACTCCAAGTGTACGTGACTTAAAACCAGCTGCACAATAATCGAAGTAATATTCCCATGTTCGTATAAACTTTTCATCAAATCCGAGAGCAAGGATTTTGCTGAACACAAACATTAAAGACCCGACATCAAAATAAAAAACCTTGTAGTCAGCTTGATATCAGGATTAGTTTGACAATGTAGAATAATCATAAAACTTCCATATAATAGTTTTAATTACACATTCCTATAACAATCTTATTCTTTCTCATCTCCTCTTTTCTACTATAAAGTAACAAAAACTTGTGCATGTCCTAGTCTTCATCAACCTATAACGAAAATAAATTTTGAAATATATGTTACCAAAACTTGGTTATTTTTTGTCTAACATTCGTTGCAAGTTTCAAGGATATACGACTATATCTTCAGTCGACCATTTTGCACTTTCAAATTAATTTGCCTAGGCATTTGTTTACTTTGCAGAAACTAAATGACAATGCTCTTGGATGGGTCTGTTTCTTTACCTTATAATAAAGTAAAATATCTCTACAATAATTTCACAATATTTTTACAGCAAAACATACATGGCAGGTTGTTATGAGTTGTTATTGGTGGGCAAAAAAATAATTTCAATGCATAGGTTAAATTAGAACTAATAACAACTTATCATCTAGAATTTGTTGTGAAAACATTATAGACATAGTATTTCCCTATAATAAATTCTAATCATTTTTCCAGTGGAGGGCTAGTGCAACACCATGATAACAACAGTGGGTGTTGTTAAAATAGTAAGACCCAATTCTCTTATAATTCTTAGTCCAAATTGATAATATTAGGATATATTTGTTTTACAAATAAAGTAATCCTAATTTTACTTCTAGTACAAGTGTTAATCTAGTTAGTTTATGGTTTGTATATATTTTTTTGATGATTTTGTTAGGTTCATGGTTATAGGTTGGCAAACCGTGAACAAAAGTTGGTTTGGAATGAGTTTTTGAATACTATTTAATGTACAAGACTTATATTAGAACAAGAGAACTAAAGTGTTTGGAGCCTCGACACTTGGTTCAACACTTAGTTGCAATTGATTGATTTAGAATCACAGGTTCAGAATCCAAGCCCATCAAGTAGTCCAATCTCTAGTATTTTGTGACCTAATTATAGTATAAAAGATAATATAGGATGACCAAATAGATTTTTGGAGAGCTATGCATTGTGTGCCTAGGGTTTTTGTAACCGTGTTCTCTCATACCATGAACTGAAGAATATTCAAGAGTGATCTTGAAGTTACAAACAGGGTGTTCATGTGAACAGAGTCCATGGTAGAAGAGTCCAAAATTTTGAAGTTACTTATGATCATGTTAGTACATATTATTACTTGGTGTAAAAATTTCATTTTATTTAGAGAATATGTTTCCTTGAGGGTTGGTAGTAAACCTGCAAAGAGTTTTTCCCTTCTAGGGCTAGCTTTCTCTTTATATCCATATTACTTGTGTTTTTTATTTTTCATTGTGATTATATTTGCATTATTGGTGTGTGCTATGATTAACCACGAACTCATCTTGTAATTAAGCATAATTGGTTATATCAATAAAACTTGGCATAAAATTGCGTAAGTAACATGTATCAATCAGGGTCTAAATTCTCAACATATTTTATTATAATACAGAGAATGCAAGTCTAGAGTCTTTGTGATTCAATGATATTATCTCATCTTTCATGGAGAACTTATATCAGGGTCTAGACAATGTCTTTGGTGATTAATAATTTACATACTTTGCTTTCGCGAATCTCGCAAAAATTTGACCTGGGTGCAACATTAAAAATTCTCTTTAGAGTCTGTATAACGACAAAAGAATGTAGATATATTATCCTCTAAAAGAAAACAAGTCTGGAGTACCCAAGCCTTGAGTAGAAAGTATCTCCGGTTTATGCTTATAGAATGAGATTCTCACAATAGGTTGGTACGCGCTTTTGGGGCCCACATGTTTGTGGGAGGCCCACTCGATAGCGTAGGAGATAATTTTTTAATTACTAAAACAAGTAATAATAATTGTGTGGGAGCAGAGTTATGGTCCTCACATCCATGACGATGTATGTAGCTATAAATGTAGCTGCTCCATAATATACCACCGCCCAAATGAGCTAGCAATTAGCCATCTTCAACTAGTACATCAAATTAAGTACAATTCATGCATTCAGCATATATAATGTATCCATTAGGTCGTTTGATTTACAATTACAGACCTTTTTTTTTTTTTTTTTCATGTTTGATTTTCTAAATCTAGACAAGAATTCTATTATTTGCTTTTTTGATAATCAACAAGAATTCTATTATTTTCTAAGATGTTAATGGGATCATAACTACGTTGGTTAGCTAATTATGCAGCACAATCTAAACTGTGATAATTTATGTGTTTTCGCAGGTCTAAACACAACCTGATGAGGAAATTATTCTACTGTCAGGAGAAGCTTTTCTTTAAGACGAGAAGTAAGAGAATAATATGATTATTTTTCTTTTCTTTTTTATTTTTTGATAATCAATATGATTATGATTATTTTTCTTACCTCTGGTTGTTCATAAAATTTCTTCTCCAATATCTAAGTGTTTGGTAGTAATGAATCCCTATATTCTCCACGTGCTCCACGCTGCACTTACAAAACTTTGAATTAATTTTCTAGAGAAATAAATAGTTAAACCAAACAATAATTTAATACCTGAGTCTGGATGCATAAGCCATGGCTGATGTTACCCTGCTTAATGAAGGTATGCATGCACCGGGAAATATGTATTCCTTTATAAAATCCGAACTTCGCATGTTCTCGTTGTAACGTTCGTCTGGCATTGATGAGAACTAAGAAGAGACGGATCACAAACCAGCTTCAATGATTAGCGGTATATTTAAATGGGCAATTACTCTCACATACTCACTAGTGTACATTGTTAGTACATATCTCTCGGTTTATATTTTAAATATGAATATCAATAAAAATTGTATACATCGCACGAGAACTAATGAACGTGTGTAAGTAGTATATAACGAGTGTGAAAAAATATTTTCCGCATGCATTTAAATTAAACCCATACAAAAATTATAAAGACCAAGTCGTTGTAATAAAACTGGGAAAGAGATATATATGACACCATTTGTTTAATTACCTGTAGAACAAAAAGCCCGTCTTCTGCTAATAATGATTCACAGCAACCAAAAAACTCATCCATATATTCATGGCCAACATGTTCTATCATCTCACTGAAAAATGCCATCAAAGATCATGTTATATTTGGAATCATTAGGGTCTAATTAAATATTTGTTGGAAAAGGAACACACCAAGATATAATTCTGTCATATTTGTAGGTATCGGGCAATTGGCGGTAATCACAAAGAAGAAACTTAATGCGGTCCTGCAAGCGAACATGATTAAAATTAGTTTGGAAGTGACTATAGAAAAAAATATTTTCTTAAGATGTGTCATATTCAACCAGAAGTTTTCGTGCCGGGAGAAGAACCAACTAGTGATCTAAGAAGTACGGGTGCGTTTTAGGATTTGGGTGTGGGTGCGGGGCAAAGAAATTTTTGAAAAAATAAGGTGCGGGTGCGGAGGGTGCGGCAATTAAAAAATAATTAAAAATAATTTTATATATATTTTCTATATATTTTTACAATGAAAATATTCTTAAAACCTACATTACTATAGCCTTGGTTCACAAAACAAAGAAAAAAGACAGCAAGATTGCAAGAAAGTGTACTGCCTTTTCATCTTTGCAGTTTTTTTCTCCCCTAAAAATAAATAGCATTTGGTACTTCTTATATGTTGTATAAAAACCACTTCAATAATCTGTTTCCCCTTGCTTTTGTATTCTATCTTTCATGGTGAATCCTAAATTTATTCTCATAATTTGTGTGATGCCATTAAAGAAACATAAAACAAAACACAAAACAAAAAAGAAAAGTTGCAGCTCGAAGTATTTGAAGAAAAGATAAGGTCGATTCTGGAAGATTTCAACTATTCCGGCATGATTCGGCCATTGAAGTGAGGTGAGACAACAAATTTCAACTATTCCGGCATGATTCAAGGACGATTTCAGCTGTTTCGGTAAGTTTCGACCACCGGCCGAAACGATCCAATTCGACCAATATGACCTGATCCTAGCCGAATTGGCTCGATTTGGAGCGAATCGAAGCCGAGTTGGATTGGGCACAAATCGAAGCTGAGTCGGCATGAATCCAAGAAAAAAAAAAAAAAATCAGACGCAGCACCGAAGCACGGGCAACAGCGTCGGTGGCCACACCCTGCGTCAAACGCCGGTGCGGCACCCTCCCAGTGTGTCAATGCTTCCCAGCTAGTGATTATATGCAAATTGAAAAGGGCCGTGATTCTCTACTATTTACTTTTATATATGTGACCCTAATAAAACAAGTGTCGGGATTCTCTTCCATTGCCTTAAGTTTCCATGAATTTAAGATGGTATATGGTCACTCCACAAGTATAAGTACTTGTAGGGTGTGGGGTGTAGGAGGGGGGCAAAGGCTAAGGTTCAAGTTTCCAATAGGAGACTTCGCACATTTATACATTTAAATTAGATTATAGTAGAATTTTTATCTTGTATAATAATAATAATAATAATAATAATAATAATAATAATAATAATAATAATAAAAGAGAAAAATTACACTTTACCATCCTAAACTATGCACTAGATTACACTTTACATCATAAATTATCTGACTGCATATTTTGCACCCTAAACTATCATACTTATCACACTTTACACTCTGGTATTATTTTTGTTGTTATATTTAACAAAATTTTGCTACATATGATAAGCACATGCTTCTTGCTTAGGTGGGACAAAGTTAAAAGATTGAAATACCCTTCTTCAAAATCAATTTAAACAAAACCTAAATTTTTTTCACATCTCCCTCTATCTCATGTGTCTGCCATCCTCTTCCCCAGATTCAGTTTCAAAATATTTAAATTTACCTCTAAGATCATAGTAGAATTCATTCACAGAATCCCATCCACCTTCCTGGTATTTCTTACACTATTTATAGGTTTCTAGTTATTAAAATAATTAAAAATCCCTAGTAAGGGGAGACTAGTCTATACAACAACTGATAAATTGGCCACAAATACGTCAGTTTTTCCGCAACTCTAGCTGGTAGTGATGCATCTCGCAATGGGAAGCTCTATGAATTGAAGGTGAGCACGGCTAATGAGGCATTGTTCCTGTCTACTATGTCACTTAGGATTTGCTATTTTGACTTCTTTTATACCATTTCATCCATGATGAAATTAAAAAGTATTAGATTGTATTTTATGAATTTGGGGAAGAGGATGGCAGACACGAGAGACAGAGGGAGATGTGGAAAAAATTGGGTTTTGTTTTAATTGATTTTAAAGAAGGGTATTTTAGTCTTTTAACTTTGTTCCACCTAAGCAAGAAGTATGTGTTTGTCACTTGCAACAATATTCTGTTAAATATAACAACAAAAATAACATCGGGGTGCAAAGTGTGATAGTTTAGGGTGCAAAGTGTGTAGTCAGATAGTTTATGGTGCAAAGTGTAATCTAGTACATAGTTTAGAGTGATAAAGTGTAATTTTTCCTAAAAAAAAACTCTAGTAAATAAAGAACGATGACTCATTTTAAATGGTGTAGTACTATTTTTACCTTTACATTTAAAATAGATCAATTTTAAAGCGATATCAGAAACAATAAATTTTACCTTCCAATATATTCCACTCGTATTGATATTAATGGTATATTCTTTTATGGTAAATGTCATTCCTCAAATTAGTACCTGAAGGCCAGCATCTTTCACTTTCTTTTCCGCAAGTTTCAGTTGCTCTTTAGACAAAGTGATGCCAGTATATTTGCATCCAGTTTGCACTACAAAAAGCGCGGGCCTAAGGCCGCGGTTATAGTGCCTTCAGCCGCGTTTTCTAAACGCGGCCTAAGGCCGCATTTTTGGTAGTGTTGATTGACAACTTCAATAGCAAAGCTTCCCCAGCCACTCCCAATTTCAAGAACTTCATGCTTCTCATCAATTCTTGCCTAAGTTAATTGAAAGAAGAAAAAAAAAAAAGAGGATTAGTTTAAAGCAAGAAAAGCTCTAAAATTTGACATAATCAAACAGAAAAGTCTCACCTTTTCAATCAAAGAAGATATTTTTCTTAGCTGCGCAACCTTCAAGTCCTCATCTTCCTTCTAAGAAATATTTTCATAATGATGAAGGTCAGTTAAAGCTAAATCTTTAAAAGGAAGAAGTTGATACATTGTTTAACAATAAATTATCAAAAGGTTTTGATCCTGACCTTAAATAAGCCGGTAGAGTATGTCATTGTTTCGTCCAAGAACAGAGAAAAAAGTTCATTACTCTAGAAACAAAACAAAACGAATTATAAGCTTATACTAATTAATATCAATTATGCCACTAATCAGGTTTTATTGTACTTGATGAGTCTTATTATTTGTGCAGAGTGAGAGTGCCAAAATAAATAGAGAATGTTGTGGCAAATTGCTTTACAGAAATCAGAATTTTCTCTAGCTTTTTTTATATTTGTGAGTGAGACTTATTTAGCTGGATTGGGATTTGGGTTCTTGAAAGAGCATCTCTAGACCATCTTTTGTATATCCATATTTGTTATTGTAATTTTCTCCCTCTCGTTGCTTGTGGATGTAGGATAAAGGTCGAATCAATTAAATTCTTGGCAAATCCTCAACAAAGAGAAATGCTACGTCCACAACATTTCTCACAACATTCTCACAACAAATCCTAGTTGGCAAGTTATTATTTGCTATTACTAGTGGGTAAGAAAGTAATTTCAGTGTCAGATTTAAATTTAAAACCTGTAACAACCTGCCAACTAGGATTTGTTGTGAGAAATGTTGTGGACGTAGCATTTCTCACAAAGACAAAACCTTTGGCAAAGTACTCTATAAAACCTTTGACAATTAGGACTCTGGTTTTTAACGCCAAATTTAAAGTAAAGAAATTGGATGGAACGAACAATTTGAACATGTGGCAATTGAAGTTATGTACGTCTTGATCAAATAAGAGTTGGTTGTCTAAGACATATTTAACTCTTGTGGATCATGACATACCATAACTTCGCATTGCCACTTGACGCAGTCGTTCATTCCATCAAACTTCTCTATCTTAAATTTGGCATTGGAACCATAGTCCTAACTGTTGAAAGTTCTGTAGAAAACTCACCAAACATATTTATTGTCAATAACTATTAGTTTCACAAACCAATCAACAAAATCTCTAAGAATAATTAATCTAAATGCCTAGGTATTGAACTTTGATTTATTCTAAAAGCGAAAGCTCAAATATCAAGATTGATTAGAAAAATCTTAGGAACAAAGAAAGAAACCCAAAAGAGTAATAGACTCAAACACACTATAAGAACACCAAGGATTTATGTGGTTTGACATTTAGTCCACATCCACAAGTGTCAATGAAGTGAATACATCACTAAAAATTTGGAAAGTGCAAGATAGAGTAGAGGCAATTTTACATAATCCAAAACTCCAATACTCCCAAATAACTTTCTTTCACAAATACATAAATTAGGGGTTGCACTAAAATAAAGGGAAAAAAATTTATTTACTAAAATTGCTACATAACACACCCGAAGAGATTTCTCTCTAACTCAAACTAAAACAAACCAATGACGCACCTCACACGAGAAAAACCGCATAGCACCACAAAGATCCAAGAATGTGAGACCCACACAACCACACTCATTGTCCACAAGCAAAGCGGCACTCACAATTAGGAGTGGCAAAATCGACCTAAACCCACCTGATTATTAATTAGGTTAAATGGGTATTAACCCAATTAAACCCAATTGACGTTAATGTTAATTGGGTTTTAACTGAGTGCCTAATTAGACCAAAGTATGACCCAAGTATCATTTCTATAAATCACTCCACTCTAAAATACTCCAAAACCACTAAAAAGACCAAAATACCCATGAAATCTCAAAAATTACCAAAATACCTCCGAAACCTAAAAATGATCGAATTACTCCCGAAATCTAAAAAATGACCAAAATACGCTCAAAACCTAAAAATGACCGAAATGCCTCCAAAACCTAAAAATGATCAAAATACTCCCGAAACCTAAAAAATGAGCGAAATACCTCCGAAACCTAAAAAATTACTAAAATACCGCCGAAACCTAAAAATAACCAAAATACCCCAAAACCTAAAAAATTACCATAATACCCCAAAACTTAAAAATGACCAAAATACCCTCGAAATCCAAAAAATGACCGAAATACCCCCTTAAACCAAAAATGACCAAAATACCCCTGAAATCTAAAAAATGACTAAAATACCCCCAAAATCTAAAAAATGACCGAAACCCTCCCCCCCCCCCCCCCCCCACCCCGCAAAACCTAAAAAATAACCAAAATACCCCTAAATCCTAAAAAATGATCCAAATACCCCCCAAAACATAAAAAAATTACCAAAATACCCAAAAACCTAAAAATGACCAAAATGACCAAAATACCCCATAAATCTATAAAATGACGAAATACCCCCAAAACCTATAAAATGACAGAAATGCCTCCGAAACCTAAAAATGGCCAAAATACCCCCCTAAAACAAAAAAATGCCCAAAATACCCCCTGAAACCTAAAAATTTACCAAAGAAGCCTCTAACCTATGAAATGATGAAAATACCTCCAAACCTTTAAAATGACCAAAATACATCCCAAAACCACAAAAATGACCATAAATAACCCGAAACCTCTAAAATTTCAAAAAATACCTTGAAACCTCTAAAAATGACCAAAATGGTTCTAAACCTCTAAAACAAAAAAAATACCCCTCAAAATATCCAAAATGACCAAAATACCACTACACCTATAAGATGAACAAAATACACCTAAAGACTTTAAAATTACCAAAATATAGGTTTGGGGTATTTTGGATGTTTCAATGGTATTTTCATCAAATTAAATGTTTTAAGAGTATTTCAGTCATTTTTTAGGTTTCGAGGGAATGTTGGTAATTTTTTAGGTTTTAGAGGTGTTTTGTTAATTTTTATATTTTGGGGCCATTTCAATAATTTTCTAGCTTTCAGAGGCATTTCAATCATTTTTTAGGTTTTGGGGATATTTCGGTAATTTTTTAGGTTTTGGGGGTACTTTGGTAATTTTTTTAGGTTTCGAGATATTTTGGAAATTTTTTAGATTTCGAGCTATTCCGATCAGTTTTTAAATTTTAGAGGTATTTCAGTCATTTTTTAGGTTTAGGATGTATTTTTATTATCTTATGGGTTTAAGGAGCATTTTTGTGATTTTATAGGTTTCGAGACTATTTTGGTAATTTTATACGTTTCAGGGGTATTTTGGTCATTTTTATGTATAAGGGGTATTTTTTTTTTAGGTTTCAAGGTTATTTCGGTTATTTTTTAGGTTTCGACAGTATTTCATTCACTTTTAGGTTTCGAGGGTATTTCAGTTATTTTTTAGGTTTTGGGCGTACTTTGTTCATTTTTTAGGTTTCGGGGGTATTTTGGTCATTTTTAGGTTTAGGTGGTATTTTGGTTAATTTTTAGGTTTCAAAAGTATTTCGGTCATTTTTAAGTTTAGGGTCATGTTGGTCATTTTTTAGGTTTAGGGGTTATTTCGGCCATTTTTTAGGTTTTGGAGAGTATTTTGCCCTTTTTTTTTTAGATTTTTGGGTATTTCGATTAATTTTTAGGTTTAGAAGGTATTTTGGTCAATTTTTAGACATCAGGGGTATTTTGGTCATTTTTTAGATTTCAGGAATATTTCGATCAATTTTTAGGTGTAGGAGGTATTTAGGTCATTTTTTAGGTTCGAGGGTATTTTGGTCATTTTTTAGTTTTAGAGATATTTTGGTCAATTTTTAGGATTTGGGGATATTTCGATCTTTTTTAGGTTTCAAGGGTATTTTGGTAATTTTCAGTGGTTTTTGAGCACATTTGGTTTTTTTTTAGGTTTAGGAGGTATTTTGGTAATTTTAAAGGATTTTAGGAGTACTTTAGTCATTTTCAAGTTTTAGGGGCATTTTGGTAATTTTGATTATTGGGTAGGTTGGGATTTACCTATAATAATTGGGTTGGGTTGGGTTAGGTTTTGGTTAAAAGTAATTAGTAAAATGGGCAATAAATGGGTAAGTAGATTTTATGTATCCAACCCAATTATACCTACCCCAAACCCACCCATTTGACACCCCTACTCACAATCAAACCAAAAGAAAGTGCATATCCAAGAGATAAATAACCTCTCTGATCAAAACCAATAGTAAAATACCAAGCCACAGCACGCCAGCACCTTACAAAAGGCAAAAATTTTCCAAAAGTGCTTTTTTTCTTTTTTTTACAAATCAAGACAAATATTGAAAAAGGTATTCAGTGGCGGCTCTAAGATTTATTTCTAAGGGTTAATAGTGTTGGAGCAAGGAATTTGTTATGGAGGAGTAAAAAATAAAATGATTAATTTTTATTTCTGTACATGCAACTTTCATATTATATACAATGATCTAAAATAGTATTCTAAATATAATTTAGTGTACAATACAACTATATTGTTCAGTAGTCTAAAAAAATGATAAATAGTTTAAAGATTGGTAAGACAACAACCATTGAATGCATAAATATATATATAATAAAATAACTAATAATACATTTTTGTCAAATTTATAATAATTTATTATATTTATATGTAATATCAATTAAATAAAAATATATGATAAAGAAAAATAGTAACAAACTTAGGAGTTGGACTAAGAGTAAATGTAAAACTAAGAAAAAAATAATAACTGATATAAGTTTTTGCTTATGAAGTGTGCAGCGTTTTAAGCATACATGCTATCATTTTCTTGGAATTTGAGAAAACACTAAAGACTTATTGGATTTGAAAATCTGTAGATTACTTATCAAACTACTTGTTTAGACATAAAGAAAACATAGAAAGGAGAAAGAGAGATAAAGAGAATAAGGAAAGAATCATAAATGTAGATACAATTAGTTGATCATACAGGTGGTGTAATTTTCTACTCTTTGAGCCAAAAGTGGTGTAATTTTTGGCTAATGAAGTAGAAAAGTGCAAAGGAAAACAGTTTCATTCTGCCATCAATGATAAAGTAAGTCAAAGTATGGAAAGAAGGTTTATTTATTTATTTTATTTAACAAATGAGCAGTTTTAAGAGTAGTGCTACTAACAAAACACTTTCATAATAAAATCTAGCTGACAAGTTGTCAAAGGTATGTAAAAAAGTGATGTCAGTTGTGGGTTTAGAGATAAAAACCAATTACAACTTACCACTTAACTTTTATTGTAAAATTATTTTGAAAATATTGTGAATTTAGCACTAAAATAATTATATTTAACCTTATTTCAGCTGGGTTTAAACAATATTTTTTAGGTTATATTCAAATTTTTATTTTAGAGGATCGAAACCAAAAAGAAATTAATTTTATATATATATATATATATATATATATATATATATATATATATATATATATATATATATATATATAGACCAGGTCAAGGGTTGATTTGAACCACTTGGGCAAGCTGTAGCGCCACCCATGAGGGTATCGCCTATGTGATGCTAGGCTGGTATATCATATGCACACAATGCTAACCTCCAATCAAAGTTTAAATTAACACCACGACCACCTACATGGACTGATCAGGTACCATTATACAGATTGAAAATAGTATCCCACAATTGATCCAATTAAGTCCTAATTGCTTATGGAAGAATCCTAATACAGCGATTTTAGTTCCTAAAGTTTCAAATGAGAGTTATTAGTCCTTAACATTTTTAAATTGGTATTATTAATCTTTCATTAATTTTCGATAGGTTTTTTGGACTATGTGGTTAACAAAAATAATTATGTGACTTTCGTAGGGTGATGTGGCAACATTATTATATTAACATTAAAAAAATCCATGCCAGTATCGCTCATGACCCAACAAAGATCCAAACCCAAACTTGTTAAAAATGAGTCCTCCCCAATTCACCTGATTATGCCCCAACCCAGCCCTCCCAGCTCCTCCCTCCATCTTGCGGTCCGAAAAATCCCGCCCAAAGAGAGTGTCGATCCTTTCCCTCCCAGGCTTCTTCTCTCGCCTGAATTAGTTTTCTCTTTTAAGCCATAGAAAATGATAAGAACAAAGATATTGTTGTACAGTTTTAAATGATTTATATTTTTAAATCTATAATTCAGTTGATGCACTGACGCTTAAGAATTATCTTGATGTGTCATGAGTTCAGCTCAGACATTCATTTTGGTGGCAAAATATGTGTTTGCCTTTGTTTTTCTCATTTAATTTTTTTGCTATTACGTTTTCTTTATTGGATAGAGGTGCACAAGTCCTAATTAGATTAAGATTCTGTACGTACAAGCAATTAATTTTTTTTAGTTCCCTCTCAACCATGTTTGGAATTTGGGATTTTATATATCACTTGGATATGTAGACCAAAAAAACTATGAGACACAGATGGTTCTAGCTATGGTGAAGAGCTGTAACGGAATGGGTTAGGGTTCAGTTAGTTGAATTAAGGAAGATCCGTTTCTAACAGGTTTGGGTTTGGATCTTTGTTTGGAGAAATTATTGTATACTTCCGGAGTACTATAATTGCGTACTCTCTCCTCTCACATAAACTATGAATCCCACTAATTAAATTCATGGTGAGACCCACAATTTATATGAGAGGAGAAAATATGCATTTATGGTACTCTAAGAATACCTAATAATTTTTCAAATGTGTTTAATCCGGGTAATACTAATTATATGGATTTTTTATTTTGTTGAAAAATTGTCATGTCATTAAATAAAAACCCACATCATTCATTCATTAATTAGCCAATAAATAATGAGACTAACTGTAGTAAACGTTTATTTTTTAAACCTGAAGAACCACTTATTTAAAACTTTAACGACCAAAAGTGTTTATTAAGTCAATTTCATAGACTAATGATATATTTTGCCTAGTTCATACTTTCATGGTTCAAACCGTCCTATGCAACATTGTGAACAGTGCTTTGCATGACAATTCACACGTGTACACATTTGCATGTTTTCAATTTGTGTTTACGTAAATTTTGTTTCAATCGGTGTTTACGTAAACTTTACAATATATTCCTTTAGACCTATCCAAAGACCTCAAATTAAAACGAGAAATGCTAACGAATTCTCTTAAAATATTAATTAATAATTTACTTAAAGGGAGTTTTTATGAGAAAAAATAATTAATATTTTAATAATTTTTTTTATTTTTAATAAATATTATATTAAAATTTTTTTAAAATAAATTGTTAACCATTATCATTATTATTAGGACACTCATTCCTATGACCTAACAAAAATAAAGAATTTAAAGGCCCAAGTCATATACCAGCTCATAATGACTAGAGATGTTCCTGCGAGCCTGTGTGAGACTATTATGCCTTAAAAAATGCTTGAAAAAGCGCGTCAAAGATCCTAAAGTAGCTGTGAATGTCAATGGTGTCCACCAGCCCCTGTAGCCAAAATAATAATAATAATAATAATAATAATAATAATAATGAACAATTTAGGAAATAATTGATCATAATATTTTTATCCAAGTTTCCAGAAAAATCTGGTAGTAGCAAATTAGCTAGAAATATATACCTTCTCTTATTCAATTTCGAGATAGAGGAATTTGAATCTCTGCTAGCGATAAGAATCTGTAGAACAAATAAATCATATACCATATAATAAAAGTTGGGTTTAAAAATCGTTGTTGCGCCAAATGGTTTTACCAAATTGCATAATTTTTTTTTTTCGATTTCTAGATTTTAAAAAAATATATATAATTTTTCTTCTCCTACAATTTATAAGTTGATAAAAATCTTAATTTGATTACAATCCAAATTCTTCATCTAATTTATCAAAATCTTAATAACATCATGCTTTTTACAGTATAACGAGGAAAACAATTGTAATTAACAGTAACAACTTGATTTTTATGGTATTTGATTTTAAATAAATTTCTTCTTTTTTTGCTTATATCAACTTCATCACAACTTTCATTGGGAGGATATACACAAGGGGAGGAATTGATAATAAATTTTTTATCTATTTTTTTTTTCAAATATATATTTTTTAAATTAATTTTTTTGGATAAATATCAAATTTTTGGATTAAAAAAAAACTAATAATGTAAATTAACAACATGATTTTTATGGTATAACAGAAAATAAAAATTTGTAATTAACGTTAACAATTTTATTTTTATGGTATTGGATTTTAATTTTAATTTTTTTTTTTTTTACTTATATCAACTTCTTCACAACTTAAAATTATTTTTTAAAATAGAAACAATTTTTTATCAAATTTTGTTTTTTGGTTGAAGTTTTGTTTGTTGGATAAATATAAAAATGATTATGGATAATAGTTTTATTATACCAAGACTCTCATCTTTAGATTTTCAAGTCACTATAAATAATAAGGGCTGATTCATGATTTTTTTTATTAATATTTTGAATGTCCAAGTATCTATAATTTTTTAGGGTTATTTGTTTAATTTTGTTTATTTTTTTATTAATCATGTTTTTTTTAGGGAGTTTCCTTGAGGTTTCGAAGCACTCGATCAAACAATACTCTTGGCATTGAGTTTTTCTCAAAAAAAAAAAAAAAAAAAAAATTTCTTGAAGTTTATATTTCACATTTTGTTTTGAAAGAGTGAAATTCGGTACCTCCTACCTCACTTTCAAAAACAAAAATTCAATTATTATGTAAGTTTATCAATTTTTTTTTTAATGTTTAGTAATTTGGGTTGTTCATAATTCTTAACTATTTTATTGAGGTTACCACTTAAATATACTTTCAATTATGTTTTTTTTTTTTATATATAATTATTGAATTCAAGGCTTTTCCTTTAAATATGCACTTGAGCCTGAATTATGCAAACTCCCTTTATAAATTTTTAGGCATCTCCTTTTATATTAGTTGCATAGTTATCTACCATATTCCATTCAATTAATTTTGGACTTGTATATGATTTTATTTATTTATAAAATCTTAATCTTACACCATATGCATTCATTATATAACTTAAACTAAAGGTTACTTTGTTTAAAAAAATATAGTAAAAGATTACTTTATTTTTATTATTTATTTAATTTTAATTAAAATAAAAATTACTTTTTTATTTTTATTAATGTACACATGATTTTTAATTAAGTCGTACATCACATAGGCATAATACTAGTGTATATATATATATATATATATATATATATATATGCGTTCGTGCGTGTATGAGCAAGGCATAATCTTAAGAAGTAATTACCAGAAAAATGCTTTGTGCGTATAGGGACAAACTAGCTCTGTTTGGAATTAATTCAGACTCAAATCAATCTTACCAGAAAAAGGTTTAGAAGACCTTCATTGTTATCGTTGAAAGAAATATCCCCATCAATATATGCATCTGCAAGGCCTAAATCAGCATTTGTCATAACCTGTTAAAACAAGATGGTGAGAAATATTTTGCCGTATAATATAATAAGATTTTGAATTTTAAATGCCAATATAATAATGCGCAGCCTATTATTTAATTTCGAAAAAATCTCCGGCCAATTTCAACAATAATATGTTGCATGCATTTGACCCGTATAAAAATATTCCAACATATAAGAGTGCATACCTTCCAATAAAACTGCGGATTATTAACTTTAAGAACTATTTTCAGAGGACACTTTCTCTTGTCTCCTTCAAAGGTCAATGTTGTACCCCCTTCCTCCAATAAACTGCAACACCACAAGGCATGGTATATCAAATATTAATAACATGGGTTTTGGCAGCATAGTTGAAAAATTGGGTGTTGCCACTGGTGGTGAAAATTAAAAACCATCTGGGTTGAATCCTTCACACAAAAATTTCATAAAATCCTATTGAGAAACGTTCCGGAAAAGGAATTCCAATACATATTCTAATGGTCCTATTATTTGAAGCTGGGATTCAACAAAAATGGCTACGGTATCCTTTGTACAAACAATAACATCCAGTTTAATTCATTCTAGGGAGAACTTAAACTAATGCCCCATGGTCAATTACAAAATACCCTCACTAATATTATGAACACAACTTTTTCACCATTTTTAAAGTGGTTGATTGTAACTTGCAAGTGGTAGACACAACTAATACTCAAAACCCTATCGTTTTTTTTCCATTACTCACAATTGACCACTTTAACAATTATAATTTTTTGTATAAAGAAAACATTGTGTTTGTAGTATTATCGAAATCCTTACATAAACAACTCACATAACCTTAACAAAAAGGAAAAGGCTAAAGAGTCCAGAGAAATTAACCTATAACAGCAGCTCGGGGGCTGAACAAAAAACATACGCAGAATAATATTTGAAACCTCCAAATTAAACTGCTCTTGCATGATGATAAATTTTCAGTGTCCTCTCGTCAAGCACGAGTCCTAGAACCTAGATGATCATAGACTACATACTATAACTGAATTTCAGAGAATGCATATATAAAATGTGTATTTTATATATATATGTACACACACATACTGGCAGGATATCGAAGTTAGAAGTAAACTAAACTCACATTAAACATCCAGCAGAGACAAAACGTCCAAGAAACCTAGTGACAAAAAGGCGCGCCCCTGCTTGTATGAGAGATGGTTCCATGTGTTTTGGCTTGCTTAGAAGAGCACTCTGTGTAGCAGCCATGCCTGCCTACCAACAAGTATATCCAATAAGACACCTTCCCTTCAAACTAATGATTTTCTTTAAAGAAATTTATAGAACTTAGAAAAAGGCAAACAAAAGGTAATAGACTTGATACAATTTTTCTCCAAGGCTAATGATTATTGTACACAGTATGTGCATACACATATATAAAAGAGTCATTATGATGTTTAGGGCAATAAACTAAAGTTGATGCTTACCAAATGTAGTTATATATATATCTTAATGTCTCTTTGTGATTCCAGCCATAAGGCCCACAACTTCAACTAGGAACGGAGCTATTGTTGGACGTGCACCAACTCCCTCCAAGAAATTAAGTGTAGTATGTATTTACTAATTTTAGTAATTGGGTTCAATAAAACTACACTTAACCTCCCTTAACAATATCATTGACATTTTTTAAGTTCATAAAAAAAGTTATTGATATAAAATCTAGAATAAATTAAACCAACAAGTGCAAAAAAATTATCCCAATAAAAAATTACCAATAACAAACTTAAGCCCAACTAACAACCCAAAACAAACCCATGCAAGACTAAAAAAAAAAATAAAATAAAATAAAAAAGAAAGGAAAATCTAAACAGAGTCTAGGAAAGGAGAACACCCACACGGCCCCACACAAAGACACCGAAGAAGAAAAAAAAAACCCTAAGTGGAGCCTCTTCAATAGAAGAGCTAAAACAAATACCATATATAGGCAATGTAAAGAGTGAAGCGTTAAAAATTAAGCCCTGTTGTATCTCCAAATGAGGCAAATTGTTTTTACTCATCTACAAATCTAGAGGTTATTGTAGATTAGCAAAACAACTTAAAACTAATCTTTTCTCTTCCCTCTTTTCACATCTTTCTATCTTTTATCTTTTATCAATATAGTTGTTGAGAATGAATAAAAAAATTTAAAAAAAAATGATAAAAAAATAATATTTAAATATAATAGAAAAAAAGAAGATAAAAAACCTCTTAAAATGTGTTTTTTAAAAAGTATATAGAAAAATGTAAAAACTACCAGAGATGCTCTAAAGAGACAAGAGAGACTGAGACGTAAAGCAGGGAAGAGCAGCAGCAGCGCCCCAGATTTACTCTCTCTCTCTCTCTCTCTCTCTCTCTCTCTCACATATTTGATCTCTAGTGCAAAATATTGCTGAACTTTGATTAGTTTATTTGATAATCTGAGTTATGATTTCTATTTGGAACTAAACACAAATATCAAAGATTCAAAGAAAAAAGCAAAAGAGGCAGAGAACTCTCTACTACACTTACCGGAAATAGCAGAGAGAGAAAGAATGCATCTAATGACTTAATGCTTCATCTTTCTTTCTTTAATAAAGGTTAACAGTTAAAGTAACAGTTTTTATTTTCCTTTCTTTCTTTTTTTTTCCTTTTAAAGTTGCCTGTTGTGACTAACCCATCCCATGTGTTGTGCATTTTATATATATATTTTTATGTATTGTGCTTATCTCTTAGTGTTAGTTGAGATTTAACAAATTATTTGATTTGTAGGTTGTGTTGTGTACATAATGCTACAATGATTTGTGCTTTGTAGATTATTGAACATATATTGACCAAGGGTGGAGCTACATTACTCCTTGGGGGAGCCATCGCCCCCCAATTATTATTATTTTTTCTCCTACATCTATACTAGTAATAGGATATAGCCCTACCAAAAAATTAGAACCGGCCCCCTCAAATATTTTTAAGATTTTTAGTTAGTCCAATGAATTTTTACTTGACCTCCCCAATTGTTCAAAACTTTATTACGTGTCCATTCCAATTATTCCTAAGATTTATAGTTAGTCCAAAAGATAATGACTAACAGTTGATCTTTTCAATTGTTCAAAAATTTATAATTAATCTAATGAATAATAACTCACTCTCTAGCATCATTGACAACCCATTTCCCAACATAATTTCAAAAATTTTTTTTTTCATTTTTAGGGACCTATGGAGTTTTGTTGTAGTTGCTAGTGCCAGCCTATTGCCCTATTTTCTTTATTCTCAATACAAAAACTCCTACCTCAACCAAAATTATTAATCTATTTTTTGTCCTGGTGCAACATCATCTTCATAACTCTTTAAAGAAGTAAATATGCAAGTGCATTTTCTTCTCTTTCTCTTTTATCAATTGTTAGGACATATGTGTTTTACTTGTTAAGAACATATGTCATTCTTTTATGTAATTGGCTAATCCTTTGATAAAACGCACTTTACTTGTAATTTGGTAGATTTAAGATGTGTTTGATACTTCAAGAAACCTGTTTTAAAATCAAGTGTTAAAGTCATTCAAGTCTGTCTAAGAAACAAGCTGAATAGTGCAGATTCATTAAAGCTCGACAGCTATCTTGACAACTGTATCTATCGAGCTTCAGTAAGCTATTCTAGCCCGTGTGCTCAACACCTGCTCGACAACTCCTATCTGTCGAGGTTTTAGAAAATTAAATTCTCTGTTCTGTTTTCTTGGGATCCGTGAATATGTCATTGGGCCTTCTTTTCTTCTAACCCTAGACATATAAAATGATTATTTTAACGGTCGTCAAAGTGTTCACAAGTTGTACAAGCATTGAACAAAGTCTGTTCAAGCAAAATTGTGACCTGAGACAAAGTTTTGCCCTAGTTCATCTCTTGTGAAGAAGTTGCTGTGTATGTGCACTATAGGGTTTTGTGACCAAGCATCTTCTGGATCTTTATTGTGTGATGAATTGAAGAACTTTGAAGCCAACATACTTCTCTAGTTGGTGATTAAAGTCACGTACTGAGATCTGCGCAATTGGTTAGTCACGTACTTAGGAGCTATGCATCAAAAAGAG